>JAXLNO010005226.1:108621-233268 GCA_038087875.1 Malacoraja senta | reverse complement strand
AGTACTGGAAGTACCAAATGCCTCTTTGTGTATAATAATGCCCGGCAGATGAAAGTAAAATGCTTCTTAGTGCAAAGCCACCATCGTTAATGGATAGAAAGTTTAGAGTAAATGGGACCAGCTTAGATGGGGCATCTTCGCCAGCGTGAACGAGTTGGGCCGAAGAGCCTGACTCTGTGCTGTATAACTCTATAACTAAGCATGTCATTGAGCTTTGACAGAGATTTACATTCACAGCAACTTTGCTCTAAGGGATATAAAAGTGCTTTTCTTTTTTGAACTTGATCTATTCAGTACTGGGGATGATTGGGTTAAAATTGATGAACATTGGATTGCTCTGGGCCTCTACGAGCTGGAGTTAAGAAGGATGAGGGGGGGGACCTCATTGAAACTTACTGAATCGTGAAATGCCTGGATAGAGTGGATGTGGAGAGGCTGTTTCCACTAGTGGGAGGGTCTAGGACCAAAGGGCACAGCCTCAGAATGCAAGGACGTGCCCTTAGAATGGAGATGAGGAGCTATTTATTTAGTCAGAGGGTGGTGAATCTGTGGAATTCATTGCCACAGACGGCTGTGGAGGTCAAGTCAATAGATATTTTTAAAGCAGAGATTGCCGGATTCTTGATTAGTAAGAGGTTCAAAGGTTATGGGGAAAAGGCAGGAGAATGGGGTTTAGGGGGAAAGATAGATTAGCTATGATTAAATAGCGGAGAAGACTTAATGGAGCAAATGACCTTATTCTACTCCTAGGACATGAACTTATGAACTTATAAGTGCCTTAAAATCATTTAATACCGCATTTTTAAATATTTGACGAAGAACCGCACTGGTGGAAGCATTGTTAGAGAGCAGCACCACTACTGAGACATAGTATATCTTCACATAATAAAGGACTTGGTATTTTATGTAAATGTTTATAATGGTTCAACGCTAAATTATTGTACGATGGCCCCAAACATATGAATTTGGCCATTGTTATTCGTGCTGTATTTAATGTTACTGTCCTTTGCCAGAGTAACAAAAATAGAAAGTGTATATTAATATTCTAATTCACTAATATCATCTTAGTATTCCCAATCACAAAACATGAATGAACAAATAATGATGTTTAATTTTAGTTTTTAGCGTGGAAACAGGCACTTTGGCCCACCCAGTCGGCACTGACCACGATCATCCCATACACTAGTTCTATCCCACACACTAGGTAAACCTTATCTGCACCATTTCATAAGCCTCCACATCCTTCCTTTACTTTACTTTAGACTTCAGAGATACAGTGTGGAGACAAGCCCTGTGGCCCACCGAGTCCGCGCCGATCGGCAATCACCCTGCACACTAACACTATCCTACAAACTAGGGACAATTTGCAATTTTACAGAAATAAATTAACCCGCAAACCTGTACGTCTTTGGGTGGTGACAGGAAACCGGAGCACCCAGAGAAAACCCACGCAGTCACAGGGCGAACGTATAAACTCCGTACAGATAGCATCCATAGTCATGATTGCACCTGGGTCTCTGGTGCTGTAAGGCAGGAACTCTGCTGCTGTGCCACCGTGCCGCCTATTGTATCGTACTTGAGTTTGACTTGATTGTATTTATGTATAGTATATCTGATCTGTTTGGATATTACGCAGAACAAAGCTTTTTACTGTACCTCGGTGCAGGTGACAGTAATCAATCTAAACATAAACCTGACCAATATATTCTGGGTAGCAAAGCACCCGTGCTGCTAGCTGATCCACCTATGATTGCCTGAAGAAGGAAGGTTGCCTGAAGAAATAGTTACCTTGTCGTCTTGATTTGAGCAGAGGGCAATAATTAAATACCTGTGACTCGTAGTCTGTCCGCGCCAACCACCACCTCCTCCTCCGCTGCCGAAAACAGCATTTTGCCTGTGTTTGAGTGGACCTCAAAGTGTTTTCCATGGGCTTCCAGTGTGCTGGGACCTTGAGCCAAAAGATAAACAACATCAATATAAAAAAAAGTTGCACAACTAAAAGGAGAACAAAAAAGAATATCAAATCGCTTTGTGAGGGTGCTTCAACAATGTTATCGATTGTATTTGAAAGAGACTGTAGCTTTAACAATGGCACACAAGACAGAGGCGTTTGAAATGTTATTGTTCTCTGGCTTAACAGATACAGCGTAGATACAGTGTGGAAACATGTCCTTCGGCCCACCGAGTCCACGCCAACCAGCAATCACCGATACTATTTTTATCCTGCATGCTAGGGACAATTTACAGAAACCAATTAACCTATAAATCTGCACGTCTTTGGGATGTGGGAAGAAACCAGAGCACCTGGAGGAAACGCACGCGGTCACAGGGAGAACGTACATTGGATATTGATGGGTTCTTGATTAGTAAGGGTTTAAAAGGTTATGGGGAGAAGGCAGGAGAATGGAGTTGAGAGGGAAAGATAGATCAGTAATCATTGAGTGGCGGAGCAGACACAATGTTACCAATGGCCTAATTCTGCTCCAAACGGAGGAGGCGCTGTCCTGAACGGCTGCCTGTCCTGCAGCTGTCCGTTTTTTTCCCCTTCTTTTTTATTATTTTTAGTACGTTGAGGGTGCAGTCAGGGGGCCTAATCTTTTTATGTGTGGGGGGTGGTGGGGGGGAAGGGGGAAACTGTTTCTCGAGTCCCTACCTGGTCGGAGGGGTTGCCTTACTCCGAGCAGCGCCTTCGACCCGTCCTCACGGCCTACCAGCGGGGCCTGGAGCGGCGTTTCCTGAGGGGACCTGGCCAGAACCTCGGCTTCGGCAGCGGCACAGCGCTGGAGCGCTATCGCGGAGTGGGCGATGCTTTGTCTGGGTCGCCACGCTGGAACTCCGGTATGCTGGGACCGCCGACAAAAACATCACGGAGCCGCGGGTCTGGGGAGCGGCCAGCTGCGGGGACCACCGATAAAAACATCGCGGGTCTGTGGAGCGGCCAGCTGCAGGCGGCGGAGCTGACTTTAACATCGCGGAGCCTGGGATCTCTCGCCGAGATCGCCAGTATGTGCAGCTCCATCCAGAGCGGCCTGTTGGCTTGGAAGCCGCGGTCTCCAGTAAGAAGGCGGCCGTTCCTGGCACCCCAAGCCGCTGAGAGGGTTCTCCCGACGCCGGAGTACCATCACCCGGCGAGAACGGCCAGGAACATCGAGCCTCCGTAGTGGCGACTGTGGAGGCCTCAATAGGCCCGACTATGGGTGGACATGGGGATGGGGACTGGACTTTGTGCCTTCCCCCACAGTGGGAACCATTGTGGGGGGATGTTTTTATGTTTAATGTTAAACTTCTTAATGCTATGTTGTATTTTTATTAGTGTGCTGCAAGGACATCAGAATTTCCCCTGAATATTGGTAATTGAACCCCTTGCTGAAAAAATAAGAACACACTCGAATATTCACGGTTATAACACAAAATATTCAAACAACAAACTATCCCTATATGCTGATGATGTACTACTGTACATCACAAAACCACAAATTAGTATACCAAATATATTAAACTTAATTGAGGACTTTGGATCCTTTTCAGGATATAGAATAAATTGGAACAAAAGTGAAATTATGTCGATTAAACCAAAAGACTCAACACATCTCAGGAAATTCCCTTTTAAAATAGCTATGGAAAAATTCAAATATTTAGGAATTGAGATCACTAGAAATTACCATGATATGTTTAAAGCTAATTATAATCCCCTACTTAAGAAATTAAATAATTTGATTAAATTTTGGAAAACACTTCCGATGTCCTTAATAGGTAGGATAAATGCTATAAAAATGATTTTCTTACCACAAATCCTTTACCTATTTCAATCAATACCTATATATCTCCCAAAAAAGTTTTTCAAAAAACTGGACTCAGACATTACAAATTTTATATGGGATTACAAATCCCACAGAATACAAAGAACACACCTTAACAAACGAAAAGAGTTGGGGGGTCTAGCGCTCCCTAACTTTATGTATTATAACTGGGCAGTAAATATTAAAAATATGATTCACCTGCTGGACAATTCTGCCCAGCAGGTGGACTGGATTATAATGGAAAAAGGGGATTGCTCCCCGAATAATATAGGAGCGATTATTCTCTCTCCAATAAATTTGAATAATAAAAATTATAATAAAAATCCAATTATATATAGCACTATTAGAACATGGAAGCAAATAAAACAGAATCTAAAATTAAGAAACCTATCTCTCTTAATACCAATAGTCAATAACCCATCGTTTAAACCTTCAATCATAGATAAAGCATTTATACAATGGGAAAGAATGGGAATCAAAACGCTCGAAGATCTGTATGAATTAGAAAAATTACTATCATTCCAACAACTACAACTGAAATATAATTTGAAAAATAATCAATATTTTAAATATCTACAAATCTGTGACTATTTGAAAACACACACAAAAGATTATTATAATATGCCTTCCGAATTACTAGATGAAGCTATGAAGACAAAGGCGGAATCAGTTAATTTAATATCATACTTATATAATATCATCTTAAACATAGAAATACCCACAACAGATGGAATTAGAAGAGATTGGGAACAAGATCTAGGTATAAAAATTTCAAAAGAGAGTTGGGATAATCATTTATTACAGGTGCATAAATGCTCGATCAACGTACGACATACGCTTATCCAATTTAAAACATTACATAGATTATATTATTCAAAAACCAAACTAAATAAAATCTTTCCTAACGTCTCACCAATCTGTGATAAATGTATATGTCAAGAAGCTACCATAGCACATTCTTTTGTTTTTTGTACAAAAATCCAAAAATTCTGGTTTGAAATATTTGATATTTTTTCAAAATTAATCAAAATAAAACTGGTACCAAAACCAGAATGGATTATTTTTGGAATATCGGAAGGTATTCCTGAATTAAACGTGTATCAGAAGAATTTACTCAATTATGGGCTAATAATGGGAAAAAAGCTTATACTTAAATTCTGGAAAAATGCGCCCACACCAACAATAAAAATGTGGACATCAAATATGTTGGAAACATTACATCTGGAAGAGATGAGATTCCTCCTAGTAGGCAAAGTAGACCAATTTCAAAAGACGTGGTCTACGTTTTTGGACCTATTACAAGCATGAGGTGCAATAGTAATTTAGAAAAACAAATAAATAAATAAAAGGTATCTGGACCTGGTAATGGGAGGTAAAACAAAAACAGACTTGGTTGGTAGTTCCTTCTCTATGAAGTATGTTATAAGAGTTATAATAGAGCGATTGTTCCTTCTTTCTTTCTCTTTCTTTTCTAGGGTCTATTTTCTAACTTTACTTCCTTCTCTAACTTCTTTTCTAAGGGTCTTTCTTTTCCCAACACTCTTTTGCACTTCACAACCTTTGCGCACTTTCTTCACTTTTCTTACTTCTTTCTTTTTCTTTCTTAAAGTTTAAAAAAGTGAAGCGGTACAAAAAATGTATTAATATATACGTGTTGTACATTACTGTAATCTACCGTACTTCTATTAAAAAAATTATTTAAAAAAAAAGAATTTCCCCTGAATAAGGGGATTAATAAAGTAAAAATCAAATCAAATCAAAATCAAATATCTTGTGGTTTTACGGAGATAGGTTCCCAGGGCAGGGTCTAGACATGATCAGGGAGGATGCCTACAAACGGTCCTGCTGCAGACCAGTGCCCTAATGGAGCCATGCAGGAAAGACAACATTACATGCACATCATACAAGAATAATGGCCGATTCAAGCACGCGCAATTCTTCTCTGGAATGGCGCAATTTGATGCAAAGGCCATGACAAATACGTTCCCGTCTGTGGAAAATTGATTTTCATACGCAGTGTGTTGCAAAAATCCAAGCTTCACAATCAAATATCTGGGGAGCTGTATATTATAAAATTGAAAAAAATGTCACACTATGAAAATATTAACATATAAACCATAAACCAGGTTATCAAATATGGACTGTGCTTATATTTGCAGTGATAGAATTTCATTTGAACTATGCGCTCCATTTCATTGAAGTCACTTACACAAAAGTTCAATTATGTGTGATGATGTACTTGGAATATCTTACGCAATGGAAATGTGTGCACAAATGTAAATTTAATGCTTTGGAATAATCTATAAATAAAGTGCAAAGCAAGAACATGAAAATAAAACAATCTCTTCTATACTCAGATACTGAATAAAACACATAATTAACCAGCAGTTCGGTCTTGCTTTAGTAATACAGCATGGAAACAGGTCCTTTGGCCCATCGTGTCCATGCTGACAAGTTATCACCTGTACACTAGTTCTATCCCACACATTAGGGACAATTTACAGAAGCCAATTCACTTAAAACCTGCACGTCTTTGGGATGTGGGAGGAAATCGGAGCACCCGGAGAAATTCCACATGGTCACAAGGAGAACGTGCAAACTCTGTGCAGACAGCACCCGAAGTCAGGATCGAACCCAGATCTCTGACACTGTAAGGCATCATCTCTACCGCTGCACAACTGTGCTGCCCAACTCCCTCGGTCTGTTTTCGTACTACATTTAGGTATTCAATTATAAAGTGATTCATCAACCTTGCACAAGATGGCAAATAGTTTCATCAGTTAAAATGAACAGTGAAACTGTTTAGTTTAGTTTAGTTTAGAGATACAGCATGGAAATAGGCCTATCAGACCACCATGTCTACCCTGACCACCAATCTCCCCTTCACACTAGTTCTATGTTATCCCACTTGCTCATCCATTCCCTGTACATGAGGGGCGAATTACAAAGGCAAATTAACCTACAAACCGGCACGTCTCTGGCATGTGGAGTTGAGGTAGATTTCATCATGGCCTCCGTCAGCAGGAAGAATGGCTCTGGTTTTAAAGGTCATGACAGGTTTGAGGGAAATTACTCCTCTCTTGGACCAGAAGGAACCTGTTTTGTCTGTAATCTCCAAATTTGTCATTTGTTGACTACAAGGAGGAAATGAGTTTTACCCCACTTTGGATCTTGAGGATACTAGTGGGAACCTATGTGTTTTTTACTACTTCAGATTCAGGTTTCCTAAATATAGCCCATATTTTTGGTTTTGACTTAAATTAAGGAAGTATCAATTGCCTTCTGGTGCATTGAAAAACAACATAAAAACCTGCAGGTACTAAAGAACGTAAATAAAAAGAGAAAATGCTGTAAAAACTCAACAGGCCAGGGAGCATCCACTGTGATGTATATGTAATATAAATGCCAGTGCCCCTTGAGGCCAAAAGCTGAAACTGGCAAATGTGCCTGTGCCTCGTGATTGACATCAGGTGACCTTATAGAAGTTTCCTGGTTGTGCAGATTAAATCCTTCTTACAAGATGTCAGACGTGTATTCATTGTGCTAGTCACAACGGTCTTACAGAAGACATCACATGGTGTCAGAGGAAAAAAATAAAGAAAAGAATGTCTGGACTGAAGCCACCGGGTCCACTTTCCCTGCAAGGGAACTTGGCCAAGAATTATAAGGACTGGATAAGGGCATTCCAGCTGTACGAGACTGCTTCAGAACTGACGAGTAAGCCAAATAAGATTCGCTGTGCAACATTTCTCTATGTAGCAGGGCCGGCCGCTCAGGAGATTTATGAGACCTTTGAGTTTGCCCAGGAGGAATATGACAAAATACAACCGCTGAAGAATAAGTTTCAGACATACTGTGAACCAAAAAAGAACTTAACTGTCTCAAGATACATCTTTAATACACGTAATCAGCGGCGAGGGGAGACCTTCTCCAGCTACCTGACTGCAGTGAACTCTTTAGCTAATGATTGCGAGTTTGGCATTATCCATGACTCATTGCTGCGAGACAGAATTGTCTGCGGCATCACCAGGCAGCCACTCTGGGAAAAACTACTACAATGCGATGATTTAACACTGGAAAAATGCAGTGACATGTGTCTGATAGCTGAAGCAGCAGCCGAACAGGTGAAGCAGATTGCCCCAACCGCCATCGACACCGAAGAGACAGTTGATTACGTGAAACGGGACAGCGCCAGTCGGCCATGGGGCCGAGGCAGGGATTCGCGACCCAGACAACCACAGACAGAAATCCGTGATTCTGGTAAGGATACCGTCCGCTGGTCATGCACCCGCGGGCATAAAGGCAACTACTGCCCTGCTCAGTACATGAGATGTCACACCTGCGGAGAGATTGGACATCTTTCCAGATCCCCCGACTGCCCAGTAAATAGAGCGTCCAACAGCCGCCCACGTCCCCAACAACATTACCGGCTAATCAGACAAAAGCTGGGGACTGGAGCCGTGACGTCTGCGACGTTGAGTTCCAGATGAACACTTCACCGCTGCCTGAGCCAGTGGATGACAATGTTGATGTATTCGACATTGGCGCCATGACTGACGCTGTGATTGAGTCGATGCGTGAATGGGGACGGATGTGCAGCATCAACAATGTGAACATTGAGTTCAAACTTGACTCTGGCGCTCAAGTCGACATCCTGCCAGAGCACTTGTTCAGAAAGACTGGTCTTGCCTTACTGAACACGAACGTGACACCGAGGTCATACTCTGGACATACAATGAAGCCTGTGGGGCAGGCAAAGGGGAATGTCAAAGTAGGTAAGAAAGAACACAGGGTTGTCTTTCAAATAGTGAGGGGGAATGTGAAACCCATATTTGGGAAACTAACGTGTGAAAAGTTAGGGCTTCTTGTGCGAAAGGAGGCGGTTGATGGCGTGAGTGTGAGCCCATCATACACTGCGAGGATCATGAAGGAAAACCGCGAGATTTTCCAAGGGCTGGGAAGGCTAAAAGGACATGAGTACAACATAGCGCTGCAAGAGAACGTTCAACCTGAGCAAAACCCACCCCGCACTATCCCCTATAAGATCAGGGATAAGGTCAAAGCCGAATTAGAGCGCATGGAAAGCTTGGGAGTCATAAAGCCCGTGAGCGAACCGATTGGGTGAATTCAATGACTGTGGTTAGCAAGCCTAATGGCGAAGTCCGCATATGCCTTGACCCACGTGACCTTAATGCGGCCATTCGCAGGCAGCATTTCCCGATGCCGACGTTCGAGAACATTGCAGCCCGCATGCCGAATGTAGATTGGTTCTCGAAATTTGACGCTACAAGTGGGTACTGGCAGTTCCCACTGAGCGATGACAGCTCGCGTCTGACCACATTAATAGTCCCTTTGGGAGATACCGATACCTCGTGCTTCCATTTGGAATCTCATCCGCAAGTGAGATTTGGCAGCGGGCAATGCAGGAAGAGTTCGGCAATTTAGAAGGGGTGGAGATAGTCGTTGACGACTTTCTCGTTTGGGGTGTAAGTGCAGCACAACATGACGCAAGGGTGAAAGCCCTACTCGATCGGGTGAAAGAATCCGGCCTAAATCTCAATCCCCGAAAGTCGGTAATGCGCTCATAACGAGATTGAATATGTGGGACACGTCATCTCGCAAGCAGGCGTGTCACCAAGCCCATCTCGTGTCAGCAGCATGCTACAAATGCCATACCCAACAAACATAGCTGAAGTGCAAACGTTCTTGGGGATGGTGACATACATGGCCAAGTTTATTCCAAACCTTTCGGAGATCACCGCCCCAGTTAGACAGCTAACAGAAAAGGGAGTAGCGTGGCATTTTGAGCAGAAGCACAGACAGGCAGTAGACAAGCTGAAATGTCTTCACATCACCACCCGTACTCAAACTGTACGATGTGAACGCGCCTGTTTCAATTGCCACAGACGCTTCTAACAGCGGATTTGGAGCGGTCCTGATGCAAGACGAGAGACCTGTTGCCTACGCTTCACGACGTGTGAACGCGGCCGAGCGCAACTATGCGACTATAGAGAAGGAGCTGTGCTCCATATTGTATGCATGCAGAAAGTTTCATGACTTCATTGTCGGTCAGCGCACAGTAATCCTTACTGACCACAATCCATTAGTAGGCTTGCTCGCCAAGCCGCTACACAAATTAATCCCCAGACTCCAGCGCATGCGAATGCACCTCCTACGGTATGACCTGGAAACACGGTGGAAGCCGGGACGTGAAATGTTTGTCCCCGATGCCCTGAGCCGCTGCCCAGTGCAAACACGCCTGTGGAAGAGCACACCGCCCTGCCGAACGTGTAGAAGCCATCCTACACATGTCAGACGAGCGCCTTGCGCAGTTCAAAGCTGAAACAAAAAAAGATCGAACCGTAACACTGTTGTGCGAGTATATAAGAAAGGATTGGCCTAGTAACAGGCATGATCTGCCCTCGGACTTGACTCCGTTTCATACATACCATGACGAGCTGGTTGAAGTCGATGGATTAGTCTTGAGGGAAAACCGAATCGTAGTCCATCCAAAGCATGCGGAGGCAGATGCTGAACGTGCTACATGAATCGCATCTGGGAGTAGTGAAACTTAAACAACGAGCCCGCAATTTATTTGCCTGGCCAGGAATGAATGCACAGATTGAGGACACAGTGGGAACTTGCTCGATATGCCAGACGACTAGGAAAGCACAAGCAAGCGAGCAGCTCCAACCACACTTCATCCCCAGCAGACCTTGGTCTAAGGTCGGAGCAGACATCTTCCATCTGGATGGAGTTGACCATTTGCTTGTAGTAGACTATTACTCCAAGTACTCAGAAATAGCGCAACTGACAGACATGACGTCACATTCGGTGATACGTGAGATGACGGGCATGTTTGCCCGGAATGGCATTCCTGACTTGGTGATGACAGACAACGCGAGACAATTTGACTGTGCTGAGTTTCGTAGGTTCCAGGATGACTGGGAATTTGCCCATGTCACCTCAAGTCCCATATATCCACAGAGCAACGGGCAGATAGAGCGCTGTGTGCAAACTATAAAAAGTATTATGAGGAAAGCCAAACGCAGCAGCCGTGACCCGATGTACGCCATCCTTGAATACCGCAACACCCCCCTTGACGGGACAGGCGGCTATGCCCCCTCACAGTTACTGAACAGTAGACTGTTAAGAAGCAAATTGCCATCGCCTCTATCGCTCTTACTGCCACATTATGTCCCTCCCATGGGACCACAACTGGCCGTCCGGCAAGAAAAACAGGCAGCATACTTCAATGAGAAGGCAAGCGTCGAGCCGCTGCCGCGCCGGGAACAACAACAACAGATGTGGTTTCGTGCCAAACCAACCGAATGGCAACGTGGCCGTATTGCAAAAGAAAACCTGTCCCCTCGGAGCTACGTCATCTCTACACCGAGCGGGAAACAGGAAGGACAGAAACAGGAAGGACATACGACCTGCGCACGAAGCAGCTAAGCCATGCCCTGGCAACACGCAGCAGACGAGCGCGAACACTCTCCCACAAGGAGGAACCCCTCTCCCAGAAGGAGCTAGTCTCCCAGACTCAAGAGAACTATCACAGGCCGCATCACAAGATTATGTGGTGGGGGAACCGGCTCAAAGCGAGCCAAGCCACACTCGCACACAACAGAAATACGACACAGAACAAGTTGGAAATACGACTTGCACGAGAAGTGGGCGATTGTCAAAACCCCCAACTCGACTTCTCCCAATTCTGCTAGCCCTTGCTGTCCCCTCCCCTTCATCAGCCATCTGGTTGTCTCCTCCCCTCCCCCAGCCCTCGGGCTCCTCCTCCGCCTTTCTCCTTTTTTCCTTTCTTCTCCCCACCCCCTATCAGTCTGAAGAAGGGTTTCGGCCCGAAACGTTACCTATTTCCTTCGCTCCATAGATGCTGCTGCACCCGCTGAGTTTCTCCAGCATTTTTGTGTACCCCCAACTCGACTTGTTTTGTAAAATGGTTGGGCAATTATTTTATAGCTTTGTAGTATGAAGAGCACTGTGTTATTTGTGGCACTTTATCCATATTAAATTGATTAAAGGTTCAAGTTATTTGTTTTGACCCCAACGTTGAAGGGGGAGATGTGATGTAATTAAAGGGAAGGGGGAGATGTGATGTATATGTAATATAACTGTCAGTGCCCCTTGAGGCCAAAAGCTGAAGCTGGCAAATGTGCCTGTGCATCGTGACTGACGTCAGGTGACCTTCTAGAAGTTTCCTGGTTGTGCAGATTAAATCCTTCTTACAAGATGTCGGATGTGTATTCATTGTGCTAGTCACAACGGTCTTACAGAAGACATCACACACAGTGAGAGAGATGTGGAGTGAAGACCTAGAGACAACTAATGTTACACTGAATTTTATATCGAAGTCACATGAGTGACTACGTGCAGAGCCCGCCAGCCCGCATGCGCGTCAATACGTCTAACGCATGGCGCGCGTGCCGGAGCAGTTCGAACTGCTCTAGCAGGTAAGTCAATTATATTTCCAACAGGCCGCTCCGATAGCGGGCCCGAAGTAGCTATGGAGGCGGCTAGGGTTTAAGCCTCCGTGGAAGCTCCATAAGGAGCTAGAGTATAATTTTGCAGTTTCCGCCGTTCAAGCTCCGCACGCGAGCAGGCGGACGAATTTGGAGACCGCCTTGGGGATTGCGGCGGCTGCCGCTCGAGCTATGCATGGGAGCAGGCAGCCGAATTTTCAGGCCACTGTGGGGCTCCATAGGAGCTGGAATGCCGGCTGCCGGCATCAGCTCTGAACGGGAGCAGGCAGACAGATTTGCAGGCAGCAGTGGGGCTCCGTAAGGAGCCAGGTTTTCATTGTATGCGGCAGGAGGTTTTAGGAGCTACCACTCAGGTAAGCTCAGCTACCGTAGCACCGAGCAATTGTTACATAGTTGCTGCTAACTAAGGGGTTCAGCTGCAGTGGCTTGCAAAGGTTTTCATACCCCTTGAACTTTTCCACATTTTGTCATGTTACAATCACAAACGTAAATGTATTTTATTGGGATTTTATGTGATAGACCAACACAAAGTGGTGCATAATTGTGAAGTGGAAGGAAAATGATACATGGTTTTCAAATTTTTTTACAAATAAAAAACTGAAAAGTGTCGCGTGAAAAAGTATTCAGCCCCCCTGAGTCAATACTTTGTAGAACCACCTTTCGCTGCAATTACAGCTGCAAGTCTTTTGGGGTATGTCTCTACCAGCTTTGCACTTCTAGAGACTGAAATTTTTGCCCATTCTTCTTTGCAAAATAGCTCAAGCTCAGTCAGATTGGATGGAGAGCGTCTGTGAACAGCAATTTTCAAGTCTTGCCAGAGATTCTCAATTGGATTTAGGTCTGGACTTTGACTGGGCCATTCTAACACATTGATCTAAACCATTCCATTGTAGCTCTGGCTGTATGTTTAGGGTCGTTGTCCTGCTGGAAGGTGAACCTCCGCCCCAGTCTCGTCTTTTGCAGACTCTAACAGGTTTTCTTCCAAGATTGCCCTGTATTTGGCTCCATCCATCTTCCCATCAACTCTGACCAGCTTCCCTGTCCCTGCTGAAGAAAAGCATCCCCACAGCATGATGCCGCCACCACCATGTTTCACAGTGGGGATAGTGTGTTCAGGGTGATGTGCAGTGTTAGGTTTCCGCCACACATAGCGTTTTGCATTTAGGCCAAAAACGTCAATTTTGGTCTCATCTAACCAGAGCACCTTCCTCCACATGTTTGCTGTGTCCCCCACATGGCTTGTGGCAAACTGCAAACGGGACTTCTTATGGCTTTTTTTTCAACAATGGCTTTCTTCTTGCCACTCTTCCATAAAGGCCCGATTTGTGGAGTGCACGACTAAGAGTTGTCCTGTGGACAGATTCTCCCACCTGAGCTGTGGATCTCTGCAGCTCCTCCAGAGTTACCATGGGCCTCTTGGCTGCTTCTCTGATCAATGCTCTCCTTGCCTGGCATGTCAGTTTAGGTGGACGGCCATGTCTTGGTAGGTTTGCAGTTGTGCCATACTCTTTCCTTTTTCGGATGATGGATTGAACAGTGCTCCGTGAGATGTTCAAAGCTTGGGATATTTTTTTATAACCTAACCCTGCTTTAAACTTCTCCACAACTTTATCCCTGACCTGTCTGGTGTGTTCCTTGGGCTTCGTGATGCTGTTTGTTCACTAATGTTCTCTAACAAACCTCTGAGGCCTTCACAGAACAGCTGTATTTATACTGAGATTAGATTACACACAAGTGTACTCTATTTACTAACTAGGTGACTTCTGAAGGCAATTGGTTGCACTGGATTTTATTTATGGGTATCAGAGTAGAGGGGGCTGAATACTTTTGCACGCGACACTTTTCATTTTTTTATTTGTAAAAAAATTGTGAAAACCATGTATCATTTTCCTTCCACTTCACAATTATGCACCACTTTGTGTTGGTCTATCACATAAAATCCCAATAAAATAAATTTACGTTTGTGGTTGTAACGTGACAAAATGTGGAAAAGTTCAAGGGGTATGACTACTTTTGCAAGCCACTGTATGCTACAGCAGCATATAGTGTATGTTATTTTCGGCAGCTATAAATAGAGTTGACATCAATAGTGGTTGCCACTCGGTCACGTTTGTGACTATTGTAGTCGATAGCATTCAAAGGTCATGTTTAATTCTTCGGCAGTATAAAGATATGTCTTATCATGCCAATAAAGTTGATAGTAAATGATAATTACAAAGGACATTTTTTATCACATACACCAATGGTGTATTGAAATTGGTCTTGCCATTGCAGTCCAGAGCTCCTGGCTTAGGAAGCCTTTTTTGAGCTGTGCCTATCAGAGACCTGTGGGAGCTACACCTGGTAGCGTCATGGTAATTTCCGTTCATTAGAGGGGACTGTTGGAGATTCTTTTATAAGAGATTCCAACTATCTGCATATCGATAAAGTAGTCGAATCTCTGTTTTATGGGGATATGCTTCTTTTAATCATATGAACGTAATTGCCTATGACAACACCTGGCAGGGTTGCAGTATTTCTCCCACTCTGTCTAGTGGACTATCGGGAAGAGATGACTCTGATTATAACGCCGGCTAATCCAAGTCATATGGGGCCAGAGGCACTCCAGTCCTTCCCTGTAATACTCTGTTGGAGCTCCAGAAGAGAGTAAGGACTCTGAGTCACTCTGAGTCACTAGCAGGTGCAACCTGTCTGGTAAGTATAAAGATGATACCAACAGAGCACCGCTGAAGGGAGCAGCCTGACAACCCCGAGTCGGGGCAAAGTCAAAGCCAAGTCTGTGGGACAAGTCTTGTCGGATGATTTGGGACATCTATGGCAGATATGATTGGGCGTTTGTCTCAATTAGAACATCTGATGTCTCAGATGGTGGCACAAGAAATGCTCCATGTTACGAAGGCATGTCAGGCAGCAGCTCCTGGCTCAGGGTTGCAATATTCCTCCCAATCGGATGAACGGAGTGATAGAGATGGTGCCAAAGTATATGCACATATGCCTGAAGCAACTCCTGGCTCAGGGTTGCAATATTCCTCCCACTCGGATGAATGAAGTGATGGCACCCGAAAGACTATCGGAGATGGTGTCACAAAATATGCTCTGGGTTATGGAAGCATGCACAGGCAGTCCGAGGTATAGGCATGTGGCAACACCTGGTTTGGTGTGCAATATTTCTCTCACTCTAAGAGAGTGTCAGAGATCAGTATGGATCTGACTCCGAACATGACCCCGAACATGACTATGTGCCTGAATCCCATGCTTTAATGCATGATGTACGAGAATCGCATAAGGAAGAGCTGCCTGCTCTTGCCTCTAAACTTGCTGTTCCCTCGGGGACGGACAAACCACTACAAGAGGAGTTGGCCAGCGACATCAGCTATCTAACAGATATGACAAGCATGACAGACAAGGTCTGCAAATGGAGCCTCGCTGTAGCTCCATGGAGCAAATTAACCCGAGGCCAACGAGCAAATCAACCCGGGGTCAGAGACGGTGGTAAGTAATGTCTCGTTATTAACCTACGTAAACTCCGAAATGGAGCAGTCTGTCGGCCCAGGTTGGGTTTACTGGCAGCATGGGCTGCCTAGTGGTTTCAATGTCTCTGGGATAGATCAGGTTGATGTAGAGACATTGGCATAGTGACTTGCATAGTACCCTCTGTAAGTTCCAAGTAGGAACAGTTTGGTTACCCTGGTCAGGATAGACCATCATGGAACTGGCTGGCCATAGGGGTCATAATGACCAGGGAAGCACTGCATCATCATCTGTGATTGAGGTTATCAGACTACTCAGTAGCATGAAGTAGCTTTAGTCTTCCTCAACATATGGTTTATTTCTCCTCAGTTAGTAGAGTTGATGGTTCTTTGGAATCATCATTACCATCCTTTCTGGGATAGGTAGTTACCAGCAGGAAGCTGGTCTGGCATATAATATATTTTTATCTAACCTGCAGGTTCATGTTGTGAATCAACAATGTATTGATAATAATCTACAGGCTCTCGATACCAGTATTCCTGATTGAGTGTCGGGTCGAAGAGATTGTGTTGTGCACTCTGGCGACTTAGACATGTGGTTTCAGTCTAACGACTGTGAGGTAATTCCTGATTTAACCTTGCATTATACTAATTTCCACTCTGAGGGAAAACGCTGAGTATTCGTGGTGACTCTTAGTCAAGAGTTGACAGGGAACTCATATTCCCATATCAAAAGCAGACTGTGGTTTCAGCTCTAGTCGTTAGGTTCCGATTATATGATATCAGCGAAATGTATGAATAACTAGATAATGCATCTTCCGCGGGTAGAAAAGCCAAAAAAATTCCGTCCGTAGGATCAATAGAGGAACAGGGGTTCCGAGTGCAATCAGTGACAGCTCATCCGAGGACAAGTGGTCTGGCCAAGACTAAAAGGGTATATTTCTGATACTTCTCAAAATTACAGGAATATGGTGCAGGCCGAATCGGGTTAACATTTGGCTAATCGGATTATGGGTTTACTAACCCAGTTTAAGGTGGATGACTGGGGTTCTGTAATTTAACTGATTCAGAGAATCGATCTTGTAATATGGCATACTCTGCCATATCTATACACATGAGGCACAGATTTGGCTGTTTTGATAACAAAGCTAGTGGTGAAAGCCTATGCTGCCCTACTCAGATTAAACGGCATTGTATCATCAAGTTTTAGGTAATAAATTTGCAGCTGATAAAACCTATGGGTTATCGGTAGATACCTTTTGCGATATTACAAATGAGGCAACAGGAAATTTAACAGTGCTTTTTTGCCTATTCATTCACGCCATGGTAGGCGGCTGAAGCAACTCTTAGTTACTCAGTCATGATTGACGGCTGGGGCAGCCTGTCTTCTCGGGCAGCTAGCTCTGCACGATTGTATAAGAAGCTTGTGAACAACATATGTGAGTTAATTTTAAACGGAAGTAACAGAGGTTTGTGTGGCTTCCAGTTTGAGCCTAGAGAAGCGTTTATGTGATAGCACAATTGACATTGCTTGTGCTGCTTTGTCATTTTCTGTAGTACCATAAGTGGGACAATAAATGATTGGTTATTCACCCACTGTTCACTGACGTTATGCAGGGTGTCTTTTATTTGACCACTCTAGTAGCCTACGCTCATTGTAGTGTGCGATGTATATCAGTAAATTATTATGCAAAATATTCTTCCATTTTTCTTCCTCATGGAACCAGTTTTTAAGATGATTATGCTTTCAGCAACTGATCTCAGCATAAAGAACACAGCCTTTACTCAATCTCTGGCTTGGTCTCTACGTCATAACTGACATTAGGGTAACTTGTTATGGGAATGATCTCATAAGCAAATGAGCAGGATTGTGTACATTTGAAGTTGACAACATACCCACCAGCACAGAGATTGGGGATGTCATTAGGTATACAAGTGCACTCAGTTTGCTAGTACCTCTGAAATGGAAGATAGTTCTTTGGTTATTCAATAGTCTCAAGATATTGCTAATGGCTCATTAGCAGCCAATAGAATGTTTTTTCCCTTTCATCATACAGCATGAGGTTTAATGCAGGTTAATAAATTATAAAATTTGGTTAAATATGTCTGGGTATTTGCAGATAGAATTCTGCACAGTGTTGCATGAGTTATTGTCTAAACTCAACAGTCTATTGGGACTACGGTCCGGTTAAGAACAATGGCCATGTATGCAAGTTAAGCATCATGATATTAATAACTCATGTTTTTTCCTACCATTAATGGTTTATCTGTTTAAGTGTTCCCACACAGATTGGGTCTCATGAAACCACAGAGCTTTGAAGTCTTCATGTAGTCACTCACGTGACTTCGATATAAAATAGAAAGATTAAACGAGAACCTACCGTTTGAAGTTTGATCTTTATTTTATGAGAAGTTAAAGTGAGGGATTACGTGCCCTCCACTCCCAACCCTACTTCTCACAAAGATCATTCGGTAATTCTAATCTCGTTAATCTTCCTATAGCTTAGGTCAGCAACTATTCTGTGGTTTCATACAACTGCTTTGAAGATTGATGCGCATGCGGGCTGGCGGGCTCCTCACTTTAACTTCTCATAAAATTAAGATCAAACTTCAAACGGTAAGTTCTCGTTTAATCTTTCTATTATCCCCTACAATGGAGAACATAGTAGGCACCTGTGCAACCTGTCCTATCCATGTACCTGTGTAAATGATTCTAAAACATCGTGATAGTACATGCCTCAACTACCTCCTCCAGCAGCTCGTTCCATACACCCACTATGCTTTATGTGAGAAAGTTACCTCTTAGGTTCCTATTAAATCTTTCCCCCTTCATGTATGGAACATGATCATTCATCTGATAATTATCATAATGTGATTAAATCCAGTGTAATTTAACATTAATAATTAAATTAACTAAAAAAGACAGATTTCTTGTAATAAAAATGAACTGAAAATGCTGGCTTATACCAAAGATAGACACAAAATGCTGGAGTAACTCAGTGGGTCAGGCAGCAAATCTGGACAAGGATCTGGAAACCTGGCTGAAGAGGGGTCCGAATTGTCATCTATCCATTTTCCAGAGAGATGCTGTCTGACCCACTGAGTTACTCCAACACTTTGTGTCTAAGCCTGTTTCCTTGAATTTTTTGTGACACGTAGTTGCAGAAAATTATGCCAAACACACTGGAGAGGTTTACTAGATTTTCAGATCTTAATCCATTATGGAAGTGAAAATCCCTGATTAAATCCACCCTGCCTTTGTTACATGCCCTCTGCATTAATGCATTTTGTCATCATGGGACATAAACATAACTTCTATTATTTATTTACTACAAACTATGCGAACAATAGCATTAAGCATTCACAGAATCCGCTATGTAGGACGTTGATTAATTTCTGAATTGGGAAAGTTATTCTGCTTAATTCCACTGCATGAGAATGTTGGATACAAACTGTCGTGGTAATCTAAGTGACCCAATTGAACATGCACAATGTGGTCTTATCAGTGAAATAAAAGAGCAGAGTAATTTATAGAAAGAAAAGTGGAAATTGTCACCTGTTACTGCAAACGTATAGCCTCATCAGTCAGTATCAAAGAGGAAGGTCTGATGTAGAGTCGCGTCCATGCGAGCTTCCATGTCGTCGTGGCTATCCCTCGAGGTCGAGGATGATGGTCTACATTCTGTTGTTTTTAAGGACTCTCAGGTGGTTTATGAGTCCAATCCTGGCTTTGAAATTTCTTCAGCTTTCAGGACAGGTAATTCCAGATGGCAGATCGGGCTTCGGTTGTTGCTGCCTCTCTTTCCGTTTTCTTCTCTTTCCTTCTAATTCTGCACATCTGTTGGCTTTGAAGGTTGCTGTTCCTTCTTGGATGTTGGTTCTCCAGAGTTTCCTGTCCTTGGCATTGGTTTCCCAATTGTCGATGACGATTTCACATTTCTTCATGCTGGCTTTTAAGGCGTCTTTGAATCTCTTCTTTTGTCCACCTCTTTTATGTTTGCCTTCTTTAAGCTGGGAGTAGAAAGTTTGCTTTGGTAGACGCTCGTCTTCCATCCGAACAACATGACTGACCCATCTTAGTTGGTTCATGTACATAAAGGAGACTACACAAGGGAGTTACCGGGGGAATAGTCGTGATACCAATCACTAGTGGAAACATCCCCTTCACATCCACTCTATCCAGGCCTTTCACTTTTCAGTACTTTTCAATGAGGTCCCTCCTCATTCTTCTAAACTCCAGCGAGTACAGGCCCAGTGCCATCAAACGCTCATCATATGTTAACCCGCTCAGTCTTGGGATCATTTTTGTAAACATCCTCTGGACCCCCTCCAGACAAAGCATATCCTTCCTCAGATATGGTACCCAAAATTGCTCACAATATTCCAAATGCGGACTGACCAGCGCCTTTAGAGCTACAACATTACTTCCCTGTTTTTGTATTCCAGACCTCTTGAAATAAATGCTGGCATTGCGTTTGCCTTCTTTATTACCAATTCGACTTGCAGATTAACTTTTTGGGAATCCTGCACCAGCACTCCCAAGTCCCTTTGCACCTCCGATTTCTGGATTCTGGATTCCCTCCCCATTTAGAAAATAGTCTACGCCTTTATTCCTACTACCAAAATGCTTGACTCCACACTTTGATGCATTATATTCCACCTGCCACTTCTCTGCCCACTCTCCCAACCTGTCCATCCTTCTGCAGTGTCCTTGCTTTCTCCGCACTACCTGCCCTTCCACCTATTTTCGTATCATCTGCAAACTTGGCCACAAAGCCTCAATCCCCTCATCCAAATCATTAATATCCAATGTTTGGATGTGTTTGGAACAGCTAAATCTGGTGGTATCCTTCCGATGTAATATAGTGATGCACTATACCTTGAGTATTAGAGTAAGCGCCTTGAGTATTAGAAAGGCGCTATATAAATACCATCCATTATTATCATTATTATACCTTGGAGTTGGGAAGGTTTAATGTGTGAGAAACAAATAGATTAGTAGTTTCTAAAAGAAGATCCAGAACTATTTTCACCAGATAGATACTAAGTGCTGGAGTAACTCAGCGGGTCAGGCAGCATCTCTGGAGAAAGGAATGTGGCTTTACTAACGTGAATCTGGCAGGGATTTAATTAAAAATCTGTTTAATCTTTTGAGCTTCAAATTGAATCTCTAAGTGACCTGTACATTGTCCTCAAAGTTGATTATATCAGAACCCTTGATTAAATCCCAGCCTGATTATTTCATCCAAAATAACTATGATTCCAGCCATAAATAATGATTTACTTTATCCACCTGAATAAATCCTGAATAAATGGCAAACTCTTTACTCATCTGATTTCCAATTTAAGACAACAACTAATAAATTGTAAAGTGCATAATTCTGTTTGGAGCCGTTATGAAAGTCACAGACAGTGGTGGGAGCAAAGACAAGTGACACGGCTGAAGAACAGCTGAAAAAAATATACATCAAATACAGCTTTAAAGAGCGACTGATGATCTTGCCAAGTGACCTTTACTTTCCAGGAAGATCATGAGAATTCCAATCACTAGTGTGTCTTCCCCTAAATTTAGGTGACATTTCGAGATGTCATAATGCTTTTACCATTAGAATTACGATTAGCTGCAATTCGTAGATGTGTCCATCTCAGTTTATATCTTGGAATGCGTTGTGGTAAAGGTTCATTATTTATAAGCAGTGTGGTCACACGCAGTGCTTTCTTTTGGGAACAAAATGGTTGCTGTACGCAGATCGTTGTTTGTTGTTGGTGTCATGGAGTCATACAGCTTGAAACAGGCTCTTCGGCCCAACTTGCCATGCCAACCAAGATGCCCCATCTACACTGGTCCACCCTGCCCGCGTTCAACATTAAAGAACAGAGAAAATATAAAAGACGTGGGCTAAATATAAAAGACAGTTCATGACATATATTAGAATCTGTCTGGATGGATTAGGAAACAGAAAGAGATGTTGGAGTTGTTAATAGGTCTCCTGATATATGTGGTGATATGGAGCATGCTACAGATGAGGATATTAGAGATACATGATAGTTATCATGCAAGACCTTAATCGATGTGGGGATTGAAAAACTGGAGCACCGGGAAGAAAACCCGCGTCACAGGGAGAACGTGCAAAATGCACACAGACAGCACCCGAGATAAAGATCGAGCCTGGGTCTCGGACGCTATGAGGCAACAGTGCTACATGTTGCGTCACCGTGCTCCCCTCAACTCTGATGATAAACAGGCTTCAGAAACCAGCTGGTCCGCACAAACACAGTCTCTTTTAGACAGTTTAAACACCTCTCCCAACCCAGTTCACTGGGGTCTCAGCAACTATAATAGATTTTTAAAATCATTTTGGAAACTATCATTGCATCTCCTGCACCCAAAACAAGCAAGTTTACAATATTTTTCAAACGATGGTCACCTCTGTGCCACGATATCAAAAACAAAATGATTCTTTTATTATTTCAAACTTTATGTACCACATTAATCCGAATCAATTTATAATGTTCGTTGTAATTCAGGAACAGTTTCTTCCCAGCCATTATCGGGGAACTGAACAACCTCTCATCCGTCTGAAGAAGGGTTTCGGCCCGAAACGTTACCTATTTCCTTCGCTCCATAGATGCTGCTGCACCCACTGAGTTTCTCCAGCATTTTTGTGTACCTTCTCATTAACTAGTGTGTGGTCCTGACCTCCCATCTACCTCATTGGAGACTTTTGAACTATCTTTAATCGGACATTATCGGACTTTAATGTTAAACCTTTCACTAAATGTTATACCATTACCCAATATATGCCGTGTACGGCATGATTGTATTCATCTATAGTCTTTTCTTTGACTGGATAGCATGCTAACAAAAGCTGTACCTTTAGTTTAGTTTAGAGATGCTGCGCAGAAACAGGCTCCTCGGCGCACCGACTCTGCGCCAACCAGCGATCCCCGCATATTAACCCTATCCTACACACACTAGGGACAATTTTTACATTTATACCAAGCCAATTGACCTACAAACCTGTGCGTCTTTGGAGTGTGGGAAGAAACCAAATATCTTGGAGAAAACCCACGCAGGTCACCGGGAGAATGTACAAACTCCGTACAGACAGCACCCATAGTCGGGATCGAACCTGGGTCTCCAGCGCTACCGCTGCGCCACCATGCCGCCTTGCCACCGTATCTTGGTACACGTGACAGTAATCTATATACTTTTAAAACTCTCTGGCTGTCGTCCGTCTGTACGTCCGACGGCCTGCTTGACTTTGCCGCGCGGCCTTTGATACGGCCCCTGGCCCACACGGCGCGCGGAAAGGCCCACGTTTTTCGCCATTTCCAAAGAGATGACATTTATCTTTACGAATAGCCACTCCTGATTAAATTCGGTCCTGTTTATGTACACGTTTTTTAATAAAATCCATCCCCCCCCCAACCCCAATGTGATTTTCTCCGATTGTCTCCGATTTTCTCCGAAAACGACGCCATCTTCTTTTCCACGATTTTCTCCGAAAACGGCGCCATCTTTTGTTCGCCGATTTTCTCCGATTTTTTCCGAAAACGACGCCATCTTTTTTTCAGCAGATATTCACCCCGGGGTCTGAAGCACGTTCGGGAACAACACCCCGGGGTGTCAAGCACTTTCGGGGACCAGACCCAACGGGTCTGCACTTGGTCTAGTAAACTAATAAAACTATTTTAGAAATACTGTTTGCGTCATGAATGTTCTGGTTTCTAAATTGGTAAAGCTATCCCATTGACCAGTCAAGCAACAACCTGAAACCAATTAAGAGAATTACTCCTTTGAGACAAAACGTCAGAAACTTCCATCTCAATCCTGAAGCCAGGGCGGTATGGTGGCGCAGCGGTAGAGTTGATGCCTTACAGCTCCAGAGACCCAGGTTTGGACCTGACTACGGGTGCTGTCTGTACGGAGTTTGTACGTTCTCCCCGTGACCTGCATTGGTTTCCTCCGGGAGTTCCAATTTTCTTCCACACTCCAAAGATGTACTAGCTGTATGGTAATTGGCTTGATAAAAATTGTTAATTGTTCCTAGTGAGTGTAGGATAGCGCTAATGTGCGGGGATCACTGGTTGGCACGGACTCGTGGGTCGAAGGGCTTGCTTCCGTGCTGTATCCCTGAATTAAACTAAACATCACAGTCCATTGGCAGGGCAGACCCAGCAGAGGTGGCGGTACGACAGTAAACAGGCAACAGGATTGTTGAGTCAACAATCACTCCAGACCTCACAATGTTTCATGGCATGAGGTCAAGAAAAAACGCGTGAAGTGTAGACTCCATCTACACTTTGCGCTGCCTCGGCATGGCCATCAGCATAATCAAGGACCAGTCGCACCTCAGTTACTCCCTCTTCTCCCCTCTCCCATCAGGCAAGAGGTACAGAAGCGTGAAAACGCACACCTTCAGATTCAGGGACAGTTTCTTCCCACCTGTTATAAGACAACTGCACCATCCTCTCGCCAACTAGAGAGTGGTCCTGACCTCCCATCTACCTCATTGGAGACCTTTTGAACTATCTTTGATAAGACTTTACTGGATTTTTTATTGCACTAAACATATACCTTTTATCCTGTATCTGTACACTGCGGATGACTCGATTGTAATCATGTATAGACTTTTCGTTGACTGGATAGCACACAAAAAAAAGCTTTTCACTGTACCTCGGTACACGTGACAATAATAAACCAAACTATACTATTCTTTGGCAGCAATATTAACCATCACCACCTTTAACCTCACCTTATAATGTATCCTTCACTTTACTGGACTTTATCGCACTAAACGTTATTCACGTTATTCCCTTTATCATGTACCTGTACACTGTGGATGGCTCGATTGTAATCTCTAAACTAAACTAAAAAAGGCTTCTTCAGCATTGCATAATACCTGGGAGCCTGCGTAGCTTTTAATCCAATGTAAAAGCAAGTAAAAGTTTGTGTTATCGAGTCCTAAAATTCTGGCTCGGATGAACAAGTGTCTTTAGTTCAGGGGCGGAAATCCTGGGGGAGGGACAGGGGGAGGGACAAGGGTTGAATCGTCCCATTCGCGGGACCTTTCAGCGCCCGGCCTGGCTTAAAATCAAACTGTTGCATCGAGGCGATCGAGGCTCCCGATGTTGAAGCCCCCGCCAGCCGATGAAAGACCCCGTGAACGGGCCGATTCAAGCCCCACGATTCGGGACGGACAAAGCTGCTGTTGCTGGAGTTCGGAGTCGGTCACCAACCAGGTCAGCTCCCGATGTTACTGCCCACAGGGCCCACGGCTGAAGCCTCGTGTGTGTGCGCATGCGCGGGCGCGGCCGCCAAGAAATTGTGTCCCCCGCATGTTTAGATAGCGATTTCCGTGCCTGCTTATTACAGCTGAGTGGTCCTTTCAATTGTTACCCTCGACAATTATTTCCCCTTTCAGTGAGAAGCAGCTAGCTGCACGCCATTTAACGGCAAGGTGATTTTCTTCTTTAAAATTTCAATGAGCATTTTATACAGCAGATTGAAAAGCAAATTGTGATAACAGTACTCACCCACGGTTAATCTGCCAGTCACGTGTCCATTAGAATCACGAGCATTAATCGTCACGTTTTGGGAAGAATCCACAAGCAAAGGGGAATCCTATAGGGGGTTAAAGAGAAAGTCTGCTTTCAGTGTGAAAATTTATAAAATAAATGATCAATGACATTGGATAGTAAAGTTTTCGAGGGATATGCAGAGTTACTCTAGCACTTTGTGTCTTTATTTTTACAGGAACATGCGCTTCAGCCCACAATATCCATGCCGAATGTGATGCCAAGTTAAACTAACCACCTCTGCCTGCTCATGATCCATAACCCACCATTTCCTGCATATCCATGTGCCGAACTAAAAGTCTCCTAAACACCACTATCTGCCTCCAAAACCACCCCTGACAGTGCATTCCAGGCCCCCACCACTGTCTGTGTAAAAAAAACTGCCCCGCATATCACCTTTAAAAATATCCCCGGCGGAATTTTGTTGGCTAAGGCCTCATTAGTTTAGTTTAGTTTAGTTTAGAGATACAGCATGGAAACAAGCACTCCAGCCCATCGAGTCCTTGCCAACCAGTGATCACCCATACACTAGTTCTATCCTACACACTAGGGGCAATTTACAGAAGCCAATTACAAACTTGCACGTCTTTGGAATGTGGGAAGAAACCGGAGCACCCGTAGAAAGCCCTCGCAGTCATAGGGAGAACGTACAAACTCCGTACAGACAGCACCCATAGTCAGGATCGAACCCGGGTTCCTGGCGCCGTAAGCCAACAACACTATTGCTGCACTACCATGCCTCTTTGTTAAGCATTAAGGGCCTGTCCCACTTTCCCAAGTTATTCACGAATTCACCTGAGTTATTCACGAGTTCTCCCGAGTTTTCGAACTCGCAGAATGTTCGTAACGAGTCTGTAGGAGGCCGTGGATATATCGTAGCGGCTCGTTATGCCAGCTGTAGGTACTCGGGGCATCAGGTAAGTCGGGACGTTTTTTCAGCATGATGAAAAATGTCTACGAGTAAAAAATAGCTCCGAGTACCTACGGCTGGAATAACGAGCTGCTACGATATATCCACGGACTCCTACGGCCTCCTACAGACTCGTTACGAACATTCTGCGAGTTTGAAAACTCGGGAGAACTCAGGAGAATTCGTGAATAACTCGGGAAAGTGGGACAGGCCCTTTAAGGGAAGCCACCCCACTCACTAACTGCAACATGGCTTATGAATGCAAAACGGTAGCTCTCTTCCACCAACATATGAATTAATCAGTAGCCAAACTGCAAATACTAATGAGCACATTAGGTATTGGTAGTAGTGTGGTCCATTCTGTTGATAAACACAAATCCTGCAAGAAACACTCTCACCTCCCCACTACCTGTATTCAATATTAACGTGGTCAAAACACATACTGCTGGAGGAACTCAACGCATCAGGCAGCATCTGTGGAGACAGACACAAAATGCTGGAGTAACTCAGCGTGTCAGGCAGCATGATTAGTTGAACATTTATATTGATTTGCTTGTTCTTCTAACTTCACTGGAAGTGAGACAACGTCAATGTCCTCTCCCGTCAACATCCCCAGCATCTTGAATTTGATGACAGGTTGTAGCATGACAGAAGGATTAGATCAGTCACTCTGCTGTGAACCATGCAAGACATGAATGGAACAAATTGATTCTGTGCAAACTAATCATATTCTGCGTGTTGAGGTATCGATCCTTTGGTAGAGACCTTCGCAAAAGATTGTATTATTTTCTCTGTGAAATATCAGCTCAAAGCACGAGTAGAGTTTTCTTTTACCTTGGAATGTAGACACAAAGTGCAGGAGTATCTCAGAGGGTCAGGCAGCATCTCTGGAGACTTCTACAGTTCGAAGAAGAGTCCCCATCCAAAATGTCACCCATCCTTTTTCTCCAAAGATGCTGACTGACCCGCTGAGTTACTCCAGTACATTGTGTCTATCTTGGTTATAAACCAGCATCTGCAATTCCTTGTTTCTACATTTTGGGCAGCACGGTGGCACAATGGTAGAGTTGCTACCTTATAGCACTGGAGGCCCGGGTTCAATCCTGACTATGGGTGCTGTCTTTACAGAGTTTGTACGTTCTCCCTGTGACCGTGTGGGTTTTCTCCGGGTGCTCTGGCTTCCTCCCACACTCAAAAGATTTACAGCTTTGTAGGGTAATTGGCATGTAATATTGTCCCTAGTATGTAGGTTAGAACTAGTGTAAGGGTGATTGATATTCGGTGCTGACTCGGTGGGCCAAAGGGCCCGTTACCACACTATTGCTTTAAAGTCTAAAGAATCCAACAAACAACGAGCATAAACATGTGAGATCTACTGGTGTTAATGTATGTTTGGATTAGCTGACCTGTGGAGAGCGCGTTAATGGATTAAATGCCATGTTTTTTAAATTAGAGTTTAAATTGGAACTGATTTACTGGGGAAGTGGTCTACGATTAAGTAGCAACCTTTCCAAGCTGACAGTTAATCTATCAATGTAAATCACCTGAGAGGTCTATTATTCTCTAATTATAATTGCAAAACTGTGAATACAAAATAGATTTTAATTGTCTCATGAATATATTAATTTACTGTAATTTCACAACCTCTTCTCTTTGCTCTGAAGACCCACACATATTCATCTCTTCTCCTTTTCTTGTTATTATATACAAGAAAGGAATAGATAAGGTAAACGCACAGAGTGTTTTACCCAGAGTAGGGGGATCAAGAACGAGAAGTCATAGGTTTAGGGTGAGGGGGGCAAGATTTAGTAGGAACCTGAGGGGCAACTTTTTTACACAAAGAGTAGTCAATATATGGAACGGGCAGCCATAGGAGGTAGTTGAGGCAGGTACTATCGCAACTTTTATAAAACAATTGGACAGGTGCATGGATAGGATAGGTTTAGGTTAGGTTAGAGATACAGCGCAGAAACAGGCTCTTCGGCCCACCGAGTCCGCACCAACCAGTGATCCCTGCACACTAACACTATCCTACACACTAGGGACAATTTACAATTTTACCAAACCAATTAGCCTACAAACCTGTATGTCTTTGGAGTGTGGAAGGAAACTGGAGCACCCGGGGAAAACCCAAGTGGTCACGGGGAGAATGTACAAACTCCGTACAGGCAGCACCCGTAGTCAAGATCGAACCCAGGTACTGGCGCTGTAAGGCAGCAACTCTACCACTGCACATCCATGTCGTTCAGGCAATCCCTGAGCTCTTCACTGACCCTCGTTCACATACATCTTGGAGCAGAAATATCAGTGTTCAAAGAACCTTGTTGAAATAGCATTACAGATACAAGGAAGTGCAGAAGGTACACAAAAATGCTGGAGAAACTCAGCGGGTGCAGCAGCATCTATGGAGCGAAGGAAATAGGCAACGTTTCGGGCCAAAACCCTTCTTCAGACTCTGAAGAAGGGTTTCGGCCCGAAACGTTGCCTATTTCCTTCGCTCCATAGATGCTGCTGCACCCGCTGAGTTTCTCCAGCATTTTTGTGTACCTTCGATTTTCCAGCATCTGCAGTTCGTTCTTTAACAAGGAAGTGCAGACGCTGGTGTACAGAAAGAGATACCAAGTGCTGAATTAACTCAGGGGGTCAGGCAGCATTTCAAGAACATGGATAAGTGTCGTTTCAGGTCCGGACCCTTCAGAACTGTATACGGCCTAACCAAAGTCCCATACATCACCATTCTTTTGCTCTGCCCTCTACCTTGTAGTGCAGTTCTCGCCAGAGTCCATCAAACGTCATGTTTGCAATGCACTTTAAAAAGCAGAGCTGGATGTGGGATGCCGTGTTAGCTCAAGCTAACTTGCCAGGAAATGGAGAAAGAATTCATTAGCACAGTGGCAGGGGAGGAAGTCTCAGGCGGACACATTGCAGAGGCTTTCAGGCTTTTGTTCGCTTTGAAGGATTAAAATTCAGCCCCATGAGTTTAGATCCTACATTAAGAAGTTGTGAAATTGAGCTCAATAAATCCGTCAAACGGAAGCCTGAAGCTAGAGAACCAGAATCATTGTAAAAGCTCAACTCTGAAGGGAAAAGAAGGATAAACAAAGGCACCACCAGTACTTCTATCTTTGACTGCGAATAATGCTGAGCGCATTCGCCAATGCTCTCCTGGGTTCAAACACACCACAGTATTCCATGTGTACGTTATTTAATTGTCTTTCCAAATCATCTTTTGCCCATTACAGGAATTTACAGGCAGCACAGTGGTGCAGCGGTAGAGTTGTGCCTTACAGCGCCAGAGACCCGGGTATGACCCTGACTAGTGGAGATGGACAACCTTGGTTGGCATAGGCAAGTTAGACTGAAGGGCCTGTTTTGGTGCTGGATGACGCTAGGACTCATTGAAATTTACAACCATAGAAGAGAAATTACTGCTGTTATGTGAGATTCACACAGCTTTCTCTGTGCAGTATGTTAGAATATGGAAACAATGCAAACAAATGTAATTGTGAATCAACCATTCCTTTGAATGGCAGGGCAGGCTCATTGTCAACATCCTTAATTCCTCTGCCATTTTATTGTCTAGAATAAAACATGTTTGCATTCGATGACTCTGCTCCTGTACTCGGAGTTTAGAAGGATGAGGGGAGACCTCATTGAAACTTACCAAATATTGAAAGGCCTGGATAGAGTAGATATGGAGAAGATGTTTCCACTAGTGGGAGAGTGAAGGACTAGAGGGCACAGCCTCAGAATAAAAGGACGTATAATTAGAAAGGAGATGAGGAAGGATTTCTTTGGTCAGTGGGTGGTAAATCTGGGGAATTCAATTTCCACAGACGGCTGTAGAGACAAAGACATTGGGTGTTTTTAAAGCAGAGATTGACAGGTTCTTGATAGTAAGGGTTTCAAAGGTTACAGAGAAAAGTCAGGAGAAGGGGTTGAGAGGGAAAAATAGATCGGCCATGATTGAATGGTGTAGGCTCGAAGGGGCCGAATGGCCTCATTCTGTTCCTATGACTTACGTAATACACTTAATAAATGAGCAGAGAAGACAATTTGCTTTGAGCTGGGGTTCTGTTTTTATACTCCACTGTAATTCCGAAAATTATGTAGGATCTCGGCAGGTCTTGACATGGTTCCGTTCCTGAGAACTGGTCGTAACCTGAAAAGTTTGCAAATCGTAAATGTGGCCTCCCAGCATTTACATATAAATACAGACCAGCTGAGTGCAATGTGTGGTTAAACCATTCAGATGTCTCTGCAAGATGTAATGGTATGGCCACAAACCAAGTTCACACAGGGCAGAAGATTCCATTTGCTGCTGGTCTTCCAAACACTCGTTGAGATGTACAGGCTGTCCATAGGTCAGGCGTACATAACCTAGAGCTGACCTGTAAAGGTATTATACGTCCAGCAATGATTTTCCGGCACTCTTGGTTCCAGAGCATTGCCGGGTTATCTGATTTGCCGGATCAACAGAGGTCGCGGTGCCTGAGATGGGTCGGACGGTACCAGCCTTCGCCATGAGGGGGCCAAGATACCGACCCGCAAAGTCGGCCTCAGAAGGCAGCTACAGGAACGGATCTGCCAGTTCCAGAGCCCCGGCCGCAGGGGGCAAATTTAACCCACCGAACCAAAGATACTAGAGGAGCAAAATAGACCACTCCTCCGAAATCCAATGGAGTGACGTGTAGTACGTAACGGAACGTCACGGCCGCCATCTTTAATGCAAAACGCGACATCTTTGGTAGCGGGGATGGACTCCACAGTTAGACAATCTGCGCTTACATCAGGTCGCAGGGAAGAGCAAAGATACTAGAGGCTCCTCTAGTATCTTTGGGGGAAGAGGACGTTTCCTCCACTCCTGAGTTGATCCAGGACTGATTCTCGGTCACCCCAATACCAGATGAATGTAGCCGGCACCAGGCTCTCTGTCTGGCGGGAGAGCCTCAAGCGTCGGCGCTCCCGAGGCAGCGGGCAATGCTCCTCTCGTATCTTTGGTGTCATCCGTTCCAAAGATTGATCCGCTCTATCATCTTTGGTGTAATCCGTGTTGTAGGGAACAGTGTTTTATATAGCATTTTATATAGCATCACTTCACATATTTAGTTAATATTATTGTAAATATTATTATTATTATTGAAAATTGCAGTCCGGTAAAATGGCGTCAACACTCACCCATGTCATACTATGCTTTTTTCGCAGAGTGGCGCATCTTGCTCTGCTCTATAATCTTTGCACCGAACGGCTGCGGAAATCCCAATGAGGTCAAGATCGGTCATCCTACCCAGCCGAGGTGCCACATTTTTGGGGGGACTTCCGGGGGAGATTTCAAGTACACTCTCATGTCTTTGTCCGGATTAAAGGAGGTGCCGGACCACCAGTTGCTGCAAAATCGGTGGTGTGTTGTATTTCATGGAGCATATTAACAGCTTATCTCAGTTTCTATGTATTCTCCATTGAAACTCCACTAACGGGTTTAATATCAGGTATGCCAATTGCATGTCAGGCCTAAACACCCAGACCCAAGTGGACTCCAAGCATTAGAAGCCAGAAAGAATGTATTATATCTCCATGAGGCCAAGTTTTTTTTTGATGAGTTCTGATAGTAAACAACTAAAGTTATTCACTATTTATTAAAATGCTCAACAGTTTAGGGCAGCACACTGGCGCAGCTGGTAGAGCTGTTGCCTCACAGCGCCAGACACCCGGGTTCGATCCTGACCTCAGCTTCTCACTGTACCTCAGTACACATGACAATAAGAAACTAAACTAAACGGTGCTGTCAGTGCGGAGTTTGCACGGTCTCTCCTGTGACCGCATGGGTTTCCTCCATATGCCCTGGTTTCCTCCCACATCCCAAAGACGTGCAGGTTTGTAGGTTAATCGGTATCTGTAACATTGCCCCGAGTGTGTAGGGAGTAGATGCAAAAGTGGGATTACATGGTGCAAGTGTGAGTGGGTGATCGATGGACGGCGAAGAAAGAAACTGCAGATTGTGGTTTACACCGAAGATAGACACAAATGCTGGAGCGACTCAGCGGGTCAGGCAGCAACTCTGGACTGGAATTCTCTGCCTCAGAGGGCGGTGGAGGCAGGTTCTCTGGATGCTTTCAAGAGAGAGCTAGATAGGGCTCTTAAAAATAGCGGAGTCAGGGGATATGGGGAGAAGGCAGGAACGGGGTACTGATTGTGGATGATCAGCCATGATCACATTGAATGGCGGTGCTGGCTCGAAGGGCCAAATGGCCAACTCCTGCACCTATTGTCTATTGTCTATTGAGACAAGGAATAGGTGAATTTTCCGGTGAAGACCCTTCTTCAGACTGAGAGTCAGGGGGAGAGGGAAACAAGAGGTATGGAAAGGTACAGAGAATAAAAGGTATGCAAAAGGACAAATCAAAGCAACCATGATCAAGGACAGGTGGAGCCCACAATGGTACATTGTTTGTGGAGTAGGTGATAACGAGTGATACAAACAGCAGGGTGACAGTGAAACTGGTACGACGGATAGGTTTGGAAATGGACGGAGAGAGTAAGGATGCAACGGTTACTTGAAATTAGAGACATAAATTCTCATATTGCTGGGTTGTAAGCTGCCCAAGTGAAATATGTTTCCATGCTGTATCTCTAAACTAAAAGTTCACACTCACATCCCTTAATAATTCATAATATTACATAATCTTTCTTCTCTGAAATTCTACATAGGTTTCTTGGTGCTCATTACATACCGTTCTGGAGCGGATTTCTTTGGCGTACAAAGGGAAAAGAAACTCCGACTCTCCCTCCAGTCGAATCCCATTTTCCGTAACTCTCAGGTGTCCCATTCCATCCTAGACAAAAATCAGATATAAATCAGTCAATGTCGTCAAGCTGGAAAGGGTGCAGAGAAGACTTATGAGGATGTTGCCAGTACTCAAAGGCCCGAGCTATAGGGAGAGGATGAGCAGGCTAGGACTCTATTCCTTGGAGCGCAGCAGGATGAGGGGTGATCTTATAGAGGTGTACATAATCATGAGAGGAATAGATAGGGTGAGTGCACAGTCTTTTGCCCAGTGTAGGGGAATCGATAACCAGAGGACAGAGGTTTAATGTGTAGGATAGAACTGCAGATGCTGATTTAAATTGAAGGTAGACACAAAATGCTGGAGTAAATTAGCGGGACAGGCAGCATCTCTGGAGAGAAGGAATGGGTGACATTTCGGGTCAAGACCCTTCTTCAGACTGTTTAAGGTGAGGGGGGGGGGGGAAGATTTATTTTATAATAATAATAATAATAATAATAATAATAATTATTATTATTATTATTAATCACTATTATTGTCTTTTTTTAATGTACACTGAGCTTTTTTGTGTTGTTTATTATGGGTTTTGCGGAGTACTATATTTACATATCTGTTGTGCTCCTGCAAGTAAGAATTTCATTGTTCCGTATTGGAACATACGACAATAAAATAGTGTGTAGGAAAGAATTGCAGATACTGGTTTACACCAACGATAGACAAAAAATGGTGGAGTAACTCAGCGGGTCAGGCAGCATCTCTGGGGAAAGGGAATGTGTGGCATTTCGGGTCGAGACCCCTCTTCAGACTGAGAGTCTCAGTATGCGGAAGGATCTCGACCCGAAATGTCACCTATTCCTTTCTCCAGAGATGCTGCCTGACCCCCTGAGTTACTCCAGCATTTTGTGTCTATCTTTGACAATAAAACACTTAGCTCTTGGAATATTTTAACTGTTCAAACAAGTTTCTGCCCCAAGTATGGTATGTTGATGTTCGTGGGTTAACTGGCCTAGTGTGTAGAGCGCGGATGCGAAGGTGAGAAATCATAGAACTAATGTAAACAGGTGATTGATAGTCAGCGTGGGCCGGAGGGCCTGTTTCCATGCTGTATCTCTAAGCTAATCTAAATGCAGGTGCAAGGGCACCCGTTGACATTCTGGAATAACAAGTATTGTCCTCTTATAACATGCTCCATCAATCTCCAGGCAGTGGAACTAAAATCAGCAAGTCATGCGCTGTCTATTTATAACAATACCACACTAAACCCTGCAGGAAGATGCTCTCCAAACGTAGTGAAGACAGGAAGCAGAGAGGTGGTGTGGAGGTGTGGACACCCACGTGGAATATTGCTGAAATAATTCAGCATTCAAATCGGGAGGCGCGTGACCGACGTTTGCAGCGGCCTCTGCAGTCCATCTGTCTTTTTTTTATTTTTGTCCCGTTGAGTGTATAGTTTGTAGTGGTTTATATATTGTTTTTAACTGTGTATATGTGGGGGGCGGGTGGGGGGAACTTTTAAATATCTTCCCTGTACGGGGGGGACCCGATCTTTTCTCTGTCGGGTCTCCGTTGTCGTTGGGGCCTAGCACTGTGGAGCGGCCTCCAACCGGAATGACCTGGGGCTTACCATCGCGGAGCCTGCGGACTTACCATCGTGGAGCTGGCCGGCTTCGGAGCGTGGAGAGCTGCGACCCGACTCCGGAGCTTCGGAAGCTCCAGCCACAGGCCCGGTGGACGGTAACATCGGGAGCTCGCAGGTCCCTGGTGGGAGACCGCTTTTCGGAGCTCCCACAATGGCAACTTCTCCCCCCCGAATTGCGGAGTTGAAAACGACCCGGAGCGGGGCCTTACATCGCCCAGCGCGGCTTTAACGGCCGCGGGACTTGCCATCACCTGCCAGGGGCTCCAACATTAAGACCCGGAGCGGGGCCTTACATCGCCCGGCACGGCCTTAATGGCCACGGGAATTACCATCGCCCGCCGGGGGCTTTGACATCGGGAGAAGAATAGAGAGCAGGGGAGAGACAAGACTTTGCCTTCCATCACAGTGAGGAGGAGATTCACTGTGATGGATGTTTGTGTGAACTGTGTTGGTTGTGTGTCTTGTTAATTGTTTCATTTTGTTGTATGACTGCAGAAACCAAATGTTGTTTGAACTTCATTTGAGGTTCAAATGACAATAAACTAAATTGTAATTGTAATTGTAATTGTAATTCATGCCATTGGGTTGTCAGCTGCCCAACCGGATTATGAGGTGCTGTTCCTCCAGCTTGTGTGTGGCCTCACCCTGGCAATGGAGGAGGCCCAGGATAGAAAGTTCGGTATGGGAATGAGAAAAGGAGTTAAAATGGTGAGCAACTAGGAAATTGCAACTGCTGCAGACAAAGTGCAAGTGTTCGGCGAAACGGACCCCTTAATCTCGGCTACATCGTGCTGATGTAGAGGGGACCACACCTACAATTCAAGAGCATGTTGCCTGTTTCTGTCACTGTAGGCTGGCGGCACAGTGGCGCAGCGGTTGAGTTGCTGCCTCACAGCGCCAGAGACCCAGGTTCGATCCCAACTGTGGGTGCTGTCTGTATGGACTTTGTACGTTCTCCCTCTGACTGTGTGGGTTTTCTATGGGTGCTCCGGTTTCCTCTCACACTCCAAAGATGTACAGAATTGGTGGTTAATTAACTTTGGTAAAAAAAATTGTAATTGCCCTTAGTGTGTAGGATAGTGCTAGTGTACGGGGGTGATAGCTGGTCAGCGCGGACTCAGTGGGCAGAAGGACCTGTTTCCACGTTGTATTTCTAAAGTCTAAAGTCTAAAGGTACAAGGGGAAGTGAAGCCTACTTTAAGGAGATTCGTGATAAAAAATAGCTGTTCCAATTTCATGATAGCTTTAAATCATACACAGATTCCATTATGAATGCAGTAAAAATGGGTACAAATGTTTGGTTTTCTAATCTAATTCTTAGGTCTAAGTGTGCAGTATAACAAATTAAATACACATTAAAATTCTCCGTTGCTGCCAAGTTCCTGCATCAGTTCTTAAGTTATAGGAGCAGAATTAGGCCATTCAGCCTATAAAATCTACTCCGACATTCAATCATGGCTAATCTATTTTTCCCTCTCAACCCCATTCTCCTGCCTTCTCCCCATAACCACTGATACCCACACTTATCAAGAATCTGTCAATCTCCGCCATAAAAATATTCATTGACTTGGCCTCCACAGCCATCTGTTACAATGAATTCCACAGATTCACCACCCTCTGACTAAAGAAATTACACCTCATCTCCTTTCTAAAGGGACGTCCTTTTATTCTGAGGCTATGGCCTCTGGTCCTAGACTCTCCCACGAGTGGAAACATCCTCTCCACACCCACTCTATCCAGACCTTTCATGCTGATCATCCCAAACATTTAACTTGGCACATTTCCTATTGCCAACTGACCTGTTGTACATTCACTGTGTGGAGATTTTATACTCTGTTGTTCTGAAAGCACGAATCAATATGCTTTCACGTTTTAAAAAAAACTACCCGAAGCTCCAAACGTGGAGCTAAATGATTTTGAAATGGCACCAGCAAAGCAGAGACCAGACATAAAGGTGCATGGGGTTTACAATTAGAATTGATAAAGCCAGACACCTCACAGTACACTGATAGCCAATTATGGCACCAATATTGATCCCATCCTGAACTAATGTTTACTTGACTACTTGCTTTTCAATTAAACATTGATTGTATTGTTTATGAAATGCTATAATCAGACAGGTATAATAACTTATAAAACCAAATGTTGGACCAAAAACAACAATGATTTACATTTATATTACAATTTACATCAATCACCTCCTAGTTTGCAATGCTGGTATATTGACGTTTCCATTAATGATTCTGGCACAGACAATTGTCACAATCTCATATATTAACAGCACATCAATATGAAGCATTAACTGTGTAAAGGCACTTTAGATTCTCATGTGGCATTAGGATTGGGTTTCTTGGTTGAATATTTAGCTTGCGTGTTTGTTAACATGTAGATGGCTCATTACTGAATATGAAGTTAGTTATTGTCCTATAGCATAAGTGTGTATAGGTAGTTTAGATACTACTTTGGCATTGGGTTTGGTTTTCTTGGTTGAGCGCTTATCCTGGTGTTACAGCACGTACTTTGTGTTTTAACAGTAATTCAAACCATTCATGCTAGTGATTGATTGTTTATTCACTTCAATGCATCTCACTGTGCGGGAGATAGTCTGCCTGTGATTCACTGTCTCAAGGACACAAGATGATAGACTGAAGAAGGATCCCGACTCGAAAAGTCAGCTATCCACGTTCTCCTGAGATGTTGCTTGGCCTGCTGAGTTACTCCAGCACTTTGTGCAATTCCAAGATGATTGAATCCTTTGACTTTCCCCGTGCCAGCAACTAACTAAAATGTTTCAATGAGAATGAATAAGATACAGTGAGACCTTGTGCTTCCTTTTTGAATTATTTTTATATGAAGTTTTAGTTTTACCAATGTATCTTCTGACAAATATATATGTGCCAAACATATTAACAAACACAGTTAAACCATTTTGCATTGTAAGAAGTAGAATTATCTAAAAATACTTCAATTTTTATTTTTATTGAGTCATAGAGGCATACAGCGTGGAAACAGGCCCTTCGGCCCAACTTGCCCACATTGACCAGCATGTCCAATCTACTGTACACTACTCAACATCCACCTGCATTTGGTCATTGTCCCTCTAAACCTATCCTATCCATGTACCTGTCTAAATGTTTCTTAAACGTTGCAATAGTACCTGCCTCAACTACATCCTCCAGCAGCTCGTTCCATACACCCACCATGATTTGTTTCCAGGGGTATGCTCACAAAAAGTTTTTGCAGCTCAACACAATGTGCAAAGGTGTATATTTATTATCTAATGTGTATGACATGTACCGTGATAAATGTACTTGAAGTCAACCCTAACAAACATGCCATCCTGAACTGGTAGTCCGTGAAAAATATGATAATGAAGTTAACACATGAGGGTTAACCATGAAGGTTAATCATCGATGCTTACTGTTCTGTGCGAGGTCAGAGAATGCTGTGAATTAAATTGTCACAGAAAGGCACAAAACGTAATCAAAAAGGTGAATGCAATGCTGGCCTTTACACAGAGCAACCTGCGACCCAAAGTGATGCAAGTTCTGCTGTCGCTCTAGCAAGCCGTAGAACATAAAACGTAGGAAAGTGCAGCACAGGAACAGGCCCTTCAGCCCACAATGTCCATGCCGAAAACAATGCCAGGACAAACTAATCTTATTGCAGATGACACCAAGACTACTGGAGTTGTGGACTAGGCTGTCAAAGTATACAGCGGGATGTCGGTCAGCTACATTGTCCAAAATCATGAAAGGAATAGATCGGGTAAAATACATACAGTCTCTTGCCCAGAGTAGGGGAATGGAGAACCAGAGGACATAGGTTTACGGTGAGAAGAGGGAAAAATTTCTTACAAACCTGAGGGATAACCTTTTTACTGAAAGGGTGGTAAGTGCATGGAACGAGCTGCCAGAGGAGGTAGTTGTAGGTACTATAACAGCATTTAAAAGACACTTGGACAAGTACATAGATAAGAAAGGTTTAGAGCGATATGGACCAAATGCAGGCAGGTAGAACTAGTGTAGATGGGGCATGTTGGTCAGTGTGGGCAGGTTGGGCCAAAGGGCATGTTTCCATGCTATGTGACTCTATAACTCTACAGAAATGGGTGGAAAATGGCAGATGGAGTTTAATCTGAGCAAGTGTGTTGCACTTTGGGAGGTTGAATGTGAGCGATCATGTGCAAAGAGAGGAGATCCGTTATCTTGGCATCATGTAGAGCACAGACACTGTGAGCTGAAGAGTCTGTTCTCGTTTAATGTTCTATCTGCCGCACGTGATCCATACCCCTCCATATCTATGTTCCTATCGAGAAGCCTCTTAAATGCCACTTTCATATTTGCCTCCAACACCACCCAAGCTCGGCCCACCAAGGCCTGCTGCACGTCCCGGTTGCTAACTACTCCTCTTCCCATTCCCATGCTGACCTTTCTGTCCTGGGACTCCTCCATTGGCAGAGTGGGGCCCACCAAGTCCGTGCCAACCAGCGATCACTCCGTACACTAGCCTGCACACTTGGGACAATTCACATATTTACCAAAGCCAATTAATCTACAAACCTGTACGTCTTTGGAGTGTGGGAGGAAACCCACGCGATCACAGGAAGAACGTGCAAACTCCGTACAGACAGCACCCGTAGTCAGGATCGAACACAAGTCTCTGGGGCTGTAAGGCAGCAACTCTCCGGCTGCGCCACCATGCCACCCTATGTCTTTAATGTATTTTTTTCACAATTTCACCATATTTCTTTGCAGGCGTTCTGAGATGCATTGGGTCTCTGCACAGTATGTGTTTAACACACCAAAAGAGTGAAACACAATTTCTATTAAAACTTATGCAGAGTGAGCATAATAAAGTGGCAGCATTATTCTCATTCATTTTACATGCCCTGTTCTTTTCCATTTAAATCCTTTCTCCTTTCCCACACCACTACATGGTAATGTCATTAGTTAGAAGGGCTCAGTGCGTTAAAACTGTAATATACTCCTGGCATTTCCTGTCGGTCCTTATTTGCAAAAGAACTTTCATATTATTTCATACTGAAAACAAATGTAAAGCAACCCAGTCCATTACTGAACTTCCTGAGTGACATTTCCTCTCAACTGCCTATCTAAAGATTCTAGGAACCTTTATTACCTCTTTATTTTTATTCAGCAGAGTCGCAAAAGCCATTACATATATTTGAAAGCTCACTTATTTTGCTAAAGCTATATCTTAACCATCACATTTACTCCAATTCAAAATGTGTCAAAGTTAAGAATGTATACAAGTCACGAGCCAGCTCCTTGTGGTGTTTGCTTCTCTGAATGTGTTGTAGTGTGTCCATCTTAAGAAGATAAGCAAGCATCAAATAAGAGAAAGATTATTTGATTAATCCCACCAGACCATTATTCCATCATCCACCTAAAATCTGGCCTTTCAACGTGTCCATTATAACAAATAAAGTTTTTGCCAAGTTTCTCTTGGCTCCAGCCATGGTGAATCAAGCAAAACTCTGAAGACCTGGCTAATCTCAAATTTTACACCCTGTGTCATGGCTTTCTTGACATGGCTTATCCAAGGTCACAGAAGCTCAGGAATGATCGTGTTAGATAGAGCCGTTGATTATTTCTGTTTGCAATGTAAAAAGAAAGATTCATCTCCCGACTTAAATTTTAAATCATAGATAATCCAAATTTTAATGCTATTCTTGCATCCAGCTGCTTCAAATCCACCTTTGATTTTCTGGCAACTGGTGGTTCGCCACCCCCCCTCCCCCTTCAATCCAGCCAAAATCCCCCCCTATAATTCCCCCCCAAAACACGGTGCCAAGGCTGGGAGAGGCGGGCGATATCGACCTTCTCGGTACTTCCGTGCCAATTGGTCAGTTGAATTTGCCCCCTGCGGCCGGGACTATGGAACTCTGGCCTGGCTAGAGCCGGCAGATCTGTTTCCATAGCCAACCTGTAAATTTTCCCCAGTATGCAGGATAGAACTATTGTACGGGTGATCATTGGTTGGCGTGGACTCAGTGGGTCGAAGGTCCTGTTCTCATGTTTAACCAAAACCATGTCTCTAAACTCAACCAAATTAAACAAAGTATTTAAGAGCTGTTTTGATAAAACACTTGAATCGCTTAGGCATAGAGGGCGAGAGACCAAATGTTGGCCGATAGGATTAATAGGAAAGGTGTCCACTGGTCGGTTTGGATGACTTGGCCTGTGTCCGTGCTAAAAAATTCTGTAATCCTATGATTTTCACCCCACCTTAGACCCAGTGTCTGTTTTCTTTTCTTTTAGACTTTGTGTGCTATCTGGATATTTTGTGAATTAAACATTAAAGACACAAGCTGTTATTTCTAATGCTTTATGTGAAAAAAATAGCTTTTCAGCCTTCAGCAAAGAAGACTATTATTAACACTGATATTTAAGAAATGTTGTAGGTTAAGGGTGGTCACAGTGGCACAGCGGTAGAGTTGATGCCTTACAGTAAATGCAGCGCCGGAGACCCGGGTTCGATCCCGACTACGGGTGCTCCCTGTACGGAGTTTGTACGTTCTCCCCGTGACCTGCGTGGGTTTTCTCCGAGATCTTCGGTTTCCTCCCACACTCCAAAGACGTTCAGGTTTGTAGGTTAATCAGCTTGGTTAATGTAAAAATTGTCTCTAGTGGGTGTAGGATAGTGTTAATGTGCGGGGATCGCTGGTCGGCGCAGACCAGGTGGGCCGAAGGGCCTGTTTCCGCTTTGTATCTCTAAACTAAAACTAAACTAAACATTTCCTTGTTTACCATTGTCTGGTTTTGTTTCCTAACATGATTCCCTTGATCACTGATCAGATAAAAGCAGGAGGATTTTAGCAATGTGACTTTCAAAATGAGAAGTACAGATAAAAAATAGAATCTGTACATTTAAAAATGCAATCTGAATTCTAAACGGAATCATTTTTTAACTCGCTAAATCTCAATGCCTTTAACGTGGAAGAGATTTGAGGGGAGGGAGATGGAATGAAGTAGTTGAGACTGAAGCCATGCAGCCAAATGGAACAATGCTAATTCAGCGCAGAAGCTAGAAATGCAAACAGAAATCTAATCATCGCGCAATTACTGAGCACGGCAAAGGCAGGGCTGCACTGTTGGGTAAACAGAAGTCTGTTTAAATCAATGCTGAAATTATATTATTTCTGCACATTGAGGGAAAACCTAATTCTGGAGAAAGGTCAAAATTATGAAAGGAAGGGCAAGACAGAATGAGTAATTGGCATAAACAACACTGTCAGGCAGAACAGAGGTAATCAAAAAAATGATTTGTTCAGCTCAGCAGGATGAAATACAGAGTTTGGAATAACAATAAAGAAATAGAATATAGCTATTTTATGGTTTACTTTGGAGGTGTAAGGCAGTGCTAAGTTTAACAAAGCGCTTGCAGTGGATATAGCGATCCTTTCAGTTTCCACACCAACTAAGACACAAGGAACTGCAGATGCTAGTTTACAATCAAATATACACGAAGTGCTGGAGTAACACAGCGGGTCGGGCAGCATCGCTGGAGACCATGGATAGGTGATGGTGGAGAAACAAGGAACTGCAGATGCTGGTTTACATAAAAATTAGACAAAGTGCTGGAGTAACTCAGCGGGTCAGGCTGCATCTTTGGAGAGCATGGATAGGTGATGTTTCGGGTCGGGACCCTTCTTCAGACTGAATGTAGTCGTTGGCGGGGAGTAAGCTGGAAGTGAGGTGGGGGTGGACAAATGTTAGCAAGTGATAAGTGGACCGGAGAGAGTTCTTATCATCTATCCTTATCTCCGTACATTTTGTTATTTCATCTCCAGCCTTTTTTTTTCAACCATCTGCCGATAAAAAACCCTCTATTCACCTATCGTTCTACCCCCGCCTTCACCTCTCTTCCAGCTTTCCCCCCTAACCCCCATTTCATAATTCGCTACTCTTCAATCCTGTCTCATACCTTCTGTTTTTTTCTCGGGTCGAGAGTGTTTTATTGTCATATGTCCCAAAGAGAACAATGAAATTCTCACTTGCAGCAGCACAACAGAATATGTAAACGTAGTACGCTGAAAACAATATCATAAATGAAAAAATAAGAAAAAGAAATAAAGTAAAAACAATAATAGTGCAAAAAGACACAACTAATGCCCTCAAGTCTATGTAGTTCAGAGCTTATTTGGAGATTATCGTGTTTAATAGTCTGATGGTTGTAAGGAAGAAGCTGCTCCTGAACCTGGACATCCTGAACCTGGGGAGTCCAGAACCAAGGGCCACAGTTTAAGAATAAGGGGTAAGCCATTTAGAATGAAGACGAGGAAACAATTTTTCTCACAGAGAGTTGTGAGTGTGTGGAATTCTCTGCCTCAGAGGGCGGTGGAGGCAGGTTCTCTGGATGCTTTCAAGAGAGAGCTGGATAGGGCTCTTAAAGATAGCAGAGTCAGGGGATATGGGGAAAAGGCAGGAACGGAGTACTGATTGGGGATGATCAGCCATGATCACATTGAATGGCGGTGCTGGCTCGAAGGGCCGAATGGCCTACTCCTGCACCTATTGTCTATTGTCTATTGTCTATTACAGTTTTCAGGCTTCTATACCTTCTTCTCGATGGCAGGAGTGAAATGAGTGTGTGGCCAGGGTGGTGTGGTCTGATGATGCTGGCAGCCTTTTTGAAGCAGCGACTCCTGTAAATCCCATTGATGGTAGGGAGGTCAGTACCCATGATGGACAGGGCAGTGCTCACCACTTTGTACTGTCTACTTCACTCCTGGGTGTTCAAGTTGCCAAAGCAGGCTGTGTTGCAACCAGTCAATGTGCTCTCTACTGTACACCTGTAGAAGTTCCAACCATCTGCCATGCATTTTCTTGCCTCTCCCCTCTTCCAGGGGGAAGGAGAGAGGGTTTAATACCTATCATCTAGGTGTCACTACATCAATGGCAACATGGATGATCTGGAACAAATTGTTGGGACAGAGTGATTACAGTTTTCATGTGGACCTCAGGAATAACTGACCATAATGACCAACTTTGCACATGTAACAGGCTACAAAGTCTGCTGTACTTGTGTAGCAATGTAGATTTTCACTGAGAACATCTTGTAAGCAGGCTGATTGATTGTACGGTTAAAAATGGAAATAGTTAGGTAACGATGCAAATCCTCGTTCGCCACATGATAAAATCAATGTTTAAACATGCAATCTAATACCATAAAAATTTCTTAAGTAAATCTACTGAAAATAGAAAGCCTATCTACAAGCCTCTAGTCAGTTTATCTTTGTTGGTCCTCTGTAAGTAAGCAGTGGTTTGACAACTTGTAAAATAGTAAATTATGCAGATGAATTGCTCTCAGATTGTAACACAGTTGGTTTTGCAGAATTGATTAGAAGTGGGCAGGCATGATTCCTCCTTGTGATGTGAACAAACAGCAGTGAAGACTAAAATAATCCAGTAGTGCACAAATTGCAGCCAAGTTCTCATCTGACTTCCTCAGACCTTAATTACAATATTTGTCTGGTTTATCAAGGGAATGTAACATGACAAGATTTCCAGTAGATGACCTGTGGGTCCATTTCTCCTGTAACCTATAAACAGTCATAGAGTCTTACAGCCTGGAAACAGGCTCTTTGGCCCAACTTGCCCACACCAGCCAACATGTCCCAGCTGCACTCGTCCCACCTGCCCGTGTTTGGTCCATAAAAACCTCCAAACATGTCCTCTGGGCAAGAAACTCTGTGCATCTACCCGGTCTATTCCTCTCATGATTTTATACACCTCTATAAGATCACCCCTCATCCTCCTGCGCTCCAAGATGCCCTATCTAAGCTAGCCCATTTGCCTGCATTTGGCCCACATCCCTCTAAATCTTTCCTATCCATGTACCTGTCCAAGTATGTTTTAAAATGTTGTTATTGTACCTGCCTCACCTACCTCCTCTGGCAACTTATTCCATGTACCCACGTACCCACCACCCGCTGAGCGAAAAGTTGCCCTCAGATTCCTATCTTTCCCTCCCTCAACTTAAACCTATGTTCTTGGCGTTTACTTCAGAGGTTTTAAAAATAGGGAGAAAACATGACTTCATATTTATGTGTATTGCTTACCAAAAGCAAATAGTAAACTACTGCCTGTAGAGACATTGGGAACCATAGTATAGGTGCCTTAAAAGTTTTGTACAGAAGGATTCAGTAGTTAGTGAATTAATTTAACATCCTGCAGTATAAGGTGAAAGGTCTGAAGAAGGGTCTCGACCCGAAACATCACCCATTTCTTCTCTCCAGAGATGCTGCCTGTCCCGCTGAGTTACTCCAGCATTTTGTGTCTACCTTAGGTGAAAGAATAGATTGCATTTGTATCCCTCACATCACCAGGATATGCCCAAGTAGTTTTCCGACAAGATAATAACTTTTAGAGTCATAGAGTCATACAGTGTGGAAACAGGCCTTCGGCCCGACTTGCTCACCATGTTCCTTCTACACTAGTCTCACCTGCCTGCGTTTGGCCATATCCCTCTAAACCTATCCAATCCATGAACCTGTCTAATGTTTCTTTAACATTGCAATAGTATCTGCTTCAACTACCTCCTCCGGCTCTGATTACCTAGTATAACTGAGAATTTGTTTATTTATTTGTTGTGTTGTGCGTTAATGTGCCTGTAAAGCTACAACAAGTAAGAGTCTCATTGTTCCCTTCCGGGTAGATACAAAAATTAAACATTCTTCACTATTGACATTTGAAATATGGATTGCAGCATTATATAATGAAATCTCATAAAAGCATAAGGTAGCATGGACAATTAATCATTTTTTTATCAGTGAGGACTGCTGAACCATACATATTGGACATTGATGGATTCACATTATAATTAGTTACTTTGTGGGTGCTTTTGATAAGGTATGGATGTCATGGAGTTGTTTAGCACAGAAACAAACCCATTGACCCAACGTCCATGGCGACCAAGATGCCCTATCTTTACTCACCTTTGGCCCATTTCCTCTAAACATTTCCTATCCATGGACCAGTCCAGGTGTATATTAAATGCTCTTATAAAACCTGCCTTGACTACCTCCTCTGTGTAGCTCGTTCCATGTATCAATCATCCTCTGAGTGAAAAGCTTGTCCTTTGGGTTCCTATTAATTATTGCCCCTTTCACCTTAAACCTGTGTCGCATGGTTCTTGATTCCCCTAGTCTGGGTAAAAGACTCTGCATTCATCTTATCTATCCCCCTCATGATTTTATAAACCTATATCAGATCATCTCTAAGTCTCCTGCACTTGAAGGAATAAAGTCCTAGCCTGCCCCGTGTGTGGACGTGGCTTCGTAGGACGAGAAGCCGAAGCAAAGAAGTGGAAGCCAAATAACCGAACGGAAACAAAGCCGAATAACCAAAAGTGTACGAAGCCGAAACGCACTAACCGAAAGGGTGGGACACCTAAATGCAAACTAACCGAAAGGGCGGGACGCCTAAACGCCAACTAACCGAAAGGCTGTGTCGCCTAAAAGCAAACTCACCGAAAGACCGCTCTGCCAAAACGCCAACTAACCGAAAGGCTGCGTCGCCTACAAGCCAACTAACCGAATGGCCGCTCAGCTGAAAAGTAAAATAACGGACATGATGTCGCCGGGGGTGCAGGACTTGTCAGCGATTGGTCCAGACCTCTGCGTCCATCACATCACTGGCCGATGGAGACGAGAGAGTGTGGGTCATTTCCCCACACAAGTCATAGGTGATTGGGCACTCTGAACCCAAGCACCAAGTTGTAAGCGGTCCATGTTAAAGGACAGCACCTACCAACAATGAAAGCACTATGAAACCAGCTGCCGCAAGCCCTTCCCACAGGACGGGGTTTTAACTCGGCATTAAAAATCAAAAAAGAGTTACATTGATTTAAAAACAAAAATGTTACATGTATAAATAGTTCTTACATCCGGGAACCTGGTTAATTAAGTGGTGTGATTATTTCCCTGTCCTAACTATGCCTTTGCTTTAGCCGGTGGTTACATCCATTCCATCCCTCCCTCGCAAAGATGTGAGATTTCATTAAGAGCACACTTGGATGAATGGATGCAAGCAGCATGTAAAGCGTCTCTTCCATGTGCGCAATACATGAAGCCGATGAAATGAGACAACTGTCACATCAAAGATAGACACAAAATGCTGGAGTGACTCAGTGGGACAGGCAGCATCTCTGGAGAGAAGGAATGGGTGGTGTTTCGGGTCGAGACCCTTCAGACTCAGTCTTCAGGTCTGAAGATTGGTCATGACCCGAAACGTCACCCATTCCTTCTCTAGAGAGATGCTGCCTGTTCCGCTGAGTTACTCCAGCTTTTTGTGTCCATCTTCGGTTAAAACAGTTTACAGATTATCTTGTGTATTGGGCGTGGGAGCTTGCTGTGTGCGTTACGCAGGCAACCAGACGGTATTAAATAAAACGTGCTTCTTGTTGTCGGGTGGGGGGGGGGGGGAGTGCGAGGAGATAAAATTGTTTGTTGTCATGCACACTTGTCATCAACCCGCCAGGGAATTTGTGTCCCCCCCCATGTTTTAAAAGCGATTTACCATGGCTGCCAATGCCCCGAGCCGTCTGTCCCCACGGCCGAGGTGGAGGTGAATCACCCGGTGTAAGTGTCAAGGGGTAAATCACCCCGTGTGTGGGTCGGGGTCCGGGGGTCGGGGGGGTGAATCACCCTGATATGGGGGTTGGGGTCCGAAGGCGGTGCATCGTGATCAGTGACTCTGGGTGGGCGGCGGGACTAGCTTGTCACACACCTTTGCTCCACCCGGCGCTGCCGACACACAGCCCGTCACAGTGCGTCCGCATGGGGGAGACGAGGTGGAGGGCGGCCGTGGCTGTCGGAGAATGGGGGCTGCCCCGAGGGATGCGCTCTTTCAGCCGCTTACAACTTGGTGCTCGGGTTCAGAGTGCCCAGTCACCTATGGCTTGTGTGGGAAAATGACCCCCACCCTCCCGTTTCCACCGGCCAGTGATGTGATGGACGCGGGGGTCTGGACCAACCGCTTACAAGTCCCGCCTCCCCGCCCCACCCCCCACCCCCCCCCCCCCCCCCCGGCGACGTCATGTACGGTTATTTGACTTTTCGGCTGAGCGGCCATTCGGTTAGTTGGCTTGTAGGCGATGCAGCCTTTCGGTTAGTTGGCATTTCGGCAGAGTGGCCTTTCGGTGAGTTTGCTTTTAGGCGACGCAGCCTCACGGTTCGTTGGCTTTTAGGCATCCCGCCCTTTCGGTTAGTTTGCATTTAGGCGTGCCACCCTTTCGGTTAGTTGGCATTTCGGCTTCGTACACTTTCGGTTATTTGGCTTCCACTTCTTTGCTTCGGCTTCTCGTCCTTCGACGCCACGTCCAGGTACCAACCTGCCCAACATCTCCCTGTAGTTCACACCCTCAAGTCCTCATAAATCTTCGTAAATCTTCTCTGTACTCTTTTCAGCTTAATGACATGCAATGTGTCAACTAAGCACATATGGTTTGCGGCTAACATACAGGACAACACAGGTTTTTCATATAGTCATGGATAACCTGTGCTGTCAGTGTCACAGTACATATTTCACACAGAGGGTGGTGGGTGTATGGAACAAGCTGTCAGATGAGCTAGTTGAGGCAGGTACTATCACAACATTTGAAAGTCATTTGGATAGGTACATGGATAGGAATTATTTAGAGGGATACGGGTTAAACACAGGCAAGTGGAACTGGTGTAGATGGGGCATGTTGGTCGGCATGGGCAAGTTGGGCCGAATGGCCTGTTTCCACAGTGTATGTCTCTTTGATTGTGACCCATCAAACCACCCCACAGAATTGCAATTAATTTCTCTTTGCTCCCTTGCTGAAACTGCATAGTTGTACTGCCACTAGCCATATTGCCACTAAGAATGATGTTGTAGGTGACCATCACAGCCACAGAGAACAATGACAATGGCCTTAAATCTTCCTGCCAATACAATGGAGACAGCATCAAAAGCACGAAGTTCTGGTTTAAAATACCACAAGAAGCCAGAGTTTAAGAGTTGTTTCAGAATGCATGTTACAACACAAAGCTTTCAGACTTTCTGAGCCAGTCAAATCCTCTCCTCTCTCTCAATCTGACCAGCACTGAGATTGAGCAACAGCAAGACAAAGGAGATGGTGATTGACTTTAGGAAGCAAAGGTGTACACATACCCTGGCATACATTGAGGGTGCCGAAGTAGAGATGGTTTAAAGCATCAAGTCTACGGCGTAAATATCACTAGCTACTTCTCCTGGACCAGCCATATTGAAGCAATGACCAATTGCCTGACCAGCACTTTGTGTTTTGTTCCACCCAATTAGTAGTATTAAACATTTCCCCTCCCCGCTGTTGTGAGGTAACTACATTGAAACTGATAAGGAAAATCACTTTTGTTGGACTTAGGATATTTAGTTTAGTTTTGTTTGGAGATGCAGTGTGGAAACATGCCCTTTGACTCACCAATCACTCGTTTACACTAGTTCTATGTTATCCAGCTTTCTCATCCACTCCCTACAACTAGCGGCAATTTACAGAGGCCAATCAACCTCCAAACCCGCACGTCTTTGGAATGTGGGAAATAAACGGAGCACCGGAGAAAACCCGGGTGGTCACAGGGAGAACATGCAAACTCCGCACAGACAGCATCCCAGGTCAGGATCGAACCCGGGTGTCTGGCGTTGTGAGACAGCACCTCTACCGCTGTGCCAGTGTGCCGCCCTAGTGTTCAGCTACCACTTGGCAAAGTTCATTGGAAATCGTTAAGAGTTTGCTTGAAGCTGTAAGGAGTTAAAGTAAACCTTACGTATAAAAAGCAATGACATATTGAAGAGGCAATATTAGGTGCTGATTAGAAAAGTGACACTGGGCTAGAGGAAGCATTGAGTGGGAAGTGGAAGCTATGAATGAAGCAATGTTCCTTGCTTCTTGCTGTGAAGTCAAGAGACTGCAACAGGTGGTGTGTGGGAGGAGAGCAGGGCTACACAGCAGTCCAGGATGTCTCCTCTCTCTGGAAGGCGGAAAGACAATGCGTTTCCCATCCAGGGAGGAAGATGAAAGGGAATCGCAGAGGCAGATATATAAAATGTGGAATTTGCTAAAATCCCATTGATGCAATTAAATCGAAGGGTGACACACATTGTGCGGCACGGTGGCGCAGAGATAGAGTTGCTGCCATACAGCGCCAGAGACTCGGTTTCGATCCTTACCACATGAGTTGTCTGTACAGAGTTTGTACATTCTCCCTGTGACTGGGTGGGTTTTCTCCTGGTGCTCTGGTTTCCTCCCACACTCCAAAGATATGTGGGTTTGTAGGTTATTTAGTTTCTTTAAATTGTTGCAAGTATATATGATAGAACTAGTATGAATGGATGATTACTGGTCGGCATGCTCGGTGGACCGAAGGGCCTGTTTCCACGCTGTATCTCTAAACTAAACTAAACTAAACCAAACAAACCTAAACTAAACAAAAGGTAACTGAAGTGTTAGTGAGGCAGCCAACTCTACCACTGCGCCACTGTGCCGCCTGTTAACTGTCCCCCCCCTCCCGCCCACCCATTCTCTTCCTGCTGAATCAAGGCTCCATATGTTATAGTTGCATCTGCCACTTTATCTATGTGTCCGACATGCATGAATGAGCCTCATCCATGAGAAAGGACAGCAATTCCACTGGAGAAGGTAATGCAAGCTGAGCTCAGTTTTATCACCACTGCTTCCAGCAGGGGTCATTGGATGATGATCAGATGCATTAGGCAACAATTTGGCCAAATTTATCCTCTAATTGTACCTTCCCTTCTCTCTAGCTGAGGTGGCTTAATTAAAGTCTTTGAAACGTCTTTGTAAAATAATGAATCAACTACTTCCACAAAGGAAAGACTGTGAATGTTAATGTGAATGGGAAGAAAAGGCACAAAGTCATGGAGTAACTCAGGCAGCCAGCAACTCTGGAGAACATAGATGGGTGATGTAGATAGGTGACGCACAAGGGGCGCCGCATGAAGGCTGCCTCTGCCTATAGTCTGTCCATTTTTCCATCTTTTTTATTTTTTATTTTGTTTAAAAGTATGTTGAGGAGGTTTCTTTAGCTTTTCTATGTGGGGGAGGGGGTAGGGTAAGGGGGAAACCGTCTCCCAGTCGCCGCCTGGCGAGGATGCGACTATTCTCCGAGTCGCGTCCTCTCCCCCCTCCTCGCGGCCTACCAACTGGATTGGCGCGGCCTTTCCTGCCGGGGACCGGACCAGAGCTCCAGCAGCAGCGGCGCAGCGCTGGATACATCGCGGAGCGGGTGATGCCTCACCTGGGATCGCCGTTGAAGCTCCGGAGTGCTGGGCCGGCTGCAACAACATCGCGGGGATGTGGTTTATAGAGCTTCCAGAGCAGGCGGCGCTGACTTCAACATCGCGGTGCCCTAGGGCCCTTTGCCGAGGGCTGCCAGCGTGGGTCTCTGCTCGGCGCGGCCTGTGGACTTCGGGAGCCGCGGACTCCGGTAGGAAGTGGCTGATTCGGAGGTCCAAGCCGCTGAGGTTGTTCTCCCGTTCCGACGTCGGAGTTCCATCATCCCGGCGAGAGGGCCTGAGCATCGGGCCACCCGTAGCGGCGACTGCGGAGGGTTCGGGAGGCCCTGACCACGGGTGTACATCAAAGAACACCAAAGAGGAGGATGACTGAACTTTGGGCCTTACCTTACAGTAGGAAACTATGATTCTGCTGTGCAGGGGGATGTTTATGTTAAAATACTATCGTGTTTTTTTTATTTTTTATTCGTATGGCTGTATGGTGACCCCAAATTTCACTGTACCAATTGGTGCATGTGACAATAAATGTCTCTTGAATCTCTTGAATCTTGGATCGGGACCCTTCCTCATACTTGTGTATATAACATGAGACAGAACTCATGTGTGCATTTATTTTGAGTATTAGTGCATGAAGAGTCCTCATAAGGATAGTCCTAAGCACATAATACAGAGAGGGTTAAAAGATTAAAGTTACCTGCTAGTTTATGTTATAGGAGCAGAATTAGGCCATTCAGCCCATTAAGTCTACTTCAATCATGGCTGATCTATCTTTCCCTCTCAACTCCATTCTCCTGGCTTCACCCCATAACCATTGACACCCTTCCGAATCAAGAAACTATCAATCGCCGTCTCCACAGCCATCTGTAGAGATGAATTCCACAGATTCACCACCCTCTGACTAAAGAAATTCCCCCTCATCTCCTACCTAAAGGTACATCCTTGTATTTTGAGGATGTGACCTCTGGTCCTAGACTCTCCCACTAGTGGAAACATCCTCTCCACATCCACTCTAACCAGGCCTTTCACTATTTGGGTAAGGTTCAATGAGGTCCCCCCTCATCAATAGACAATAGACAATAGACAGTAGGTGCAGGAGTAGGCTGTGCAAAGTACTTATGACACATAGTCATTATATATCATACAAGTACTTTAATTTGTATACATACAGAGACCATCAAGATGAGTACTGCCGGCGTCGAATCGTAAGTTAAACTAAAACACACCATGGCAGCCCACCTGCATGAGGTGGTGGTGGTGTGGGAAACCTGACATGGATTATGGATCAGGTCAGCAGCAGCAAAACCAGACATGGATCAAATCAGCAATACTGTTTGATCTACATCCCCCTTCTTGGGCTTTTGCCCAAAGGGCAAACATAAAGCATGCAGGAGTAATATGTATATAAAGCTGTCCAGTTCGTAAGCTTCATCGCCTGCGAGTAGAAGGAGCATACTTGCACAGACCACTGCAGAAGTTGCAGCAATCAACAAATCATACTGTCGCTCAAAGGTACGCCACCGCTGTCCGATTCTGCTATCGAAAACAAGTGGGTCAGGTTTTCTGAAACCTTCTGCCATGTCTGAGACTATGAAAAGCCTTGTAAATAACAGCCAAAGTCAAACCGAAATCCCACCTCCGGCACCATGTGCAAAGTACATGATACAGAGTCATTATATATCATAATGAGTACTTTAATTTGTATACATACAGAGACCATCGAGATGAGTACTGCAGGCTCCGAATAGTAAGTTAAAAACTAAAACACAACATGGCTGCCTGCATGCACGAGGTGGCGGTGGTGTGGGAAACCTGACATGGATTATCGATCAGGTCATCAGCAGCAAAACCAGACGGATCAAATCAGCAAAACTGTTTGATCTACATAGGCCATTCGGCCCTTCGAGCCAGTACCGCCATTCAATGTGATCATGGCTGATCATCCACAATCAGTACCCCGTTCCTGTCTTCTCCCCATATCCCCATAGGGCTCTTAAAGATATCCTATCTTTAAGAGCCCTATCTAGCTCTCTCTTGAAAGTATCCAGAGAACCGGCCTCCACCACCCTCTGATGCAAAGAATTCCACAGACACAACTCTCTGTGTGAAAACGTGTTTCCTCATCTCTGTTCTAAATGGCTTACCCCTTATTCTTAAACTGTGGCCCCTGGTTCTGGACTCCCCCAACATCGGGAACATGTTTCCTGCCTCTAGCATGTCCAAACCCTTAATAATCTTACTTGTTTCAATAAGATCCCCTCTCATCCTTCTAAATTCCAGAGTATATAAGCCCAGCCGCTCCATTCTCTCAGCATATGACAGTCCCGCCATCCCGGGAATTAACCTTGTGAACCTACGCTGCACTCCCTCAAGAATGTCCTTCCTCAAATTTGGAGACCAAAACTGCACACAATACTCCAGGTGTGATCTCACTAGGGCCCTGTACAATTGCAGAAGAACCTCTTCGCTCCTAAACTCAACTCCTCTTGTTATGAAGGCCAACATGCCATTCGCTTTCTTCAGTGTTCATGCTGTACCTGCATGCTTACTTTCATTGACTGATGAACAAGGACCCCCCAGATCCCGTTTTACGTCCCCTTTTCCCAAATTGACACCATTTAGATAATAATCTTCCTTCCTGGTTTTGGTACCAAAGTGGATAACCTCACATTTATCCACATTAAACTGCATCTGCCATGCATCTGCCCACTCACCCAACCTGTCCAAATCACCCTGCATTCTCATAGCATTCTCCTCATAGTTCACACTACCACCCAGCTTTGTGTCATCTGCAAATTTGCGAATGTTACTTGTCATCCTTATAAACTCCAGTGAGTACAGGCCCAGTGCCATCACCCTCATCATGTGTTAACCCAATCATTCCTGGAATCATTCTCGTAAATTTCCTCTGGAACCCCTCCAACACCAGCCCAAAACTGCTCACAATACTCCAAATATGGTCTGACCAGTGCCTTATAAAGGCTCAGTATATAAAATGATGTGAGGCATGGATAGTGTAGTCGGACAGAACCTTTTATCTCAGGGTTAATGACTGTTGATAAACAACTTGTAAGAAATATATTTACACAGTGGCCTTGATTATGGTAAAATAAGTTATTGCTTGTGTATATTTATATTTTCTGTACTGCTATGCGTCTTTGTTATTTCTTTATGCCTTATGATGCCTGGAGCATTAACATTAATTTAGTGTGAAGTTATCAACATCAAAATTGAAAACGCAAATGGTTACATTTTTGCCCTGCATTTTCTTTGAGGGTTTAACTGGAGTACAACTAAAACGGAACTGTAGTGGATTATCTGCTATTAGTGCTTTCAGTTTTTTAATTATGGGTTATACAAACAGGGCAACTGTTACATGAGACAGAACCCGTGTGTACATTTATTTCGAGTATTAGTGCATGAAGTGTTTATATACATCAGGAAAGTATGGAACTCATAATACAGAGAGGGTTCTTAAACGCTTAATGTTATCTGATAGAGGAGTTTACAAAATTATAAGAGGCATAGATAGGGTAGACAGTCCGATTTTTTTCCCCCAGGATGTAAATATATGAGACTAGAGAGTATAACTTTAAGATGAGAGGGGCAAAGTTTAAAGAAGATGGGTGGGGCAGGTTTTTTTACTCAGAGTCTCTGCGCCTGGGTCTCTGTGCATACCTCTGTAATTGGATCCTCGACTTCCTCATCCACAGACCGCAGTCTGTCCGAAAACGGCGGAAATACTTCATCCTCAGTAACAATCAGTACGGGAGCACCTCAAGGCTGCGTGCTCAGCCCCCTGCTCTACTCACTCTATACTCATGACTGTGTCGCTGACAACATCACTGTTGTTGGACGAATTACAGATGGTGATGAATCATAGAAGTGATATCGACCAATTGACCAAATGGTGACTGCACAACAACCTGGCTCTCAACACCAGTAAAACCAAGGAACTGATTGTGGACTTTTGAAGGGGAAGGATGAGGACCCATAACCTTATTTATATCAATGGGACGATGGTGGAGAGGGTCAAAAACTTTAAATTACTGGGCGTGCATATTTTCGAAGATCTTTCCTGGACCCAGCACGCTGATGCAATCATAGAGAAGGCACATCAGCGCCTCTACTTCCTGAGAAGATGACGGAGAGTCGGTATGTCAAGGAGGATCCTCATGAACTTCTACAGGTGCACAGTAGAGAGCAACCTGACTGGCTGCATCGTGGCTTGGTTAGTCAACTTGAACGTCCAGGAGCGGAAAAAGTTGTGACCACTGCCCAGTCCATCACCGGCTCTGACCTTCCCACCATCGAAGGGATCTATCGAAGTCGCTGCCTCAAAAAGGCAGTCAACATCATCAAAGACCCACACCATCCTGGCCACACACTCATTTCACCGTTGCCATCGGGAAGAAGGTACAGGAGCCTGAAAACTGTAACGACCAGGTTCAGGAACAGCTTCTTCCCTACAGCCATCAGGCTATTAAACACGACAGCAAATAAGCCCTGAACTATAACAGACTATTATTATTATTGCACTATATTTGTTTATTATTGAGTATGTATGAATGTGTATATATACACACTGAACTTTTTTTTCCTCTCCCGTTGTGTACAATGTTTACATATTCTGTTGTGCTGCAGCAAGTAAGAATTTCATTGTCCTATCTGGGACATATGACAATAAAACACTCTTGACTTGAGATAACATGTACAGTTATCTTCACTAGAATTTGTAGAAGCAACTGTAATTAACCAGAAATTACTTCAATCTATTTCTGGGAAGCCAATAATTAGTGATCATAAATTTAAGATACAGATCCACCACCATTTTTTCCAGCAACTAGTGGTCCGGCCCCTGTTTAATCCAGACAAAATCCCCCCCTAGAAGTCCCGCCAAAAATGTGGTGCCTAGGCCGGGTGAGGCGGCCAATCTCGACCTCTTCGGCACTTCCGTGCCGATCAGTGGGTCGAATTTGCTGCCTGTGGCCAGGGCTCTGGAACTCCGGCCTGGCCGGAGCCGGCAGATCCGTTCCCATAGCCGACTTCCACGGATGGCATCTTCCCCCCCCCCCCCCCCCCCCCCCCAAGACCATGACCTCTGTAGGTGCAGCAAAATGGATAATCCAGAAATGCTCTGGAACCAAGGTGCCGGAAAATCAGTGGTGGACCTATAGTTATTAATAAAGTCAACTGCTGAATTCAAGAAAAATTTGATTACCTGGGAGTAAATCTATTGCAGTAGCCACTACTGTAGACAGCAGTTGAGGTAAAGAGCATTGAGCCATATAAAGAAAAGTTAGATATGAACAAGAGGTCAGAAGGAATCAAAGGCAATCAGATATTGCTGAAATAAAAGTTCTTCCTGCAAAACTTTGAACAACATTGGCATCTTCAACTATTAGGTCATTTTATTCCATTATAAATTGATCAGCAGTGTTGAAGTAACTTAGTGGGTCAGGCAGCATCTCTAGAAGACAGCGATGGGTGACGTCTTGGGTCTGGACCTTTCTTCAGACTCTATACTTGAACTATGGCTTGCAGGAAGAACTTAGCACGCTTTGAAAAATATGGTTAAGAAACATCTTTGATATTCATTCTGCAAGGCCATTTCACTCAGTAAATTACGAGTTGTTTGATTTCCTCCACTCTCTCATTCCCAAGATATCAAATGCAACTGGTTTTCCTCATTCACCTCAAAATCTGTGCTTTTTAAAAGAATTGAGACTTGGGGTAAATGAGCCAGGACCATATTGAACAACAGGGCGGGTTTGAGGGGTCAGTGCTCCTTTAGTTTAGTCTATTATTGTCATGTGTACCGAGGTACAGTGAAAAGCTTTTGTTTGCATGCTCTCCAGTCAAAGAAAAGACTATATACATGTTTACAATCAAGCCGTCCACAGTGTACAGATACAGGATAACGGGTATAACGTTTGGTGTAAGATGAAGTCCAGTAAAGTCCATTTAAAGATAGCTCAGACTTTACTGGACTTTACTGTTGTGCTTTGTTGAGTTCCCAATCACCTTGTCCTTCTTGCAAAGACCATCACTGTTGTAGCATTATCCACGGATTTCCTTGCTCCATTGCCAGTCTTCTGATGACTCTGGTGGTGGGTATATGGGACGAGCTGCCAGAGGAGATAGTTGAGGCATGCCCCATAACAGCATTTAAAAGATATTTGGACAGGGTACTTATATAGGAGAGGTTTAGAGGGATATGGGCCAAATGCAGGCAGGTGGGACTAGTGTAGATGGGGCATCTTGGTCAGCATGGACAAGTTGGGCTGAAGGGCCTGTTTCCAACCTGTATGACTATGATCGTGGCAGAATAATGGCGCAGCGGTAGAGTTGCTGCCTTACGGGGCCAGAGACCCTGGTTTGATCCTGACCACGGGTTGCTGTCTGTACGGGAGTTTGCACGTTCTCGCTAAGATTGTGGGGTTTCTCCGGGTGCTCCGGTTTCCTCCCACACTCCAAAGATGTAAAGGTTTATAGGCTAATTGGCTTCTGCAAAGTGTCGCTAGTGTGTAGGATAGTGCTAGTGTACGGGCTGATCGATGGCCGGCACAGACCCGGTGGGCCGAATAGCCTGTTTCCACGCTGTAGCTCTAAAGTAAAGCATTTAAAAGACTCTTGGACAGGTACGTGGATTGGAAAGGTTTAGATAGATATGGGCCAAATGCAGGCAGGTGAGACTGTTGGTTGGCATGGGCAAGTTGTGTTCAAGGGCCTGTTTCTGTGCTGCAGGACTCTATCACTCAATGACTAACAATTAAACAGCTTGTCACAGGGACTTGCTGCCTTATAGTAATTTCAGCTCTAGAGACCTGGGTTCGATCCCGACTGTGGGTGCTGTCTGTACAAGTTTGTACATTCTCCCCATGACCCCGTGGGTTTTCTCCGAGAACTTTGGTTTCCTCCCACACTCCAAAGACGTACAGGTTTGTAGGTTAATTGGCATAGTATATTAAAATTGTAAATTGTCCTTGGTGTGTGTCGGACAGTGCCAACTCAAATATGCCGGGATTGCTGGTCGGCGCGGACTGCGTGCGCCGAAGGGCCTGTTTCCACGTTGAATCTCTAAACTAAACTAAACTAAAATTCACAGATTACACCGGCCGTCTGAAGAAGGGTTTCGGCCCGAAACGTTGCCTATTTCCTTCGCTCCATAGATGCTGCTGCACCCGCTGAGTTTCTCCAGCATTTTTGTGTACCTAAAATTCACAGAGCCTGGCTGAATGATTGACAGAAGACCCAATGTTTGAGGTGAGTATTGTAACACCATTAAGGCTGGCTGTTATAGAGGAGTCTGGATAGATTTTTTTATCAAAACAGCAAGGCAAGCTTTAAATCCTCTTCCCTCTTTTTACTTCCCCAAAGCAATTCTGTATGTTAAAGGTCTTTCACAGAAACAGCTATGCATCAGTGATAGCAGCGTTAAGAATCCTTTCTCAAACTGTGAAACATGAGCAAAGAATTAAAAGGCTGCAGTGTACAATGTGATGACATTATGCGTGGATGGTCATTCTTGTAACACCGGCCGACTCAGCAAAATGTATTTTTTGTTGATTATTCATTTATCAGTGCTTTTGAAACGTAATGATTTATTCATATTTGGTTATTTGGATATTCAGCAATTTACAACTAAGTTGAAACTTTTGGGAACTAAGACAGGGCAGCTACAGTGGTGCAGAGACGATGGCATGGTGGTCACAGCGCCAGAGACCCGGGTACGATCCTGATTAGGGGTGCTGTCTGCACATAGTTTGTACGTTCTCCCTGTGACCACGTGGGTTTTCTCTGGGTGCGCCCGTTTCCTCCCACACTCCAAAGATGTGCAAGATTATAGGTTAATTGGCTTCTGTAAATTGTCCCTAGTGTGTAGGAAAGAACCGGCGAACGGGTGATCATTGGGTGCTGGGTCCATTATTGTTCATTATTTATATTAAATGTGGTTGTGAACATAGGTGGCAGAGTTAGTAAGTTTATGTATGGCACTAAAATTAGTGGTATAGTGGTCAGTCAAGAAGGGTGCCTTGATTTCAATGGGAACCTGGTCAATTGGGCAAATGGGCCAAAGAAAATAGATAAATGCAAGATGTTGCACTTTGGTTGGACAAACCAGAGCAGGACTTACAGAGTAAATGGTGAGACCATGAGGAATGTTGTAGAATAGAGAGACCTAGGGTACAGGTACATAGTTCCATGAACATGGTGACACAGGTAGACTGACTGGTGAAGAAAATACGTAGGAAGGAACTGCAACCAAACATAGACACTAAATGCTGGAGTAACTCAGCGGGACAGGCAGCATCGCTGGAGGAATGGAATGGGTGACGTTTCATCACCCATTCCTTCTCTCCAGAGATGCTGCCTGTCCTGCTGAGTTACTCCAGCATTTTGTGTCTATCCTCTAGTGAAGAAAATGTTTGACACAATAGGCTTCATTCATCAGTGTATTTGGTACAGGAGTTTGGGTTATGGCATGTTACAGCTGTGCAAGACTTTGCTAAAGCCACATTTGAAGTACAATGTACAGTCCTGATCACCCTGATTGAGGAAAGATGTCATTATATGTCATTAAACCAGAAAGGATGCAGACATGATTTATGAGAATTTTAATGGGATGAGTTTTTGAGTTATATGGAGTACAAGATGTTGAATGATGATATCGTAGAGGTATATAAAATCATGAGAAGCATAGATAAGGTGAATAACAACAGTCTTTTTCTCCTGGAACGGGGAGTCTAAAGGGCCTGTCCCACTTAGGCTATTTTTTAGGCGACTACAGGCGACTAGGCTGTCGCCACATGGTCGCCAGGGTGTCGCCTGTATGGTCTTGAGTAGTCTCCTCAGTCGCCCAAAGAGTCGTAGCGTCTTTCTGGTCATCGCTGGATTTTCAACATGTTTAAAAAATTTCGGCGACATTCGGCGACAGTGGGTTGATGCCAATGAGCGTAGCTTGACTTCTCCTGATGTAGTTGCTGTCGTAGGTTGTCGCCAGGTGACAAAGGTTGTTACCAGTACTGACTTCGGTGAATTCCATTGGCGACTACCTACGTCAACCTACGTCAACCGGCAGCAGGTACCGGCGACTGAATTGTCTTCAGTCTTCAGTTGTCGCCGACAGAGTCGTAGCTTGTCATAGCTTGTCGCGAGTGGACGTAGGTTGACCAGTTGTCGTAGGTTGTCGCCTGTGTGGTCGTAGGTTGTCATAGGTGTGGTCGTAGGTGGACATCCTAATGGGTCGCCGGTTGTCAGTAGCATGCCGTAGCTTGACGTCGACTAGGTGGTAGGTTGTTGCAGCTTGTCGTAGACATTGTCGTAGACATTATCGTAGGGGGGTCCAGTCGCCGTTTTTTCGGCGACCTGCTACAACTATGGCAGTCGCCTAAAAAATCGCCTAAGTGGGACAGGCCCTTAAAATTAGAGGCCTTAGGTTTAAGTTGAGAGACAAAATTTTAAAAGGGCCAACTTTATCACAGAGTGGATGGTGCGTACATGGAACGAGCTGTCAGAGGAAATGGTAAAGGCAGGTACAATTATGACCTTTAAAGGAAACTTAGACAGGTACATTGAGAGAAAAGGTTTGGAGGGATAAGATCCAGGTGCAAGCTAATAGGACTAGTTTGGTTAAACAATTTGGTCAGCATGAACAAGTTGGGCTGAAGGGGCTGTTTCCCTGAGGTATTCTATGACTCTAAGTGCATAGACAAGTTGAACTGTAATATATATTTTTTACAGGCACAAAGTGCAATACCCTTGTGGAATGGTCTTTTTGTGGTTACAATCAATTACGTTGTCATTAAAAATGATGCATATCTTGAATCTGTTCCCATTTTTTTCAGATTAATTTTGCCCTGTTATCTCACTGTCCTTTTAAACAAGGTTGGCAGCGTATTTTTATAACTGTGCCTTACTATCCTTCAGCTTACATGGAGGAAATGCAAAATGATTACACAAAGGACATTCTTTCTAACTGCCCTGCCCATTCCCACACTGATCTTTCTGTCCTGGGCCTCCTCTATTGCCAGAGTGAGGCCACACGCAAACTGGAGGAACAGCACATCATATTCCGCTTGGGTAGCTTACAACCCAATGGTATGAACGTTGAGTATTGGAAGGAACTGCTGATGCTGGATTACACCGAAGATAGACACAAAGTGCTGGATTAATTCAGCGGGTCAGGCAGCATCTCTGGAGAATATGAATAGGTGACGGTTCTGATGGAAACCCTTCTTCAAACTGACAGTCAGGGGGGAGAGAAACTGGAAGTATGAAACGATTCCGAACAAATCAGAGCTGGCACTGTTGGCCAAGGAAAGGCGGAGCCCACAATGGCCCATAGGTATGAATGTTGAATTCTCTAATTTTAGGTAACTTTTACAAACACTCCCCCGTCCTCCCCCCCCCCCCCCCCCTCCTCCACTAAAAGTTGGTTAGCCAGTTCCACAGTTCGTAACGATGTATCCCTCTTGGGATCACACCGTCCCTAGCCAGTATTTGGCCTATCAGGAAATCACTCTGTTCCCTGCCCAGATTTGTCCTGGTCTCTTCTTGCTTCCAGCTCCCCCTCTCCCCTCAACTACAATCAGCCTGAAGAAGGGTCCTCTGAACCAACACTAAAATGCCAGACGTTTTTGTTAAATTTCTTGTTTAAAAATATAGATGGGTCAAAATCAGATATCCCTCTAGCATCCTTTTGTAAAGATCCATCGTGGAAACAGACCCTTAGGCCCACCGAGTCTGCACCGATCATCAATCACCCATACGCACTTTCTCTCCTACACACAAGGGGCAATTTACAGAAGCCAATTAACCTACGCACCCGCAAACTACTTTGGGATATGAGAAGAATTGAGAATACCAGGAGGAAACCCACGCGGTCACAGGGAGGACGTGCAAACTCCGTGCAGACAGCACCGTCGTTTGGATTGAACCCGGGTCTCTGGCGCTGTGGGGCAGCTGCTCTCCCAGCAGCACCACTGAGCGCCACTTTTCATATGAACAATATTACTGCAAGTGTTTGCATGCATAGCGCAAGTAACACTGCAGAATTATAACCTCAGTTTGTGTTTACTTCTAAAAATAAAACCTCAGTCGATTTCTTCTTCCTATCTTGAGGATTCCATAATTATTCATTCATTTCTGAGGTGCAAAATGAGTATAAAAATCTGTACATGTAATGCAGTGCTTCAGCTGTGTAGCATCTGTTGTCATGTTGGTCCTCACTACTCTCAGCTGCTCCTGGCATCTGTGAAACAACATTGGATTAATCTTCCTAAGGAGACCAGCGATTAAGTGAAGGATTTCCCTTGAAAACAAGGGCCATTAACTTCAATACTTCATTGCCAATTTAATTCAATAGCTCAGCTACTCAAACCAGACAAATCTCAGATATGCGCTGAGTTTATATGATCCCAATCAGTATGGAATTCCACTGTCTCAATTTATATGTTGGGAAAATTGGACAACAAGAATAAACGAAGCATAGGACATCGAATAGTACAGCACAGGAACAGGCCCTTCGGCCCATGATGTCTGCGCCAAACATGATGCCAACCCTTATTTGCCTGCAATTAATCCATATCCCTCCATTCCGTGCATATCCATATGCCGTCCTAACTTCTCTTCAATGTCACTATTGTATCTGCCTCCTCATTTACTTTCCAGGCACTCACTACCCTCAATGATGATGATGAGGAATTTCTTTAATCAGAGGGTGGTGAATCTATGGAATTCATTGCCACGGACAGCTGTGGAGGCCAAGTCATTGGGTATTTTTAAAGTTGAGATTGATAGGTTCTTAATTAGTAAGGGCATTGAAAGTTAAGGGGAGAAGGCAGGATAACGGGAATGAGGGGGAAAGATAGATCAGCCATGAACGAATGGTGGAGCAGACTTGATTGGCTGAATGGCCTAATTCTGCACCTAGGTCTCATGATCTTAAGATCTTCAAGTAAAAAACGTGTCCTGTGAAAAAACTTATACTTAAATTCTGGAAAAAGATAACAGTTCCCACAGTGAAGATGTGGATCACAGAAATGACCGAGACACTACATTTAGAAAAAATAGGGCTTGTTTTGTCTGACAAAATATGGTCTCCTTTCATTGAATTTCTTCAACAACATACTGGTTGAACACAAATTCTAAACCGACGCTAGGGTAGTGGGATATATCTCCGCTTTTTTTTCCACTTCTTCGTTAGTTCAGGGGTTTTTCTTTTTTCTTTTTCGTATCTTTTTCGAAATTCTTTTCTTTTTCCTTTCTTCTTCCTTTCCCTTCTTTCCTTTTTTGTTTTTTCAGATTTACTTATTAGTTTATAAAATGTTAAAACTGAAGCTGTACGAAAATTGTATAATTGTTATGTCGATTACTTTCTCCCTGTACAATTGCTTTTAATAAAATAAATATTAAAAAAACAAAAAACGTGTCCTGTACATCTCCTTCAAACTTTGGTCTATAGTTGCTGCCTTACAGCGCCAGAGCCCTGGGTTCGATCTTGTGTATGGGTGCTGTTTATATGGAGGTTGTACGTTCTCCGGGTGCTCCAGATTGATCCCACACTCCAATGATGTGCAGGTTTGTAGGCTAATTGGCTTGGTAAATTTGTAAATTGTGTGTAGGATAGTGTTAGTGTGCGGGGATCGCTGGTTGGTGTGGAGTCGGTGGGCTGAAGGGCCTGTTTCCTCACTGTATCTCTAAACTAAACTAAACTATGCCCTCTAGTACTGAAACCACAAATAAGAAAAAGGAATTAGGACATTTAAAGTCTTGTGAAAGTGAAATATTTTGGAGATAGTGAGAAAGGTAAATTAGTTGTCAGCCTTTGAAGGGATTTTGGAGGATTGATTCAAGGAATGAAAGAGCAGCCTTTGCTGGAGAGAATATGAAATAGGAGGTAAACCAAGAAGACCAAAGCTGCTTGTGGAACGTTCAACTGGAAGAAACATGGATATAGAATGGCAAGGCAATGGTTAAATACAAGGGAAATACAATTGGGATTTTTGAATATGGAACATAAAACTTAGAACACAGAACAGTGTCGCACAGGAATGGGCCCTTTGGCCCACAATGTATGTGCCAAACATGATGCCAAGTTAAACTGATCTCATCTGACCTCTTCATAGCTATGTCCTCTAGTGTTAGATACATCCACCCTGGGAGAAAGGTTCTGACTGTTTACCCTATCTATGCCTCTAATAATCGTATATACTTCTATCAAGTCTCCCCTTCACCTCCAATATCCCAGAGAAAACCATCCCTCTTCCTGTAGTTGAAACCTTCTAATCCAGCAACATTCTGGTAAACTTCCTCTCCAAAAGCCTCCACATCCTTCCTGTAATGGATCAACCAGAACTGCACACTCTACTCCAAATTTATTTTGAACACATCAAGCAAATAGACATTAGTTTCCCCAGTCCTTTTCATGGAATTTTTTCATCTCTGATATCATACTGCTTGATCTCTGTGCTCTCTCTTTGGCCTTGACATCATTCTGAAGTACGCTGCCAAGAATTGGCCCTGGACAGTGTTTTACGAATGTTTAGAATAACATCTTTGCTTTTGATTGCGTACCCGGTGGCCGAACGGAAGACCCGGCAGATCGCAGCCTGCAGGAGGAGGCCGCCGTGCCGGTCCCTGCTCATCCCCCGAAGACCAGAGACCAGGAGGATGGTGCCAACGACGATGGACACAATGGAGCAAGGCCAGTATGGGAGCAGTGGGCGCCACCACGCCCTCGTGGTTGGCTGCGGGAGGCACCCCTGGGAAACAAAGGTAGACGGGCGAGGAGAGGGATGTGGCGTCCAAGGAAGGAGATGGCTGGAGGCCTGCAACAGCTTGGAACAGGCACCGCTCATAAGAACTGGAGCGTGGACTTTGAAAATAGCGCAAAACACGGTGCCTCATGCATGCAGGCTCAGTAGGCTATTTCTGTACACTTGCTAATTGGGGATCGGGAGTATGGCAATAATGTACTGGACTGTTTGTATGAAAAATAATTTCAGTGTTAGATCTATGCACACATGACAATAAAAGCACCATTGAATCATTGAGCTCTCTGGCCTAAAACGTTCATTCCTGCCATTATTACTGAGGTCATTGACAGCATGCATTATTACTGTCATTCGTGTGTGGACGGGGCGTCGAAGGCCGAGAAGCCGAAGCGAAGAAGTGGAAGCCAAAATACCGAACGGACACGACGCCGAAAAGCCAAATAACGGACATGACGTCTCCGGGGACGGGATTTGTCCGAGACATATAATTATGTAATTATGTATAATTTATGTTTTTGTGTGTTGTCTATGTGTGCCTGCGATGCTGCTGCAAGCAAGTTTTTCATTGTTCCTGTCCCTCAATACACTTGCGTATCCGAAAATAAACTAGATTTGACAACTGGAGACCATAGACTGGTTGTCAAAAGAAACAGGGATGTCGCGAAGAAAAAACTTAATGAGTAACTAGGATCTGAATCCAAAGCCTGACAAGGTAGAAGGAGCTTTAATCGTGTTTTTATATGCGATTTGGTAAGCATCTGAACGGAAACAGGTTACGGGAGATACATAAACAATAGCAGTAAATCGACTGCTCTTACAGAAAGCATATGGACAGCAGACACTCCACCTCTCCCATCCCACCATCAGTCCAAACCAGTTATATAATTCCATACAACGCCTCCACGGGGTTTATATTCCACAGAGATACAAAGATTACTTGTGAATAGACACAAAATGCTGGAGTCACTCAGCGGGACAGGCAGCGACTCTGGAGAGAAGGAATGGGTGACGTTTCGGGTCGAGACCCTTGTTCAGACTGCACTGAATTCTCGTCGGTGAGAGTACTTGTGATTGTCTGAAGAAGGGTCTCTACCCGAAATGTCACCCATTCCTTCTACCCAGAGATGCTGCCTGTCCCGCTGAGCTACTCCAGCTTTTTCTGTCTATCCTCAATTGCTGAGCGAAATAAAAAACAGAGTGCTGGAGGAACTCAGCGGGCTAGGCGGCATCTGTGGAGTGAATGGATTAAGAGTTGTTTCGGGCCAGGGTTCTTCTTCAATAGGAAGGAACTGCAGATGCAGTTGTCTTTGCAAAACGCCAAATTATTCTGGGAATGCCAAGAGAGAGAGAGAGAGAGAGAGAGATAGATAGATAGATAGATAAATAGATAGATAGAGAGATAGATAGATAGATAGATAGATAGATAGATAGATAGATAGATAGATAGATAGATAGATAGATAGATAGATAGGAGAGGGGGAGGGGGAGGGAGAGAGAGAGAGAGAAAGGGAGGGAGAGACGGAGAGAGAGGGAGGGGAGGGAGAGAGAGAGCGAGAAAGAATGAGAGAGAGAGAGAGAGAAATAGAGAGATTCCAGCTTCTTAACCCCAAGCACCGTGGTAGATCAACGCTTACAAAAATAATCCACTCTATGATCTTTGGCAGTCCAAAAGTGGGGAATGAAAATTAAAAATCCCCCCCACCCTCCCATCTCCCCCGGCCAGTGATGTGATGGACATGGGGTCTGGACCAATCGCTGACAAGGTCTCGGACAAATCCCGACCACGAAGATGTCATGTCCGTTATTTGGCTTTTCAGCGTAGTTTCCGTTCGGTATCTTGGCTTCCACTTCTTTGCTTCGGCTTCTCGTCCTTCGACGCCCGTCCGGGTACCACTGTCATTATTACTGAGGTCATTATTTGACTGCATGCATTATACTCTGCCTCTGAAATTCAACCCATTGAACCAATCTTGTCAACTTGTCATGCTCCTTTATTTATACTGTCCCTTCTTATTCTTCCCGCAAACTGTGCTGAATTCCATTTCATAAATCAATTGAGCTAGTCTCAATTGATGTGCAATTGACGCATGTTAATTGGCTTCTGTAAATTGCCTCTAGTATGTAGGATACAAAATTGGGATAACATAGAACTAGTGCATGGGTGATCGGTGGTCGCCGCAGGCTCGGTGGGCCGAATGGCCTGTTTCCACACGGTATCTCTCTACTCTCTACATATTTCCTTTAAACTATGTCCTTCTGGGAACTATGCCCTGTAATATCTGATATTTCTCACTTGGGTAAAAGTTTCTGACAGCATTCACCGCTAAATTCTGTATGCAGGTGGATTAAGATTTTTGACATACAGCGTGGAAACAGACCCTCCAGTCCACCGAGTCCTTGCCGACCAGCGATCACCCCGTACACTAGCACTATCATACACACCGGGGACAACTTACAATTTACAGAAGCCAATCACTATCAGGTACACTATCAGGTAGTACTCATGAACTGAACTACAAATCTTCATGTCTTTGGAATGTGGGAGGAAACCGGAGCACCCGGAAAAAATCCATGCGGTCACAAGTAGAATGTACCAACTCCGAACAGACAGAGCCCAGAGTCAGGATTGAACCCCGGTCTCTGGCGCTGTAAGGCAGCAACTCTTCCGCTGCGCCACCGTGCCACCCTTAATTAGGCCTGAGCCCAATTTATTCGTACTCATATACCAGTTTACATCCTAGTTCCAGGTTCTTGATTGGATTCTAAATTTTAGCCAGAAGATCAGTACTCAGTAACTCATTCTTTTGCCAGTAATTGTGATTATTGTTCTTAGCAACAGAACCGCTATTTTAATTAGCTTTTGGCATTTTCTACCTGTTATGACTGTCAAGTAGCATCTCTGTCCCACATGGGAACGAGTCAGGAAGATATGATAAAAAAGACAATGAGCAGGTGCTGCTTCATAATCTTGGATATACTAAGTCACGCAATGTTAAGGGAGCCACACTCTAGATGATAACAAATAATAGAATTATGTTGCAGTTATATCGGAATGACAAAAAGGAACCAGAGATTAGTTTGGCTTAGTTTCATTTAGAGATACAGTGTGGAAACAAGCCCTTCGGCCCACCAAGTCCTCGCCAACCAGCAATCACCGCGTACACTAGCACTGTCCTACACACGAGGGACAATTTACCATCTTTACCAAAGCCAATTAACCTCCTACAAACCTGTATGTCTTAGGAGTGTGGGAAGAAACTGGAACCATACAGACAGCGCCGGTAGTCAGGATCGAACCTGGGTCGCTGGTGCTGTAAGGCAGCAACTCTACCGCTGCACCACCATGTGCCATGATAACCCAAAATCTTCATCCCAGTATCAGGTAGTACTCATGAACTGAACTGCAAATGATGGTATGTGCAGGGTAACAATACATGGTGAAGTAGGTGTGTGGTATGCTTGCTTTCACAAGCCGGGGAATTAAGTCTAAGCCTCACCAAGTCATGATGCAGCTATATACTGTCGGACTTTAATTAGACCGCATTTGGAGTATTGCCTGGATTTTTGGTCACCCCAATACAGGAAGGAATATGCAGTTTCTTGTGGCTTCATGCTTCTGGCACTATCTTGAGCCCCTTAATAAATTCGTGTTCATAAGTTATAGGAGCAGAATTAGGCCATTCGGCCCATCAAGCCTACACCACCATCCAATCATGGGTGAAGAAATTGCCAACAGGTTTGGTGGTGACCCAGAGGATTGTGACTGCCCGCATTTCTCATATTATATTTCCAAGCATTCAAAATGAAGTGTTCATGGCAGGCCTCAAGAGCTCCATCCTTGTCAGTATTTGATTGGGTTCAAGATCTTGGCACACTGAAACATAGTACTGTTGGAACAATGATTGTGCGGAATCATTTATTACATATTCCGCCACATTTGGGATGGCACGGTGGTGCAGCAGTAGAGTTGCTGCCTCACATTGCCGGAGATCCGGGTTCAATCCCAAGGGTGCTGTCTGTGCATCAGAGTCTGTACATTCTCCCCGTGGCTGCGTGGGTTTCCTCCGGGTGTTCTGGTTCACCGGGTCTGAAGAAGGGTCTCGACCCTAAACGTCACCTATTTCTATTCTCCAGAGATGCTGCCTGACCTGCTGAGTTACTCCAGCATTTTATGTCTATCTTCTGCTCTGGTTTCTTCCCACATTCCAAGGATGTGCAGGTTTGTAGGTTAATTGGCTGCAGTAAATTGTCCCCAGTGTGTAGGATAGAACAAGTGTGGTGGGCGTGGACTCGGTGGACCGAAGGGCCTGTTTCCACTCTACATCTTTAAACTAAACATTCAGAAATCATCCAGAAATATATATATATTGTTCTTCATGTTGCTCTCTACCTTTCACTACTTGCTGCCATGCAGTTATAACCTCTTACATCCTATATGAATTTTCTTAACATTTTTATTATTGTAGCCTGTGTTATGCATTTTGTTCCACATTTGCATGCACTGCAATATGTCTTAGAATGAATGCACCACACGGATGCAATAATACACCACCCATGAGTTTGGGAGGCAGCAGCTGGGGAGACGACGCTTGCAATTCTGAACCATGACGCTTGCTACCGTCCTTGGACATCAGACAATTTATTCAGCTGACCATTTGTGAAAATGGGAAGCCATCAAGTACAATCAAGTTGCATAAAATGAAAAGGAATTAGGAAGAACGAGGCAAAGAATAAAGCACAGTTTGAGCCAAACACCGACAAGTGGGACTAGTGTAGATGGGACATGTTGGTCGGTGTGGGCAAGTTGGGCCGAAGTGCCTGTTTCCACACCGTATGTCTCTGAGACTCTATATAGAGATGCAGATACACTCTTGATGTGTGAGCAAGGTGAGAGAAAGACTAGGTGAAGAGAGGATTAAACATCTCTAATTTCCTGCACAATTCAGAATGCATAATGAAAAAAAAAAAATGAACTGACAATACTTACTGTGGAAAACCACATCACTTTGAGAATCCAGATTGTTAATGCAAAATTCACCACCAGGATAATGAGAAGCAGCAACACAAATATATAAAGGCAGCGCTTTCTCCAGCCATAGATTCCAATCTTGTAGACATATTGATTCTCAGGTCTTTGTAGGCTACTGCCTTGCGTTGTCAGGTATTGTTCCCGTACCATCTGCTGGCAGAGGCAGAGAAGTTAAATTAGTGGCGTCCCATAATCAAACAAAACGAGTTTAGTTTACGGTGGCACAGTGGCACAGTGGTAGAGTTGCTGCCTCACAGCAGCCAGACATGGGTTCGATCCTGACTACGGGTGCTGTCTGTACAGCGTTTGTACGTTCTCCCCGTGACCTGCATGGGTTTTCTCCAGGATCTATGGTTTCCTTGCACACTCCAAAGACATACATGTAGATTAATTGGCTTGGTATAATTGTAAATGATCCCTAGTGTGTGTAGCTAACGTTAATGTGCGGGGGATCGCTGGTCGGCACGTACTCAGTGGGCCGAAGGGCCTGTTTCCGCACTGCATCTTGTTGGTTTGTGCAGACTCGGTGGGCCAAAGGGCCTGTTTCCTAAACTGTTTACTAAACTAAACCAGGGGAAGTGGTGGAGGCAGGTTCGATTTTAACCTTTAAAAATAGATTGGATGAGTATATGGACGGGAAAGGAATGGAGGGTTATGGTCTGAGTGCAGGTAGATGGGACTAGGGGGAAGTAAATAAAAAATAAAAGTGTTCGGCACGGACTTGAAGGATCGAGATGGCCTGTTTCCGTGCTGTAATGGTTATATGGTTATATGGTTATATGGTTAAACTAAAAACTTTAGAGATACAACATGAAACTGGCCCTTCGGCCCACCAAGTCCACTCTGACCATTAATCATCCGTTCACATTAGTTCTATGTTATCCAAATTTCTAACCCACTCCCTACACACCAGTGGCATTTTTTTTACAGAAGCCAATTAACCTACAAACCTACACATCTTTGGGATGCGGGAGGAAACCGGGGCATCCGAAGTAAATCCACGCGGTCACAGGGAGAACGTGCAAACTCCGCACAGACGGCACATGAGGTCAGGATCAAACCCAGGTCTCTGGCACTGTGAGGCAGTGGCCGGCCCTACCAGCTGTTCCCCCCATTCTCAACAAACCCTGCAAAATGGCTACAGTGAGGTTATCTGCATGGTACAAAATGGTGGATAGGCAACATCTGTTCATGTATGAAAGGTCATCACAGGCAGATCCGTCAGCTTCAGGAGACTGGCAAAATAATCCATCACAGGTAACCATCAAAGAAAATAAAAACATAATTCATCAAAATATTCCCATTGCCCACCATTAATAAAATATTTTCAGCTGAGAGCGCAAACTACAATTTTGTCGAGAGATAGTGTGTTCATCAACACCAAGAACAAGCAACATGCTTTAGGTTAGGATCATTATTGCCACGTGTGCAGAGGTACAGTGAAAAGCTTTGTTCTGCATGCTATCCAAATATACTATACCTAAATATAATCAAGTCAAACTCAAGTGCAATAAGCAAAACATAGGTACAGAGTGCAGGTTATAGTTCTCTGCATTGCAGCACATCAGTTCCAATGTCCGCAATGGGGTAGAGGTGAATCAGACAGCACCCTAGCTTATGGAAGAACCGTTCAGAAGCCGGATAACAGAGGGAAGGAAGCTGCTCCTGAGTCTGGTGGAGCACGCTTTCAAGCTTCTGTACCTACTGCCAGATGGGAGCAGGGAGAAGAAGGGATGACTAAGGTGGGAAAGGTCTTTGATTATGGTGGTTACTTTTCCGAGGTAGCATGAAGTGTAGATGGAGTTAATGGTGGGAAGTCTAGTCTGTGTGATGGACTGGGCTACATCACAATGTTTCAATGGTACTTTATTGTTACATATACTCAGATACAGTGAAATTCCTCTTTTACCAAATCACTGCAATATCTTGCTTTCCGATGCAGCAGCATATCAGGTGTCATGGAGATGAGAGATTTTTTTGCTGACTGGATAGCAGGCAACAAAAAAGCTTTTCACTATACCTCACTACAGGTGACAATAACAAATTAAATTAAACTTCTGTGAGACCTGAACTGGCTGATAAGGTCAGTGTGGAACCCATATTCTCTACAACAGGTAGTGAGGAGGAGCCGGGCAGGTGTGTAGTTCGAGACATGATATGACTCCTCATTATAGACGTTGGATGGTCATGTTACAGTTATAAAAGACTAGACTAAGTGGGACCTGTTGGGTCTGTCACGTGGGAGGCCTGGTCCCCCAATGCAACCCGTTCCCCCAACGCAATATTCTACTACTCATGCCTATCCCCCTCCCATCAAATCCACCCCTCCCTATTCCCTCTCCCTCTATCCCACCTTGCCCATCACCCCGGGCCCCTTCTACCCCCCTCCCTACCCCCCTACACTCCACCACCCCTCTACCCCACTCCCTTCCTCTCTCTCCCCCCTCCCTCCCTCCCACTCTCTCCCCCCGCTCCCTCCCTCATCCCTCTCTCGCCTCTCCCACCACCCCATCCCTCTCTCCCCTCTCCCTCCTTCATCCCTCTCTCCCCTCTCTCTCCCCCCTCCCCCCTCCCTCCATCTTCTCTCCCTCCCTCCATCTTCTCTCCCTCCCCCCGTGCTGTGGGCCGGGCTGCAGCACGAGCAGGTGGCTGTGCTGCAGTATGGCGGCGGCCAGGCGACCCCCGAGGAACTGGTACACCTTGACCCAGGCCCCGGGCTTTGGCACGATTCCAGCCCTTAGCTCGGCTGCCGCCTGGGCTCCAGTCCAGGCCCTGGCTTCATCTCCGGGCTCGTCCCTGACCCCCGACCAAGGCTCGTCCTTGGTTCCAACCCAGGCCCAGTCCCCAGTCTCGGCCCGCGGCTCCAGCCCAGGCCCAGGCCCAGGCCCAGGCCTAGTCGCAGTCCACGGGCTCAGCCCGCGGCACCATCCTCCCCACCAGGTACTGCGCGGCCACAGCTCCTCGGGCGCCACTCCTTCACCATGGCGACCTCCAGCCGATTGACAGTGGACGCGGCCAATCAGTGCGGTGATGGTGCCAGGAAGGGGCGTTGCTGGGACTGTGACGCCCCTTCCTTACTGACAGGAGAGGAGACCAATCTGCGTGGCGGCGACTGACAGCAATCTACGTATGCGCCATTTTTACAATTTTTAAACCTTAATAACTTTTACAATATACCATCGATCGGTACGAAACGTTACACTCGCAGCATAGGAGAATGGTGAGTAAGGGGGCGAAAAATCGTAGCGCTATCGCGTACCGTTTTTGCGCAAATAGAAAAACCACTGAAACCGGAAGAGCACAAGATCAGAGTTTTAGTTATGTATAGATGTTGGTGAGGCCACATTTAGAGTATTGTGTTCAGTCCTGGGCACCATGTTATAGGAAAGATGTTGTTATGCTACAAAGGGTGCAGAGAAGATTTACGAGGATGTTGCAGGACTCAAGGGCCTGAGCTATAGGTAGAGTTTGAGCAGGCTAGGACTCTATCCCTTGGAGTGCACGAGAATGAGGGATGATCTTATAGAAGTGTACAAAATCATGAAACGAATAGATTGGATAGACGCACAGAGTCTCTTGCCCAGAGTAGGGGAATCGAGAACCAGAGGACATAGGTTAAATGTGAGGGGGGGGGGGGGGGGGGGAGATTTAGTAGGAGTTTGTGGGGTAACTTTTTTACACAAAGGGAGGTGGGTGTATAGAACGAGTTGCCGGAGGAGGTAGTTGAGGCAGGTACTATTGCAACGCTTAAGATACATTTAGACAGATAAATGAATAGGACAGGTTTAGAGGGATATGGGCTAAATGCAGGTCACTGAATTAGATCCGCAATCACGCGTTACAATCACTACACTCTTTTAAGCCACTACTTCATCAGCAGCATTTCTTAATTTAACTATGCTCTTCTTCATCTCCTCTCAGATCTGCCTGTACACTGTGGACGGCTTGGTTGTAATCATGCAGTGTCTTTCTGCGGACTGGTTAGCACGCAACAAAACCTTGTAACTCAGTACACGTGACAATAAACTAAACTCAATCTCACTCAACCCAAATGCACCTTCTCCAATTTGAGACGATGCGGACCAGGTGATTCCCACGAGTAACGTTTGAATGTGCAAGCCCTGGAACTACACACACACTAGATAAATCTTATCACATCTCCCATTCAGGGATGTATTGCTCGGGCACTGGCCAGACTGCATTTGGAGTATTGTGGGCAGTTTTGGGCCCCATATCTGAGGAAGGAGGTGCTGGCGTTAGACAGGGTCCAGAGAAAGTCTACGAGAATTATCCCAGGGATGACTCGGTTAACATTTGATGAGCTTTTGACAGCATTAGGCCTGTACTCGCTGGAATTTAGAAGGATGAGGAGGCAGCTCATTGAAACTTACCGAATCATGAGACATGGATAGAGAGGCTGTGATGTTTCAACTAGTAGGAGACCCAAGGACCAGAGGCCATAGCCTCAGAATAAAAGGACGAATCTTTAGAAAGGAGATGAGGAGGAATTTATTTCGCCAGAGGGTGGTGAATCTACGGAATTTGTTGCCAAAGAAGGCTGTGGAGGCCGTCACTGGACATTTTTAAGGTGGAGATTGTAGATTCTTGATTGGTATGGATTTCAGGGATGATGGGGACAAGGCAGGAGAATGGGGTTGAGAGGGAAAGTTACTGGAAAGATACCCTAGCAGGGATGACAGTGGAACAACAATGGCAGGTATTTCTGGGAATAATACAGAAGGTGAAGGATCAGTTCATTCCAAAGAAGAAGAAAGATTCCAAGGGGAGTAAGGGGCGACCGTGGCTGACAAGGGATGTCAGGGACAGTATAAAAATAAAAGAGAAGTACAACGTAGCAAAGATGAGCGGGAAGCAAGAGGATTTGGTAATGTTTAAAGAGCAACAGAAGATAACTATAAAGGCAGTACGGGGAGAAAAGATGAGGTACGAAGGTAAGCTAGCCAAGAATATAAAGCAGGATAGTAAAAGCTTCTTTAGGTATATGAAGAGGAAAAAATTAGTTAAGACCAAAGTTGGACCCTTGAAGACTGAAAAAGGTGAATTTATTATGTGGAACAAGGAAATGACAGATGAGTTGAACAGGTACTTTGGATCTGTCTTCACTAAGGAGGACACAAACAATCTTCCTGATGTACTTGTGGCCAGAGGATCTGGGGTGACAGAGGAACTGAAGGAAATCCACATTAGGCAGGAAATGGTGTTGGGTAGACTGATGGGACTGAAGGCTGATAAACCCCCAGGGCCTGATGGTCTGCTTCCCAGGGTACTTAAGGAAGTGGCTCTAGATATCGTGGATGCATTGGTGATAATTTTCCAATATTCTATAGATTCAGGATCAGTTCCTGTGGATTGGAGGGTAGCTAATGTTATCCCACTTTTTAAGAAAGGCGGGAGAGAGAAAACAGGGAATTATAGACCAGTTAGCCTGACGTCGGTGGTTGGGAAGATGCTGGAGTCAATCATAAAAGATGAAATAGCGGCACATTTGGATAGCAGCAACAGGATCGGTCCGAGTCCGCATGGATTTACGAAAGTAAGCATGGATTTAGTGAAAGTAAGCATGCAGGTACAGCAGGCAGTAAAGAAAGTGAATGGCATGTTGGCCTTCTTAATAAGAGGAGTTGAGTATAGGAGCAAAGAGGTCCTTCTGCAGTTGTACAGGGCCCTAGTGAGACCACACCTGGAGTATTGTGTGCAGTTTTGGTCCCCTAATTTGAGGAAGGACTTTATTGCTATTGAGGGAGTGCAGCGTAGGTTTACAAGGTTATTTCCCAGGATGGCGGGACTGTCATATGCTGGGAGAATGGAGCGGCTGGGCTGTTTACTCTGGAGTTTAGAAGGATGAGAGGGAATCTTATTGAAACATATAAGATTATTAAGGGTTTGCACATGCTAAAGGCAGGAAACATGTTTCCGCTGTTGGGGGAGTCCAGAACCAGGGGCCACAGTTTCAGAATAAGGAGTAAGCCATTTAGAACGGAGATGAGGAAACACTTTTTCACATAGAGAGTTGTGAGTCTGTGGAATTCGGTGGAGGCCAGTTCTCTGGATACTTTCAAGAGAGAGCTAGATAGGGCTCTTAAAGATAGCGGAGTCAGGGGATATGGGAAGAAGGCAGGAACGGGGTACTGATTGGGGATGATCAGACATGATCATATTGAATGGCGGTGTTGGCTCAAAGGGCCGAATGGCCTACTCCTGCACGTATTGTCTATTGTCTATTATCGGCCATGATTGAATGGTGTAGACTTGATAGGCTGAAGGGCCTGATTCTGCTCCTATAACTTATGATCATGAACAATCACAAAGCAGCAATTTTTCCCTCTGCTACTCTCACACGATACACTGCCTCAGAACTTAATCGAATGAAAGCAAAGCTCCGAGAGTGCTCTCTTTAGAGCTCTGAGTCTCCACAGGGGAATTATCATTTACTGTGCTCAGCACATGAGTTTTGACAAGCCTGATTAAATTTCATCACTCTTGCAACTGAATTATTCCAATTTGTTAAACAACTTAATTGTCAGATTTTGTGCATCAGGTGCATGTGTGGACTCTCCTCGGTGAAACTCCACTGTGTTTCTCTTCGTTGCAGTTCCAAGCTTTCCTTTTGTGGAAACAGGGTATGTCCGCTCTGACAAACAATCATTCAAACACCAGCAGTATCCTACACAGTACGGAAAATTTACAGAAGCCAGTTAACCTACAAACCTACACATCTTTGTAGTGTGGGAGGAAACCGGAACACATAGGAACACCACAAGGCTGCGTACTCTCTCCTCTCCTCTACTCTTTCTACACCAATGACTGCACCTCCACTGTCCCCTCTGTGAAGCTTCTCAAGTTTGCGGACGACACAACCCTGATTGGACTGATCCAGGATGGGGAGGAATCTGCCTACAGACAGGAAGTGTCACAGCTGGCGTCCCGGTACCATCGCAACAATCTGGAGCTCAATGCTCTTAAGACAGTGGAATTGATTGTAGACTTTAGGAGAGCTCCCCCTCCCCTCACCCCACTCACTATCAACAACACCACAGTCACATCTGTGGAGTATTTTAAGTTCCTGGGAACCATCATCTCCAAGGACCTTAAGTGGGGGGCTACCATCGACTCCACAGTCAAAAAGGCACAACAGAGGATGTACTTCCTGCGGCAGCTGAGGAAGCACAATCTGTCACAGGCAATGATGGTCTAATTCTATACGGCCATCGTAGAGTCTGTCCTCACCTTCTCCATCATAGTCTAATTTGGCTCAGCACCAAGCACAACATCTGGAGACTGCAGCGAATCGTCTAATCAGCTGAGAAGGTTATTGGCTGCAACCTTCCCTCCATTGACGAACTGTACACTGCAAGAGCCAGGAAGCGAGCGGGTAAGATCATCTCTGACCCCTCTCACCCTGGCCACAAACTCTTTGAATCACTTCCTCTGGAAGGCGACTCCGGACTGTCAAAGCTGCCACAGCCAGACATAAAAACAGCTTTTTTTCCACGAGTAGTAACTCCAATAACCAAAAATCTGTAGCCTCCTTTTGCTCTGGTATTTTATTTAATTCACATGTTTAATTGTTAATGTTTAATGTTTTATGTGTCATTCCTAACTGTCAATGTCACTGTATGTCATGTTGTCACTTGCGGGTGGAGCACCAAGGCAAATTCCTTGTATGGGAATACTTGGCCAATAAACGTATTCATTCATTAATGGAGAAAACCCACACAGTCACAGGGAGAACGTGCAAACTCCGTGCAGACAGCACTCATAGTCAGGATCAAAGGTAGACAAAAGTGCTGGAGAAACTCAGCGGGTGCAGCAGCATCTATGGAGCGAAGGAAATAGGCAACGTTTTGGGCCAAAACCCTTCTTCAGACTGATGTAGGGTGGTGGGGGGGGGGGGGGGGTGGCGGGGAGAAGAAAGGAGAAAGGAGAAAGGAAGAGGAGGAGCCCGAGGGCTGAGGGAGAGCTGGGAAGGGGAGGAGACAGCAAGGGCTACCGGAAATTGGAGAAGTCAATGTTTATGCCGCTAGGGTGCAAACTGCCCAAGTTTGCGGTGCTGCTCCTCCAATTTCCGGTGGTGCTCACTCTGGCCACGGAGGAGGCCCAGGACAGAAAGGTCAGATTCGGAATGGGAGGGGGAGTTGAAGTGCTGAGCCACCGGGAGATCAGGTTGGTTAATGCGGATCCGAGCGGAGGTGTTCGGCGAAACGATCGCCAAGCCTACGCTTGGTCTCACCAATGTAGATCAGCTGACATCTAGAGATGTAGATTAGCTGACATCTAGATCAAACCCGGGTCTCTGGTGCTGTAAGGCAGCAACTCTACCGCTAAACTACTTTCCAAGGTTTTATTACGGTAGAACTCTTCGCTGGAAAAGCAATTGATTTTAATCTATCTAGATTTGCTCTTTCTGATACTTTCCCCACAATCTTGTTGTACCCTGCCATGCCTGTTCTCCATCGACTTCCATCTCAAGTAAATAGAACTGGGCGGCACGGTGGCACAGTGGTCGAGTTGCTTCCTCACAGTGCTTGCAGTGCCGGAGACCCAGGTTCGCTCCCGACTACGGGTACTGTCTGTGCAGAGTTTGTACGCTCTCCCCATGACCTGCATGGGTTTTCTCCGAGATCTTTGTTTTCCTTCCACACTCCAAAGATATACTGCGCTTGTAGGTTAATTGGCTTGGCATAAATGTAAATTATCCCCAGTGTGTCCCTCGTAGGATAGTGTTAATGTGCGCGAATCGTGGTCAGCATTGACTCGGTGGGCCTAAGGGCCTGTTTCCACGCTGTATCTCTAAACTAAACTAAACAAAACTGATGTTAAAGGTCATGATTAATGAGACTCTGGATAAAAATCCAGCAATTTATTTTGCTTCACGTTCACACAAGTCGTATGTTATCACATTTTCTCATCCACTCATTTGGGGGCATTTACAGAGGCTGATTAACGTACAAACCCGCACGGTCTTTGGGATGTGGGAGGAAACCGGAGCACCCAGAGGAAACCCACGGGGTCACAGGGAGAACATGCAAACTCCACACAGGCAGAACCCATGGTCAGGATGGAACGCGGGTCCCTGTGTACCGGCTCCGCCCCCGGGTTCAATCCTGACTATGGGTGGTGTACAGAGATTTACGTTCTCCCCGTGACCCCATGGGTTTTCTCCGGGTGCTTCAGTTTCCCCCAAACTCCAAAGATGTGCGGGTTTGAAGGTTAATTGGCTTTGGTAAAGATTGTAAATTGTCCCTAGTATGTAGGATAGTGTTAGTATACGAGGTGACCGCTGGTCAGCGCGGAAACGGTGGGCCGAAGGGCCTGTTTTCCCCACTGTATCGCTAAATTAAACGACACTAAAAAGGATGGATGAAGTTTCCGGTTGGAACCCTTCTCTGTATTTATTTATACATGGCAAAACAATGTTGGTCCTTTTTTATTTATGAAGGCCAAAAAGAAAAGTTAAAGGTCAGCCATATTTTCTCCTCCTAAATGAACTGAATAAGAGATTTGTCTCAGGTTCAAACAGATCTATTTGCTTATCCCTACTGGCTGTGCAGAGGGAAATAATCCAACAGCCAATTTGTACCGGACCCTTCTGTGGATTCAACTCTTTTGTTATTTAATTACCGAATCTCTAATTAACATGTGCAAATGGTGAACAAGGAAATCAAATATTTTATTGAACCGTTGCTGAGTGGGAATGTCAATGTCTGCACTGCATGCTAACAATAAACAAGGCAACACATCAAAATAAAATCAGTCTGATGCTTAAGATAGATACAAAGTGCTGGAGTAACTCAGCAGGTCAGGAGAAAAGGATGGGTGACGTTTCAGTTCAGGACCCTTCTTCAGACCCTCTTTGTTTCTCCTGCACTTTATGTCTTTCTTTGATATGAACCAGCAGCTGTGGTTCTTTGTTTCTGATGCTTTGTTAGGTTATTTTATTACAATCAAAATTATTCTATTTTATTCTCCCGACCGAAATGTTCTCCAAAGATGCTACCTGACGCGTTGAGTTACTCCAGCACTTTGTGTCCTTTTTGCCGAGGTACTTTCTTATTGTTGTCTTGATGTTGCAGGTCTCTTGACACAATTGCCAGGCTAGGGGTATGAAGGGTCAAACTAAACCAAAATGGCCCAGCAATTTACAGAAACCAATTAACCTACAAACCTGAACGGCCCACCATGTCCGCGCCGACCGGCAATCACCCTGTACACTAACACTATCCTACACACTAGTGACCATTTACAATTTACAGAAGCCAATTAACCTACAAAACCAGTATGTCTTTAGAGTGTGTGAGGAAACCGGAGCACCCAGAGAAAACCCACGCGGTCACTGGTAAGAACGTACAAACTCCACACAGACAGCACCTGAGTTCAGGTTCGAACTCAGGCTTCTGGGGCTGTAAGGCAGCAACTCTACCGCCGCACCATTGTGCCCACTATGCTTTTATGTCATTTATATATCACATCTTATTGCTCTTGAAAGAATATAAGCTTATCATATCTTACTGCAGCAGAGAAATATATTCTCTTGTCACTGGGAATCTACACATTCATTATTCCCTTAATCCTCTTGCCAAAGTAACGTTATTTTTTCACAGACATTGTGATTTTATTTTTAGAAGTTGTGTATTATTTGGTTCACCAAGAATATATTCAGTGAGACCTTACAAATCTTGTTATCAGAGCGATGCAGCATGATTACGTACAGCAAATCAAGGCCGATAAACATGTCAGATATAAGCAGGCTCATAAATAAAGAGGTTCAGTAGTGTGAAGGAATTACAATAAGGGATTTTTTAAAAGAGTATAAACCTTATCTACAAATGAAATTTACTGTTTAGTTTAATTAGTTTAGTTTAGAGATCCAGTGTGGAAACAGGCCCTTAGGCCCACCGAGGTCTGAGTCCATACCGAGCAACAATCACCCGTACACTAGTTCTATCCTACACAGTTGGGACAATTTACAGACACTGACAAGAACATTCATTAAAATATCTCATCTTGGTATCCTGCACATAATGGTAATTCATAGGTGCTCACGAGCAAAATGCATCTCAAAGTCATTAACATTTCCACACAGGATTGAATGAAATACTTCCCTTCACCTTATATTACAGGAACTCAATCCGGAAAGATGTCATTTATTATGCTTAACTTGATACTACATAAATTATCATAAATTATCAAACAAAAAACAGTGGAAAATTTATGATTTCAATTTCAGAATTTAAATCGTTATTAGCAGGGAGATAGAATCGAAGGCTTCAGATTTGATAGTATGATTACTACAATAGAACGATGAACTCAGATTGGATTAGATACCCTCTATTCTAATACTAGGCTAACAAACAATGAGGACACATCAGGAATTCTTTCATACAAAGGTTATTACTATTTGCTGTGACATATTCTGTTAAACACACTTCAAGTTAATGAAACTCTTAAAATAAAAGAGACAAAGTGCTGGAGTAACTCAATGGGCCAGGCAGCAACGTACCACCGACCCAAAACGTCACCGATCCCTTTTCTCTGGGTATGGTACTTGACCTGCTGAGTTATTCCAGCACTTTGTGCCTTTTTTTGTAAACCAGCATCTGCAGTTCCTTGTATCTCCTTAACGAAACGCGACTTGGATTCTGTATTTCCCAAAGCCAAAGGCTTCCACTTTTTATGTATTATGTTTTGTTAACGGTTTCAATAAAAGATTATTAAGAAAGAGCTGACCCAAGTCCTTTGGTGACTTTGGTAACACTTTAGAATCAAATTTAACATGCAATGCAGATAACAAAGAAGACAGCAGCAACAGCTTTTAGCTGGACTGGATCTGGACTGGATCTGGACAACCTCCAATCTTTTTCAAAGCTGTAACTATTTCATTGCAAAGCTAAAGATATGTAACACAAATATTTTCAGACAATCCAATTCACTCTCTTAGGCTGTTACAAGGCAGGAGTGTCACATTTTGACAACCAGAGCACCCTTGTTACTCAAGTATCTGTCAATCTCTACTTTAAAAATACCCAATGTCTTGTCCTCCACAGCCATCTGTGGCAATGAATTCCACAGATTCACCACCCTCTGGCGAAAGAAATTCCTCCTAACCTCCTTTCTAAAGGTATGTTGTTATATTCTGCGGCTGTGGCTTCTGGTCCTAGACTCTCCCACTAGTGGAAACATCCTCTCCACATCCACTCTATCCAGGCCTTTCACTATTCGGTAAGTTTCAATGAGTTTAATCCTTCTAAATTCAAGTGAGTACAGGCCCAGAGGCGTCAAAAGTTCAGGTAAGAATTTAATTGTTCTGTTTCGATACATATGACAATAAAAGCTCTTGACTTGACTCTTGATAGTGTATAAGAATTTTTAGATCACATGATTTCTGCTATTACAGAAAACAAATAAGAATCAGAGGGAATAAGACCTTCCATCATTAATGTTCTCTGAGTCGTAGAGCCGTTTGGCCTAACTTGTCCATGCCGACCAAGTTGGCTATTGAGTTAGTCCCATCTGTCTGAAGAAGTGTCCAGACCCGAAACATCAACAATCTATTTTCTCCAGAGATGCTACCTGACCTGCTGAGGTACTCTATGTTGTGTCTATCTTTGGTAAAAGCCAGCATCTGCAGTTCCTTTCTATTACATTTTATCCCATTTTCCTGGGTCTGTCCTATATCCTTCTAAATGGTTTTGACCCATGAAGCTGTTCAATTGTTTAGTTTAGTTTAGTTTAGTTTAGAGATACAGCGTGGAGACAGGCCCTTTGGGCCAGTGAGTATGCGCTGATCAACTGTCACATACACTCGTTCTATGTTATCCCAGTTTTGCATCCTACAAAATAGGAGCACTTTACAAAGGCCAATTAACCTACAAACCTACACATCTTGGGAAAGTGGGAAGAAACTAGAGCACCAGGGGAAAACCCACGTGAACACAGGAAGAGCATAAACTCAGAACAGACAGCACCTGAGGTTAGGATCGAACCCGGGTCTCTGGCGCTGTGAGGCAGTAACTCTACCGCTGAGCCACTGTGCTGCCCACTATGTCTTTTAGTTGCTGCCTCCAGGTACAATTACAGGTACAGTTTACAGGTACAGTTTAGTTTATTGTCACGTGTACCGAGGTACAGTGAGAAGCTTTTGTTGCATGCTAACCAGTCAGGAGAAAGACAATACATGATTATAACATTGGGAATAACATTTAGTGCAAGGTAAAGCTAGCAAAGTCCGATCAAAGATAGTCCGAAGGTCACAAAAGGTAGATCGTAGTTCAGCATTCCTCTGGCAGTTTGTACCAAATACCTATCATCCTCTATGTGAGAGCCCCAATTTAGATGTCCAAATTGGGAGGCATTCTGTAGTTTAGTTTAGTTTATAGTTATGTGTGTCGAGGTACAGTGACAAGCTTTTGTTGCATGCTATCCAGTCAGCGGAAAGACTATACATGGTTACAATCGAGTCATCCACAGTGTACAAATACATGATAAAGGGAATAACATTTAGTGCAAGATAAAGTCCAGTAAAGCCTGATTAAAGATAATCCAAAGTTCTCCTGTGAGGTAGATGGTAGCTCAGGACCGCTCTCTAGTTGTTGATAGAATGGTTCAGTTGCCTGATAATAACAGATGGGAAGAGACTGTCCCTGAATCTGGAGGTGTGCGTTTTCACACTTCTATACATCTTGCCTGATGGGAGAGGGGAGAAGAGGGAGTGACTGGGGTGCATCCAATAGTTATTTGAATCATCCCTCACTTGATGTCAATGATGTGTTCAGACCAGATGCTGCAGTCTTGTCCCGCTGGGGAGCATCTGGAATGGAAGGTGAAACCGTCCCTATGACTTGCGCATAGAGCGACGAAGGAATATCTGAATTTAGTTCAGATATCTGGAAATAAAAAGTGAATATCAGCCAAGGTGACCATGAAGTCATCAGACTATCAGAAAAAACTGGCTCACAATCACCTTTTATGGAAGGAAACTAATCTTTGCCAACTTTGGCTCATATCCATCTGTAATTGCCTGCCAAGGTGGATGACTCTTAGCTGTCTTTCTTAACTAAATCATTTGATAGCATCAATAATATTTAGGACAAATAGCAATGAGTAATAGATGGAGACATAGGAAACTGCAGGTGCTGGAAATCTTCAGGAAATCACAGTGCTGGAAGAACCCGGCAGGTCTGTGGAGGGAATGGATAGGCAATGCTTCAGGACTGAAGTATGTCAGTCTGAAACGTCATCTGTCTGTTCCCTCCACAGATGCTGCCTGACCTACTAAGCTCCTCCAGCACTTTGCGTTTTAAATGAGTTATAAATATTGGCTTTGGATACTTCTTGAGGCAGGCTGAAGGGATGCAAAATGGAGGGTAAACAGGCCCTTCAGCCCAACTCACCCATCCTGACCAAGATGCACCACCTAAGCTAGTCCCATTTGACCATTTTGGCCCAGATCCCTCTAAACCTTAGGTAGACACAAAATGCTGGAGTAACTCAGCGGGTGAGGCAGCATCTCTGGAGAGAAGGAATGGGCGACGTTTTGGGTTGAGAACTGAAAAAGGGTCTTGACCCAAAACGTCGCCCATTCCTTCTCTCCAGAGATGCTGCCTCACCTGCTGAGTTACTCCAGCATTTTGTGTCTACCTTTGATTTAAACCAGCATCTGTAGTTCTTTCTTACACATTCCCTTTAAACCTTTCCTATCCTGGGTGGATTTTGTACTCTCTCATATAATCTACATTAGGCTAAAAGCTGCCATGCGATTGATATGTGATTCACCCAGGCAAACTAATATCCTATAAAATGCTGGAGTAACTCAGCAGGTTAGACAGCATCACTGACGAACATGGATAGGTAATGTTTTGGGTCGAGACCCTTCTTCAGATCCTTGAGTCTCCAAATTAATATCCTGAAGCTCACAAATAAATGGAATTCCTCATTTTTGAAATATAGATAATTATCATTTGTGCAACAGGCAGACAAATAAAGAGAAATCTTTTCTAGCCAAATGACAATGTTAGATGTGGTCATCTTCAGGGGAGTGCTACGCATGGTATAAATTCCCAGCGGAATTCCTAGTGAATGTAGCCCACTCCGCTCTTACTCCCCACCCCCCTTGTCCTCACCTTCCACCCCATGAGCCGTCGCATACAACATATAATCCTCCAACATTTTCGCCACCTCCAATGGGATCCTACCACTGGCCACATCTTCCCATCTCCTCCCCTTTTTGCTTTCCGCAGAGACCGTTCCATCCGTAACTCCCTGGTCAATTCGTCCCTTCCTACCCAAAACGCCCCCTCCCTGGGTACTTTCCCCTTGCAACCGCAGGAAATGCCACACTTGTCACTTCACCTCCCCCCTCGACTCCATCCAAGGACCCAATCAGTCTTTCCAGGTGAGGCAGAGGTTCACCTGCACCTCCTCCAACCTCATCTACTGCATCCGCTGTTCCAGGTGCCATCTTCTCTACATCGGCGAGACCAAGCGCAGGCTCGCCGATCGCTTCGCCCAACACCTCCGCTCAGTTCGTATTAACCAACCTGATCTCCTGGTTGCTCAGCACTTCAACTCCCCCTCCCATTCCCATTCTAACCTTTCTGTCCTGGGCCTCTTCCATTGCCAGAGTGAGGCCCAGCGCAAATTGGAGGAACAGCACCTCATATTTCACTTAGGTAGTTTACACCCCAGCGGTATGAACATTGACTTCTCTAATTATTGATAGCCATTGCTTTCTCCCTCCTTCCCCTCCCCCTTCTGAGCTCTCCCACAAAGCCTACTGTCTCCGCCTCTTCCTTTCTTTTTACCACCCCCCCCCCGACATCAGTCTGAAGAAGGATCTCGACCCAAAATGTCGCCTATTCCTTCTCTCCATAGATGCTGCCTCACCCGCTGAGTTCCTCCAGCATTTTGTGTCTACCATCATGCAAACTAACCTCTCTTCCATTATCTCAATCTACACTTCATGATGCCTCGGCAAGGCCACCAACATAATCAATAACTAGTGTCGCTCCCTCTTCTCTCCTCTCCCATCAGGCAAGAAGTACAAAAGTGTGAAAATGCACACCTCCAGATTCAGGGACAGTTTTTTCCAACTGTTATCAGGCAACTGAACCATCCTATCACCAACTGGAGAGAGGCCCGGGCCTACCACCTACCTCATTGGAAACCCTCAGACTATCTTTAATCGGACTTCACTGAACTTTATCTTGCACTAAACCTTATTCAATTTAACCTTTAACTGTACACTGTGGACGTCTTGATTGTAATCATTCATAGTCTTTTCCACTGACTGGATACCACACAACATAAAGACTTTTCACCGTACCTCAGTTTACATGATGATGCACTAAACTAATTAGCTTGCTGCAACTTCCAATTCCTGTAATTTTGAACCCAAAATTCTTACATTGCAGAATTCAACTTTTTCCAAAATAAGTCCTGTTTTTTTAAAACTCCAGTTTGCTTTTCATAAGCCATTTCCATGGTATAATCAATTTTTGGCTAAAGCACATTCTAAAATCAGTTCATGGAGTCTTTGCTACCAAAATGAATCTGCCCTGATTTTCCTAAGTCATGGGAGCAGAATTAGGCATTTCTGTCAGGTCAACTCTGCCATTTAATAGTAAGATTAAACGAGAACTTACCAGTTTGAAGTTTGATATTTATTTTATGAGGAGTAACGTTGAGGGATTACGTGAAGACCCCGCCAGCACGCATGCGTGTCAATCATCAAAGCAGCGGTGTGAAATCACAGACAATAGTTATTGAACTAAACATAGTAAGATAAGAGAAACTAGAATACCAGTTGACCTTTATGATAGAGGGTGGGCGTGGAGGGCATGTAATCCCTCAACGTTACTCCTCATAAAATAAAGATCAAACTTCAAACTGGTAAGTTCTCGTTTAATCTTACTATTTTACTTCGGAGTCACGTGAGTGACTACGTGAAGATTTTAAAGCTCTGTGATTTCATGCCATGGAAACGAGTCCAGGCGTCATACACTGCATCAGTAGCCAATGATGAGTGAACATTAATAATGCATTCAGACATGACATAGATATAGACATGTTGATGCTTTTAATGAACAATAATGGCAATAGTAACCTCCCTCAACCAGGAGGAAGCTATGAAACAGACCTAACAGAGTTGGCAAATACCCCCGATCTGGCAATGGCTATATTCTGAATATTTGGACAGATCGTTAGTTTGACCATCCTGCAGCTGCTAGGATGTGGTCCATAACCCTGCTGCTGAGGTTGTTGCAGCCCTGGTGGAATGAGACTTAAAATGTCAATGTTCACTCCTGTATAAGCCAGACCCATTTAACCCCCTGGAGAAGGTCTGTAGTGATACCTTCTAACGAGGTTTATGTAACTAATAATATTGCTAGACAGAGTCTATAAGGCTCTAAGGGACCTTAACATATTGGTGTAGATGCGTGATCACACTCAACCCAAGGTCCATGGGATATGCAAACATCTAGTTTGGTCTTATGTCCCTGTCTACTCTGCTTGACTTAGTCATAAATATAACATGTTATTATTGCCCGCAGATATGATCATCCTATCCAGTGTAGCTTATGCAATGACTGGACCCGTTGCGCTGTATTCAGCGCCATGGCATAACCACTAGTAAGGGAGTTTGACCAAGGACAGGGATGTTGCTGGAGCCCATAGGCGAAGTGACGTAGCACAATGTTAACAACCCATATCTCTGCGTCCCTAGGCCTGGGAGGTTTTGAGTTGACGATACCCTTCATAAACTAGATGTCAGAGGGTGAGACCCGACAGAGTGGTTTCTGTTCCCCGCAGCCAAATGATGAGGAGGTACTTCAGGCACAGTAAATGGAACTTTAACTTATGCTATAAAATCCCATATAAACTGAATTTCAAGGCGTCAGTCATCCGTGCCGAGTTAAATGTAAATAAGTATAATACAATACCTCCCATCTCCTTATGAGGAATGCTGCTATTTATTGCTATCCCTGCAATCTGCAGTGAGCACTTCCAAGGTTTTTGGTTTAACAACCCGAGCCGCAGGAACGGTCTCTCAGAGTCTGCAAGTCAATGAATTGATTATATCATGCAGAGGATGGTTTCCACATCACTGCTGAACCAGCAAATGTTTGTGTCCAGAACCAACCATGTGAGGTTTTATGATCATTCCCCACATCAGCGGGAACCATGGGTATATAAACCAGGCAGGCACTATGAAAATGCCGGAAGCGGGAACTTGCTGAATTTTGCAAGACCCGTCCAATGAGGCCAAATGGAGGAAGACATAAAAGAACATTCCTCCCTAGTGTAGCGAGAATGCACCCATCGCCATTGATATGCCTCGTATTTTTCTGCAACTGGTGATTGACCCTGGATGCAAACATCTCGATCGTTAGTGTTCCATCGAGCCACAATGTCATTAAATACTTTGTGATCGCACATCCATTCTGTGTTGTCATTGATTTTACATGATAATACACCAGTGCTAAATGCGGTTAGGTAAACTATCATCGGATACTTTGATTTGATTGCACCCTTGTGATTAACATATACCACCACCAAAGTGTATCACCTTGGACTTGTGCATGCAGATTATGCATATTCACACACCCTTTAATGCACAGAATGCACCTGGTGTCCATTGGCAGTTGATACCATAACTGAACAATTGATAACTCATGCTATCCCATCTGCCTCCGTACCGAGAGATGGTATTAGTAATTTTCCATCTCTGAGTAATAGCATCAGTTTGGAATTGACTGAAGATTTACGGATGAAAGGTTTAATGGAGCAACGCTGAATACTATTCGTCCACCATTGTGACTTTGATAGTTTCAGCTGGGAATAGCAGAGGTTTAATCTTTTGTCTCAGAGCGGAGTCCCAGACAAATGAATGGATTAATTGTACCCCAATAATCAATAGTTTCAGTTGGTATCAACTTAACTTAAATTTAACTGGACGGATGAGAAACCCAATTTCTCAAATGTAGCTATGTACAGATAAGGCTAATTTAGCAAAATACAGTATGTTCAATATCATCCTGATTGGCTATAACACTTGTTTGTTAGCTCTGTGCAGTCGAAGCACTGATTGTAGTGATTTGGTAAATAACATGGGAGATGAAGTTAGCCCATTTTGCAACACTTCTGAGTGTATCCTTGCCTCATCCAGCTAAATTTCAAATATCTCCGAAGCCTGTGAGCGGAAATGATCACATGGAAGTTATTCAGAAATGCCTATACTGCACATGCGGGTTGAACCTGTTGACAATGAACAGTCTACATCCCCATAATTGCGAGCCTGTCTTGAAAGGCAACTCCAACCATACCTGCTGTGCAGTATAAACTAATCTCATGTTATCCGAAACCAGTGAAAATATTCAAACCAGTGTAAATATTACCAACTTGTATCAGCTTCGTCGTTTGCTGGTGGGTGCGTAGGGGTGCTGCCGCCGGAGATGTGAGGTCTTGCCTGATGATGTGGCCTTCATGAGCCCGACGGCCCTCGTCGAGCTTCTTGACCTGTTTCAACAGGTTGCCCCCAAATGGCAGTATCAGTGGTTACTGGTCTTGCATAGTCCTGCAAATTTGGGGTCCCCAGATAGAGTTGTTCACCGCAGGGACACTGAGAGAACACAGTTCCCTGGTGCTGGGTATTTGGTAGTTGTCATTCACAGCCTGCTCCTGCTGCTGGTTGTGTTGTTCCTGCACCCCCAGCATACTTGTGGTATCTTCAGCCAAACCCCTGTCTTCAGAGTCAACCTAGCAGTGACTCCTAATGCTCCCTTCTGTCGAGGGAGATGCATTATGCAGCCCTCTATAAGGTGCTGCCATGGGCGTCCTAGGACCCCATGGTGACTAGACTCCATATACCGGAGCATGTCACGTTGGAGCATCTGCTCCATCAACCGCTCCATGCGGGATATGCGCTCACAGTCGCTGCCCGCCGGCGGTGAGTCTTCACAGCCCGACTCGTCTTCGGGCCTGTCCGACTTCTGCTTGGCCTTCCCGCCAGTCTGTGATATTGATTCGGACTGTGCAGGTGCCAGGTCGGAGAATGCTGATCGAATAGCGATCCTGGTGCAGCCGACCGCTGCTGACTGCCCGCACTTCCGCGGTCCTCCACAGTCAGTCTGCATGCGGTCCATTTGGACTTAGTCCATGGTTCCTTTCCTGTAACACAATTCTCACAGAAAATAGAACAAAACGACCTTAGAGTAAATAATTTACCTGCAGGTCCTGAACCTTCCGCTGGGGGGGCAACGCTCCTCCCCCCCCCCCCACTCCTCCCCCCCCCCCCCCCCGAGCTTGGAATCGTGGTCCCTGTAGAGGGCTTCCCCGCGATATTCATAGTCGGGTTTTTCTCACCCGAGCTTGATATCCCCGTTGTCGTTGCAGCCGGGATTCCCTCGCGGTCCTTGTAGAAGGGCTTCTACGCGACGTTTATTTGTCGGGTTTTTCTCCCCCGAGCTTGGTATTCCCGTTGTGGCTATAGCCGGGATTTCCTCCGCGGTCCCTTATAGAAGGGATTCTCCGCGATGTTTACAGTCGGGGCTTCCCCCCCTCCCCCCCCCCCCCAAGATGGGTATCCCTGCAGTGACTGCAGCCGGGATATCCCCGCGGTCCCTATAAAAGGGATAGCCGCGATATACATAGTGGGGGGGGGGGGGTATCCCCGCTGTGTTGTCGAGGTATAAGTGTTCTTGCATGAAGCCACTGGTTCTATCACCAGCGGCTCGAAAGGCGAATTCACCGCCGCCCGCTACCCGCAGTCTTCCGAGCGGGTTCCCTTGGTCCGTGGGTGGGATTCCCCGTGGTCATGACCGGGATTCCCTTTAGTCCGTGACTGGGGTTCCCCCCTCCGTCCCGACTTCGCCCCGGACTTTAGCAGGACCTCTAAGCAGAGGTTCCTGCAAGAAGATATAACCCGGAAAAAGTTAAAAAACTTACCTTCAGGTCTGACCGCTGGTAGGAGCATCATGCACCCCCGCCAGCCGTACGCAATGCAGACGATATGACACGCATGCGTGCTGGCGGGGTCTTCACGTAGTCACTCACGTGACTCCGAAGTAAAATCATGGCTGATCTAGCTTTCCCCCCCCCAACCCCATTCTCTTGCCTTCTCCCCATAACCCCTGACACCCTTATTAATCAAGAATCTGCCAATCTTTGCCTTAAAAATATCCATTGAATTGGCCTCCACACCGTCTGTGGTAACAAATTCTACAGATTTACCTCCCTCTGACTGAAGAAATTCCTCCTCATCTCCTTTCTGATGGTACTTTGTTTTATTCTGAGGCTCTGGTCCTCATGGAAACATCCTCTCTACATCCGTTCTATCCGGGCCTTTCACTATTCGGTAAGTTTCAATGAGGTGCCTCCTCATCCTTCTATTGAAATTGAATTTTCTTCAATTGGAATACTTACAATCTTTAAAAGAAAGGTTTTGAAAACATTTATAGCACAGTTCACAAGATTAACTATGGAACAACATTGCTAATTTAATAAGCTGTTACTTCAACAAGACATGTTGTAAGAAGAGGTTGTGCGATATAATTGCTTTCCGATTTGAGGGCACCGAGATGTTGCAAGTGCTGGTGAGACAGGGTAAGCATTAATTAACACTTACACGATTCACTGCCACACTCCACACGACTGGGTAGTCCTGATCTACACAGCAATAGTTTCCCCAGAAGGCACTGAATTTCTTGTGCGAATAAATTACACAATCTTGTGTGAATATATTAAGACAAAGCTTTTAGCCACTGATGGATGCTGTATATGTTCGGAGTTACAGCATCAAAGAGATTGATGTATGCTAACATAACATGGCGTGTTGTGTATTCATATCAGAAACGCGGGCTGAGAGGTTTCTTGGCTCCGTACAATCAGGGCAGGCTCTATCTAAAATGGCATCTTGATCATTTACACTCTTCTTCTTCCCAGCTATTTTATTGGGACATCATGTGCTGCTGGAAGATCATCAACTCAGAGAAAGACACTCTTAGGTCTGCGCAAAACTTGTTGGTCTCCCAGCAGAGCGAGATGTCCGTCAGGGAATGTTGCCGACTGGCCCATTCCAGACGGCAGGAGTACGTGCTGATGGACGCACTGAAGCTCAAGGCCAAGGCTCTGTTGGGGAGGACCACAGTATAGGGTCTCTCTGCTGCTGGACATGGAGGGGCGGTGGTGGGGACACCCCTCCAACAAGGGAAGGTATATCTCCCCAGGGATATGAGTGGCAAGGGTCCTTGTATAGATATAAATGTTTGCGAAACACGTCATCAGTCCCATAATGCCATCTGTCCATTCCCTCCACAGATGCTGCCTGACCTGTTTGGTTCTTCCTACTCTTTGTGTTTTGCTCAAGGTTCCGCAGTCTGGTCCTGAATCGTTTAGTTTAGTTTGGTTTAGTTTAGAGATACAGTGTGAAAACAGGCCCATGGCCCACCGGGTCCGTGCCAACCAGCCATCACTCGTACACTAGTTCTATCCTACACACTGGGGACAAGTTACAGAAGTCAGTTAACCTACAAACCTGCACGTTTTTGGAATGTGGGAGGAAACCGAAGCATCCGGAAAAAACACACACGGTTACAGGGAGAACGTACAAACTCTGCACAGACAACACCTGTAGTCAGGATCGAACCCGGGTCTCTGGCAATGTAAGACAGCAACTCTACCGCTGTGCCAGTGTGCAACCCCAAAAAGGGCCATACTGTTTTGGTATCTGTTGGTCGGACTGTTTCTCCCTCAATTTAGTTCTTCTTCAGTTTGGAAGGACTTGCAAGAAATCACCAGCTACAAGAGGAAAGCCCCCCCCCCCCCTGCTCTTTCAACAATCGACAGCTGACAACGACCTGAATGAGTTATACTGCAGGTTTGACAAGCAGAAATTCCCATTACCCCATTCCCCCCCCCCCAACCAACACAGCCAGACCCCAGTCTGCAAAGACTGGACCCTTCTACATCCACTCCTCCCCAATCACCACTTCACACCTAAAGCAAGTCTCCAGTCTGAAAAGACAGGACCCTTTCCACCCACCCCTCACAATTACACCATTGTGCCAGAGCTACTACACTCCAAACTCTCCAAAGTTGACTGTGCCTGAACCCCTGTGTTGGTGGATCACCAGCTTCCTGACAGACAGGAAGCAGCATGTGAGGCTGGGAAAGCACATCTCGGACCCGCAGGCCCTCAGCATTGGAATACCACATAGCTGCGTACTCTCCCCTCTCCACACCAATGACTGCACCTCCATTGACGCCTTTGTCAAGCTTCTCAAGTTTGCAGACGACACAACCCTGATTGGTCTGATCCATGATGGGGAGGAATCTACCTACAGACAGGAAGTGACACAGCTGGCATCCTGGTGCGATCGCAACAACCTGGAGCTCAATGCTCTTAAGACAGTGGAATTGATTGTGGACTTTCGGAGAGCTCCCCCTCTCCTCACCCCACTCACCACCACATTCACATCTGTGGAATCTTTTAAGTTCCTGGGAACCATCATCTCCAAGCACCTTAAATGGGGAGCTACCATCGACTGCACAGTCAAAAAGGCACAACAGAGGATGTACTTCCTACGGCAGGCAATGATGGTCCAATTCTATACGGCCATCATAGAGTCTGTCCTCATCTTCTCCATCATGGTCTGGTTTGGCTCAGCCACCAAGCACGACATCCGGAGGCTGCAGCAAATCATCTGATCAGCTGCGAAGGTTATTGGCTGCAACCTTCCCTCCATTGACGAACTGTACACTGCAAGGGCCAGGAAGCGAGCGGGTAAGATCATCTGTGACTCCTCTCACCCTGGCCACAAACTCTTTGAATCACTTCCCTCTGGAAGGCGACTCCGGACTGTCAAAGCTGCCACAGCCAGACATAAAAACAGCTTTTTTTCCACGAGTAGTAGCTCTACTCAATAAACAAAAATCTGTAGCCTTCTTTTGCTCTGGTATTTTATTTAATTCACATGTTTAATCAATAATGTTTTATTAATAATGTTTAATGTTTTATGTATCATTCCTAACTGTCACTGTACGTTGTCACTTGCGGGCGGAGCACCAAGGCAAATTCCTTGTATGTGAATATGCTTTGCCAATAAACTTATTCATTCATTCATTCAATCAATTTGAACAGCTAGCAGAATGACGTATCATTATCTGATATTGTAACATATATTTCTTATATCCTGACAGGCTCTTGCTTTCAAATATGTGTGAATCCTCTACATGTCAAATTGGCATGGGTCAATCAATCATTGTAATCCCTGTTGATATCTTCAGGTTCTATCAAATTTGTTGACGGAGGGGCAGGATGGGGCCTGGTAGGTAATATGCGTAGGAAGGAACTACATACAAATTAGAGACATAATAAACTGCAGATGCTGGGATCTTGAGCAAAACAATAACTGCTGGAGTAACTCAGTGGGTCATCAGCATCTATGATAGGCGACATTTCCATCTGCAAAAGGATCCCGATCCAAAACGTCGCCTATCCATTCCTTTAAAGAAAGTATGGACATGGTTAAAGATGCATGCCAGAGTGCCAAAGTGATATTAATGGCAAAGGCGATGGTCAACCAGTGACAAGCCAAGGTCTGGGCACATCCTTTCCCCAGATGTACAATAACTAGGTCGTGGTGGTAAAGGGTAAAACAAAACAGGCATTGTGGGTTCAAATGCCATCATATTGAGTTGTAAAGCTAAATTCCTAAAGTAGTACTGGAATGAAGCAAAAAACTATGAAGTACTGGAATGAAGCAAAAAGCTATGAAGTACTGGAATGAAGCAAAAAGCTATGAAGGCTACGATTGAGATTTTGACGGCTCTGGGCCTGTACTCGCAGGAGTTTAGGATAATGGGGGGAGGGGATCTCATTGAAACTTACCGAATAGTGAAATGCCTGGATAGAGTGGATGTGGAGAGGATTTTTCCACTCGAGGATGAGTCTAGTACCAGAGGGCACAGCCTCAGGATAAAAGAACTAGAGTGGCACAGTGGCACATTGGCAGATTTGCTGCCTTACAGCCCCAGGGACCCATCTTTAATCCTGACGAGAGTCAGTGGATGCGGTTTACCTGGATTTTCAGATGACCTTTAATAAGGTGCCGCATGTGAGGCTGCTAAAGATGAGAGCCCATGGTATCAGATACTAGCATGGATAGGATGGCAGAAAACAAAGAGTGGCAATAATGGGGGCTTTTTCTGGTTGGCTGCCAATGACTAGGGGTGTTCTGCAGGGGTCGGTGCTGGGGCCGGAACTCTTCACATTATACAGTATATTAATGATTTAGACGAGGGAATTGAAGGCTTTGCGGCCAAGTTTGCAGATGATACAAAGATAAGTGGAGGGCAGGTATTGTGAAGCAAGCAGGGACTCTTCAAAAGGGCTTGGACAGGTTGGGAGAGTGCGCAAAGAAGTGGCAGATGGAATACAGCGTAGCAAAGTGTGGAGTCATGCATTTTGATAGTAGGAATAAAGGTATAGACTATTTTCTAAATGGGGAGAGAATTCAGAAATTGGAGGCGCAAAGGTACTTGGGAGTGCTGTTGCAGGATTCCCAAAAAGTTCATTTGCAAGTTGAATCAGTTGTAAGGAAGGCAAATACAATGCATTTATTTCAAGAGTGCTAGAATACAAAATCAGGGATGTAATGCTGAGGCTTTATAAGGCACTGGTCAGACAGGGGCCGAGTGGCCTAATTCTGTTCCTAGAACTCATTGACTGACTACAGTGCTGTCTGTATGGAGTTGTATGTTCTCCCCGTGATCGTGTGGATTTTCTCCAGGTGCTCCGGTTTTCTCCCACATTCCAAAGACGTGCTGGTTTGCAGGTTAATTAACTTCGGTAAGTTGTAAAATTGTCCCTAGTGTGTGTAGGTTAGTGTATATGGGGTGATCACTGGTCGGGGCGGAATCAAAGGGCCGAAGGGCCTGTTTCTGCACTGTATCTCTAAAGTAAGCAAGTAAGTAAGTAATTTTTATTTATATAGCACTTTTAAATCAAATCACGTTGAAGCCAAAGTGCTTTACAGAGAAGAAATTAAATTTCCATACATCCATACAAAGTAAGAAAAGAAAAAAGACACAGTACACTATAGGATTCAACATGAAACGTCCCCCCACAGCAGAATCCACTGTGAGGGAAGGCACCAAAAAGTCCAGTTCTCCTCCTCCTCATAGTCCACCCGAGGTCGGGGCCTATTTGTGGCCTCCGCAGCCAGTCCGATGTTTTCAGGCCCTTTTGCCGGGAAGCTGGAACTCCGGCGTCGGGTGAACACTCCTCAGTGGCTTGGAATGTCTGAAGCGGCCGCTCCCTCCCCGTAGACTGCGGCACCCGAAATCCTCAGGCTGCGCCGGTTGGAGCTCCGACTCTGGCGATCCTGGATCCCAGGCTCCGCGGTATTTTAAATCCAGCGCCGCCCGCCCGCGGCTGGACGCCCTCAGCCACAGCTCCGCGATGTTGGAGTCGGCGGTCACCGCACTCCGGAGCTTACCGCACGGCGACCCGGTAAGGCATCGCCCGCTCCGTGTTGGTGTCCCAGCGCTGTGCCGCCGCCGAAGCTGTGGTCCCGGCAGGAAACGCCGCTCCAGTTCGATGGTAGGCCGCACGGAGAGGACGAAGATGCGATTCGGAGGAAAACATCTCCGTAAAGTCTAAAGTCTAAAGTAAAGTCTAAAGTCTAAACTATGAATGGGTATTTTCTTGAGTGGTTCGGGATGCTCTAATAAGAAGACATGAATTTCATCATCCTGCTGCCAGTTATAGTTATAATTAACCTGTCACTTGAGATCACCGAGCTATTTGTATTTCAAATTTCAGTTAAGCCACCCATGGAGTTGCTGTGGAAGGAAAGGTGCTGTTATAATTCAGGCTTCCAATTATAATTCAGACTTCCAGTATTCTAAAAAAGACACAAAGTGCTGGAGTAACTCAGCGGGTCTCTGGGGGACATGGGTAAGTGATGTTTCACGTCAGGACCCTTCTTCACGTAGGGGGTCGGAGGGAGGAAAGCTAAGTGTAGCGGCGTTTTTTTTACAACTTCTCAAAGTTCAACCTTCAATTAGCCACTAATTTGTCGGAGATGTTTAGAAAAGTAGTCTCGCGCACACCATGACACTTTTGAGACAGCAATGATGATTCTTCCCGACAGTCTCTGATTAATAGCTTCTTTATTGTAGTAATACAATGAAATAACTCATCACTTTCTATTCTTAATCGTCGTCCCAATCATGCTTGTGGTCATGATGACAATGTCGTAGACATGGTAGAAAACTGTTTCCCCTCATGGCTCCGACATCAAAACTGAAACTCATCATCTGAGCGTCTGCGCCAGAATCCTCCAGCCAAAAACATGCCCCGGACTACGTATAAAATCCCACCCACATTAGCACAGGCAGATAATAATTAAAGGTAACTAGACATGACTATAATAAACTTACTTAAGCTTAATGGCTCCAAAACTAGGAGGGAGGAGGGGCAGGACGGAGCCTGGTATGTAATATTCATAGGAAGGAACTGTAGATGCTGGTTTACACCAAAGATAAGACACAAAATGCTGGAGTAACTCAGCGGATCTGGCAGCATCTCTGGAGAAAAGGAATAGGTGACATTTCAGGTCGGAACTCACCTGTCTGAAGAAGGGCACTGACCCGAAACGTCATCTATTCTTTTTCTCCAGAGATGTTGCCTGACCCGCTGAGTTACTCCAGCATTTTGTGTCTATCTTCTGGTTAGTAATAGGTGGATACAGGTAAGGGGGCTTTTTTGATAGGCAGACAGTTGGACAAAGGCCATAGATGAAAAGACAGAAGGTGTGAGAGAAAGGGTTTGAAGAGTTGCAAATTGTGAAGCTAGAGGAAGGAATGTAGGTGGAAGAGGGAGAAATAGATGCGTCCAGGTGGGGCACAGGGAAGTGGGGGAAAGTATGGGGGTTATGGGGGAAGAAAGGAGAGGCGGGGGGGAGGGGGGGGGGTTGTAATTATCTAAAATTGGAGATTTCAAAGTTAATACCGTTGGGCTGTAAGGTACCTGAGCAGAATATGAGGTATTGTTCCTCCAGTACTTATTCTATTCTACATACATTACATAGAAAAACTGGCTTTGCAGATAAGTTTATGAGCCAAACCTGTACTCAATTCTCCAAGTTAATAAATCGCATGGTGGATGTTGTTATCCTTAAGTTATAAATACTGCACTGCTAACATTTAACTTAGATTTCTCAAGCAAAAATGTGAAAGGCTTACATTTATAGATCATCTTTCATGTGCCTTTCTATATTTCCAACCCTGTAAAGTAAATTAAGTAGTGTGACGTGTAATCATTGTGAAATTGCTGCAGCAGAGTTTAATTTGCCCACTCCCACAAACAGCGATGTGTCACAGAGTCATAGATGCTGGAAGCAGGTCATCCAGCCCAACTTGCCCACACCAACTAACATGCCCCATCTACACTAGTCCCACCTGCCTGTGTTTGGCCCATATCCCTCTAAACCTATCCTATCCATGTACCTGTCCATCTTTTTCTTAAACGTTGCAATAGTACCTGCCTCAACTACCTCCTCCGGCAACTCGTTCCGTACACCCACCACCTTTTGTATGAAAAATTTACCCCTCAGGTTCCTATTAAATCTTTCCCCACTTATCTTAAACCTATGTCCTCTGGATCTCGATTCCCCTACTCTGGGCAAGAGACGGCATTTACCCAATCTATTCCTCACATGATTTTGTACATCTCTATAAGATCACCCCTCATCCTTCTGCACTCCAAGGAATAGAGTCCGAGCCTGCTCAACCTCTCTCTATAGCTCAAGCGCTTGTGTCCTGGTAACATGCAAATTTGATTGGCAAATAATTAGTGGCCAGGACACTGGGAATATTCTTCTTTACCCATTCTCCTTCAAAATAGTGAGACGCATCTTTAGCGTCTGTCTGAGAGGGCAGTGTTTAAGTCGCTGTTTAATCCTTGATGCCAACAGCTTAGTGTTTCATGATAGATAACACCTTGGATAGTGAAGTATCCAATAGTGAAAGATAATGATAGTGTTCCTCTGGCAAGATTTTCTGGTGCAATTTCTGAGATTAAGATTCAAACTCACAACCTTCACACTCTGAGGAGGAGAGACAACTAAGTAAAATTTACCACAGGTGCTGTTTGTGCGGAGTTTGTGCATTCTCCCTGTGACCACGTGGGTTTCCTCTAGGTGCTCTGGTTTCCTCCCACATCCCAAAGACGTGCAGGTTTGTAGGTTAATTGTTTTTGTAAATTGTTCCTAACGTGTAAGAGTGATAGTGTGTATGGGCGATCGATGGTCGACATGGACTTGGTGGGCCAAAGGGCCTGTTTCCTCTGTATTTCTAAACTAAACTAAAATGGAGGGCAAGGAACAGGGGCCCCAAAAGTGGAAGAGTGGAGTCCCAGCCAACTTTGTGTGCGGTTCTGAGTGCCCTGCTGTGGGCTAACATCCTCATGTTGTTTTCTTGCTCTCTTGAACTATTCTCAGTAAGCTATCAAATAGATGAAAGGACATAAGGCGTGGAGCAACTCACCAGGTCAGGCAGTATGTCTGGAGAACATGGATATGTGATCAAATCGCTGATTTTGCCAACAGCTCGTCACCATGGCAACCTGGGCCACTGACTATGAGAGATATTCCCTTTTTTGTATCCATTCCACCTTTCTGCAACTTAAAACTAACATTTGCTCTCTTTTCAAATGCTGATGAACCTGAAGTATTTTGTTTTGTTTTTCCACAGCTGACTTGCCGAATATTTCCAGCATTTTTTGTTTTATTCCGCACTTCAAGAGTCAAGAGTGTTTTATTGGCCTATACACCGAAATGGAACAATGACATTCTTACTTGCAACAGTACACCAAGTTTGTAAACACAGTACTCAATAGATAATATAATAAGCAAACAAAAGTTCAATAGATGAAAAACTCAATACAGTGCAAAAAAACAAAACACAGCTTGAAATCCCTTAATGCCAATTATTTTATTCAAATACAGTACAGGCTTGACGGGCCAAATGGCCCACTCCTGTTCTATTTCTTTATTTCTTAGAGTCTTATCCAAGCTTCCATTCATAGAGTCATAGACTCTGAGCAGTGTGCTATAGACCCGCACGGGAAGGTAGACGCTCCCGCCCCCACGAGTCTCGGGCAGATGGTGCTCGACAGCCTGGGAAGGCAGTCCATCTAGGAGAGGGAAAACTCTGATTTAAAACCTCCACTGCCTTGTGGCCATATCCAGTCATGGAAAAGGCTCCAGGGGTAAACCTCAAGAAAATCCGGAGTCGGAGCCCCTAAGGCAGTTCGTCGTTGTCTACAACCTCGCACTGGCTGCTCCTGCGACGGCGCTGGTGCCAAACTGTAACGGCCCTGCTGTTCCTTTGGATGGGCAATGGCCTGTCCTCCATATGACATCGCCCATGCTTGCATCCGACCAGGATGCTTCACCCATGGTCAGTCATGACCGAAGGGGACCTACTACTAGTCATAGAAAGTCATAGTCATACTGTGTGGAAGCAGACCCTTCCCACACCGACCAACATGCCCCATCTACACTAGCCTCACCTGCCTTCGTTTGGTCCATATCCCTCTAAACCTATCCTATCCATGTACCTGTCTAAACATTTCTTAAACATTGTGATAGTGCCTGCACCAACTACCTCCTCCATCAGCTCGTTCCATACACCCACCACCCTTTGTGTAAAAAAGTTGCCCCTCAATTTTTTTTTAAGTCTTTCCCCCCTCACCTTAAACCTATGCTGTTTCTCTAAACTAAATACTAATCAAAACATGGGTTTAAATGTTTTTTTTTAATCATTTCCTTACAGCCCAATCTAGTTGCCTTGTCTCATTCTCATCCACATTAAACTTTGGTAATCTTTCCCTTGTTATAGTCTGTTTTCATGTTTTGTGTTGGTTTATTGTGAAAATCCTCTTTCGCTTTTCTAATTGCTATCTTGATGTTCCTTTGCTGAATTCTAGATTTCCCACTCCTCAGGCTTACTGTTCTTTTCAGCAATGATATAAATCTTATCCTTTGATCTAATATTCCTTTTAAGTTTATTTTTATTAGACAGCTTCATCAATTTTCTTGTCAGGTTGTTTTGCCTTCTAAGGGTAAAGGGATATATATTTGTTATCAATTATTTATTAATTCCTTAAATGCCTTAATTGATTGATTGAAAAATGCAGCATGCAAAGGCCCGTCGGCTCACCAGGTCCATGCTGACCAATCAATCTCCTGTTCATATCTGTCCCGCCCACTCCCCTGACAACAGTCTGAAAAAGTGTCTTGACCCGAAATGTCACCCATTCCTTCGCTCCAGAGATGTTGCCTGTCCCGCTGAGTTACTCCAGCATTTTCTGTCTACCTTTTCACACAAGTTCTGTGTTGTTCCACTTTCACATCCACTCCCTACACACTAGTGGCAATGTTACAGAGTCTAATTTACCTGCAAACTTGCACATGAATTTGATCGAGTCCACGCTGACCATCGATCACCCTTTCACACGAGTTCTCTGTTATCCCACTTTCTCATCCACTTTACACCCTCGGGGCCATTTGATGAGGCCAATTAACCTACAAACCCTCACGTCTTTGTGATGCAGGAGGGAACTGGAGCACCCAGAAGAAACCAACGTGGTCACAGAGAGAACGTGCAAACTCCACACAGACAGCACCCAAGATAAGGATCGAATCTGGGACTCTGGTGCTGTGAGGCTGCAGATTTACTAGCTGCGCCACTGTGTGCTATCTTCGTGAAAATGTTAGGGCAAGAGTCTGGGCAAGGAGGCTTACAAATTTACAAATTCACGGACGACACCTCCGTAGTGGGCTGGATATCAAATAATGACCAGGTGGAGTATAGGAAGCAGATTGAGAACCTCGTGACCTGATGTCAAGACAACAACCTTTCTCGCAATTCAGTGAAGTCACTGACAATAGTTTTTTTAAACAAATTCAAAATTATTGCATCAATGAATTTCAATTCCTGAAATAGGAATGGAACTTATGTCTCTTGAACTACAATTGCCAGCCTGTAACATGACCACAACATTGAGGATAGCGCACATCAGAACAGGCTGAACCATTGTTGTGAATTACCTGGGTTTTAACATTGATAGTTCAAAAACCAACATAAATAGAGCTATTGATAAAAAAGAAAAATACATGTTTTATTAAAAAATAGTGCAAATTCTATGATTTACTACGTCCTTTCTTGATTAGTGATAACCATTACTGAATTCTTCATCTATGAGAATAAATGATTCTCTGTACAATCTGATGCTTCACTGACAAACTTCAAGAGCTGTTTTATATATTTGTTCCTATTATCTTTCTATCTCAAAAGTCAAAACCAAACACCATTACAAATGCACAAGCACTGGAGCAGGTTTGCTAAAAATGTATTTTAAACTAGACTAAGTGGGACCCGTTGGGTTCCATGTTCACACGGGAGGGCTGGTCCCCCAACGCAATATTCCACCTCTCCACCAATTCCAATATTGGTGGCCAGTGGGGGGAGGGGGGGTTCTGGAGCGCTGGTATGGGTGTTGTGGGCTGAAGGGACTGATCTCCAGAGGGTTAGTATGGGCATTGTGGGCCAAATGGATTCTTGGGGTGGCTGCTCAGTCCCTCAAGCCTGATATGCTGGCAGCTCACTCATGGCTGGTGGGCTGGCAGTTGACTCACGGCTATTCCTTGAAATTCCATTTCAAGCAGGGTGCAAAGCCACCAAATTCAAATCCATTTTCCTACCATTTCAAGCAGGGTGCAAGGCCACCAAATTCAAGTGCAGTTTCTTACCACTTCAAGCAGGGTGCAAGGTCACCAAATTCAAGTGCAGTTTCATACCACTTCAAGCAGGGTGCAAGGCCACCAAATTCAGGTGCAGTTTCCTACCACTTCATGCAGAGTGTAAGGCCACTGAATTCAAGTGCAGTTTCCTACCACTTCAAGCAGGGTGCAAGGCCAACGAATTCAAGTGCAGTTTCCGACCACTTCAAGCAGATTGCAAGGCCACCGAATTCAAGTGCAGTTTCATACCACTTCAAGCAGGGTGCAAGGCCACCAAATTCAAGTGCAGTTTCATACGACTTTAAGCAGGGTGCAAGGTCACCAAATTCAAGTGCAGTTTCATACCACTTCAAGCAGGGTGCAAGGCCACCAAATTCAAGTGCAGTTTCATACCACTTCAAGCAGGGTGCAAGGCCACCAAAATCAAGTGCAGTTTCATACCATTTCATGCAGGGTGCAAGGCCACCACATTCAAATGCAGTTTCATACCATTTCAAGCAGGGTGAAACCACCATAAAACCACATAAAACACCACACTCACAGTTCAGTAGACATTCAGTGTGTTCAGTTGATTCACAGCTCAGAGTCGTGACCTCTCCCTCCCCCATCATGCAGAGACTGAGCCACACCCACATTTCCGGTTTTATAATCCCTCCCCCCTCCCACCGGAAAAGGTGTGGCCTTCATGGCGTGATTGACAGGAGAGAGATTCTCAACATTTTTTAAAAACTAATAACACTTTTATTTTTCATTGATGGGAAGAATCCTCTGCACCTAAAGAGCGGAGGGGGACTGAGTAAGATGGCCAAAAATCACAGCCATAAGTGGTAGCATTTTATCTAAAATCAATATACAGTGCAAACAGGAATTTGTCACATTCAGACTTCCAACCATTTGCAGTGCTTTTACTTCAACCCAAACCCCCCCCAACCATTTGCAGTGCTTTACTTCAACCCAAACCCCCACCAACCATCTGCAGTGCTTTTACTTCAACCCAAACCCCCACCAACCAATTGCAGTGCTTTTACTTCAACCCAAACCCTCACCAACCATTTGCAGTGCTTTTACTTCAAACCAACCACATTTTCATTTTCAAACCACATTAAGGGCACTCAAGGTCAGTAAAACCACACTATGTTTAGTAGACATGTGTTCAGTGTTATTCACAGCTCAGACTGAGAGACGTGACCCTCTCACTTCCCCCATCTTGCAGAGACTGACTGAGGCACAACACTTCCGGGTTTTATAGTCCCCCCCCCTCCCACCAGTAGGGGCAGCAGAGAGAATCTCAACATTTAAAAAACATTAATAACTCTTTAATTTTTCATCGATGGGAAAAATCCTCTTGTCCTTCGCAGCGGAGTGGGACTCTGAGTAAGATGGCCAAAAATCACAGCCGTAAGTGGCAATCATGAAACAGAAAAACAGGAAGTGGTCAAGATCATACTTTTAGTAATATAGATAACAATCGTTGGAGGTTCTTTAGGGTCATAGAGCTATCCAGCAAGGAAACAGGCCCTTCAGCCAACTCTGTCCATGCCAACCTAGTAGGCATTCTGGACTAGTCCCATTTGCCTGCATTTGGCCCATATTCCTCTACCGATCTGTCCAAATAGGGTGGCGCAGCAGTAGAGTTGCTGCATTCTGGTGCCTAAGACCAGGGTTCGATCCTGTAATGTAAGGGTTAAGCTGCCAATTTCAGCTAAAATGTGAAATGGAGTTATCAGATAAGTTAGCAGCCCGACATTCCATAGCCTCTCGAAAACAAGTTTCTAGACGCGTTATCTCCTCGAACCTGTGATCATTGCCTGGGAACGCAGCCTTCAAGGCCAATCTATGGGAAAGCGTAATGTTGGCAAACACAACACAACAGCAATAGTTGGATAGACCACCTGTGCACCCTTGCCGCTCATAGCGCAGAAACGTTGCAGAGAAGGGGGGCTTATGATTGGCTCGGCGAGGGGGCGGTGGCGCGGTCTGCTATGATAAGAATGCCATAATGATTGGTGTTGGGCGCCCTTTCGGTGAGAGAACCTCAGCCTTGGACAGTGTCGCAAATGGTGCCAGGTGATCTTGAACAGAAACATCCTGTGGCGTGCTCTGCTGTGTACTCAGGGATTGTGAGTGCTTTCGGGGATATCTGGGGATACGTGAGTGTGTGTGCCTTATTTAGGAGTGTGATCAATTACTGAGTGAATCAAAGCTGTTATCTGAATCCAGTGATTTATCTAACACAACAGACTAACTATAGTCAACAGTCAAGGGGGTTTTATTGTCATATTCCCAGATAGAACAATGAAATTCTTACTTGCAGAGTGGAGTTTGCATGTTCTCCCTTGACCGTGCGGGTTCCCTCCAGGTGTTCCGGTTTCCTCCCATATCCCAAAGACATGCAGGTTTCCAGGTTAATTGGCCTCTAGTGTGAACAGTGTTGACTGTCAAAGGGCCTGTTCCCATGCTGTATCTCTAAACTAAAACCTATGTTAGTAAATGCATCATTATGAACGTAATAATTCCAAGGAGAGTCAAATTCTTGAAGTTTGTTGTCCCATTTTCTGCATGATCAAATGTGCAATACAATTGTGGGTAACAAAAAATATTGAAAAGTTATACACTATGAAATGTAACTAAATTGATTAGTGATAAATTGTAATGAAATCTTTCCAAAATTCAATATGTTTTTAATATTTAAGGTCATGTCAGAAATAGTTATTCACGAAGAAATCTCAACCACCACCCTATCAAGAGAAACATCGATGCACATGCACTATTAAGACAGGTGTTGACTTACAATTAAGTGCAAGTAAATGCAATAATCTTTATTTGATTTTATTAAACATTTAGACCGTGGGCCGTACATCCAAAATGGGTCTAGATTTTAACTTTTGTGACCCATCTCTGGTATCTACTTGAAATTTGGCACAGATTTAGATAAAAAAATAATTGAGAAGGAATTCATAACTCAGTGCAAAAAGCTGCACACTAATTAATTAAGCTAATTAATAGATCTATTTGTACTGATGTAAAAGCTCAATGGTATCAAAGAAAATAATATTCATGACAAAGTTAATATGTCAAGGAACCATCTACTCTTCATCTGAATCTTCTTCATCAGATTACAATTCTTTTGTAGTAAGAGAGTTTCTGCAGTCTACACACTTACATAATTCAGTACATGGCACACCATGCTGTTGACATGAGCACCTGCCTTTCCCAGTATTTGATTTCTCACAGCTAGTTTTCATGCATGAACAGTAGGTTAGTTCTAGCAAGGTGCTTGGGGCTGGAGGCAGATCACCCCTGTCAATGTCCAATTCACCACCTACAATTTTTCACCCATGTCCCTTTGGACTGGGAATTTGTGGAAACTGTTCCGGACATTTTGAATGTACAGTAGCCTGGTAATTTGTTCTCAGGACATGCTTTTTGAGAGAGTCTGCGGTGGGTGGAAGACGTGCCTCTGATTTTGTTAGCATAAGGAACAGGTTGTACCTAACTTCATCTACTTTCTCACAGCCCTGCCCAAACAACTTGCAAACAAATTTCTCTACACCTTTCACCAATTCATCACTGACTGTGAATGAGCTTCCCATTTCATGAAAGGTGGCCTGGGTAGCTGTGTCACTTGCAAGCAACTTGAAGGCTTTGGATTTGGATTTTCCATGAAAAGAGCTAACTGAATCGCTGCCTGTGAAACAGTGCAAAGATATCAAAGCTTCGCTGACAGCTGGTCCCAGATGTGAGCTAATCTTTGATAGACTCAAATTCCTTCTACTGTCTCTTCCAGAGCTAATCTTTGATAGACTCAAATTCCTTCTACTGTCTCTTCCAGTGTGGAATAATAAGTATGCTCCAATGTGTTCAGACACAGGTGACTCCAATCACAATAACATCTGTGTCAGGACTCCTGATTAGGATTGGGTATCTAGCTGTATCTGTTGAAGTTGATGTTGATGACTAGCAGCATACTGACAATGAAGGAAAAGACGAGTGTCTGCTTCTTCATGGGTGCACTCCAGTTCTGGTACCAAGCGAGCATTTCATATTGCCCATTGTCATCTGTCAACTCGTGACACTCCCCATCATGAGCAACAAGCACTTACATTTTTCAGGCATGCAGATGGTTTGTTCTGCCAAGTCTGAAAAAGAAACCTGATCAGCTCTGCTTTGTTGTCACCGAATGTAAGAAATGTCTTCCATTGGTGAGGTACTTGCTGGTCTTCACTGTAGATGTTGGCGATTAAGCTCCCAACAACGGAGCGTCTCCCTCTCTCAGCATTCTTGATGCTATCTGTAGATGGTTTATGCATGCAACCAATTACATAGCTACCTCCCCACTACCTAACCCCGCCTTAAGTATCATTTATAATAACGCCTGCTTCTCCTTCTGCGCAGTACAGTAGCAGACTGGAGTCCGTGACTACTCATGCGATGTTTAACTCTGTATACTTATTAAAGACTATTATAATGCTACACGTGTGTAATGACTATTTACATGGTGTCAGCCAGTGACTTCTCACGTCTCCTGTTTATCGGTTTTTATTTCTTTTGCTAAGTTTTTATTTTCATTTTGACAATGGCTTCCTCTTGCCGAAAGCCTGCTCAGCTCGTCTTCGATTCGGACATCGCGGAGCGCTGGGCTACTTTCGAACTGGACTACCGCCACTACATGACTATTGCTCATCGGAACGAGCCCGATGAGGTCAAAGCCTCGCTTCTTCTCAACCCTGCCGGCCCCGACGCCATGAGAAAGAGCCAGGACCTTCAATTATGCCCCAGCTGTCCTGGGTGCCAACAATCAGGTACTGGTACCCATGGAAACTGCGGAAGGCCCGCATGTACTGCTACGCAGGTTCGGGGAGATTTGGGACCTGCCCTCTAATCGTATTTTAGAAAGAGCGCGATTCTTTACTCGCAAGCAGTTGCCCGGTGAGCCTGTTGAGCGCTTTCATCGCTGATTTACGCTACCTAGCCCAGAGGTGCAGGTTCGAAGCTATGACAGACCAGCTAACTAGAGACATTTTGGTGACAGGGATACTCGATCAGAAACTGAGATCAAAGCTCCTCCGCTGACTTGACCTGACCTTAAACGAAGCCATGCATGCCTGCAGATTGTCTGAGGCCATTGACCCGCCAGACAGTCAGCGTGATTCGGACACTAAATCTATCAACCTGACTGGGTTCAATAGACCGTGATCCCGATCTGATAATGCTCAATTTGTGCCTCGGCCCGGCCCCAGCATCTGGCGGTGTAACACCGCGCCTGCCCTGGCCTGGACCTCGGTGGCCAGCCGACATTTTCGAGTGGCGTGGTAAACACTACCTCGTCCTTGCTGACTCATACTCGAACTGGTTCGAGGTTGACCTTCTGACCTCCCTCACGTCCGAGATGGTCATCCGTAAGCTGAGGAAACATTTTTCCACTTTCGGCCTGTCCGTCTGCAGACCGACAACGGCAGGCAGTTTACCAGCCACGAGTTCAAGAACTTTGCCAACAAGTGGAACTTCCTCCACTTCACGAGCAGCCCTGAGTACCCGCAGAGTAACGGGCTTGCTGAGTGGGCTGTCCGGAGTGCCAAACTACTAATGGAGCAAGCGCGCCTGGCGAATTCCGACTTTTACCTCGACCTCCTGAACCTAAGGAACATTTCCAGGGACGCAACCCTAGGATCACCTGCTCAGAGGCTGATGTCCAGAACAACAAGACCACCGATTCCGATTTCTCAACACAAGCTGCTGCCTCGAGTGCTGGAGCCTGCCTCCGTCCAGACGCGCATTCAGGCTAAGCATGACATCCAAAGATGGTCACATGATAGATCGTGCAAGCCTCTCAAGCCTCTGCTGCCTGGACAGGCCGTTCGTCTACATACTGCTAGCGGATATTCCTGTCTGGCCACCCTGGTTGGCATTGCCGATGCGCCTCAGTTCGTACCTTGTGGACTTTGAAGGTACTGTCTACCGCAGGAGTCATCAGCACCTGCTTGCTATACAGGAGCCGCTCCCGCCGGCAGCCGGACCTTACGCTCCGCCGCTGCAGTTCCAGCCGTCGGCTGCTGATCCCGTTGCCGGCCCCTGCATGCCTCAGTCCCCTCGCGTGTTGTGTTCACCTCCACGTGGGTCGCCCATTGCTAACCATTTTTCTAGCCCTCCTGCACGTTTGTCCCCCATGCCGCTTTCTGTTTCCCCTCCGGCGTCGTCGTCTCCGGGTCTGGGTCTTTCTGGTGAGGGGGGGGAAGGGTTGGTCCATACGCGCTCGGGCCGTGTCAGCAAGCCCCCTGTTCGGTATGGTGATTTTGTTTAAGTAGTTGCCATAGTTACCCACCATGTTTAATCTTCTAAGGGGAAGGATGTAGATGGTTTATGCATGCAACCAATCACATAGCTACCTCCCCACTACTAACCCAGCCTTAAGTATCATTAATAATAACGCCTGCTTCTCCTTCTGCGCAGTACAGTAGCAGACTGGAGTCCGTGACTACTCATGTGATGTTTAACTCTGTATACTTATTAAAGACTATTATAATGCTACACGTGTGTAATGACTATTTACACTATCTTTCCTGTAAGTACCAACTACAATGTGGATAACATTACTCCGAACATGGAGTTGTTTCAAAAGGTGATCAGCGAGCTTGCCAAATGTTGATGGAATACTTCTCTGGGACAGTTCTTGAACCATAGCCATGCCATCTACAATCCAGATGCTCCCTGGCAGAATGTCAACGTGGAGATGGTTGTACTTGCGATTCGATGTAGTGCAGCAAGGATGATTTCGCTGTTTTGTTAAGTGACCCATCTGGATGTGCAAGAGGGCCCAAGTTGTATGTCAACATGTTACGGATATCGATGTTACATGATACATTAGCGATGATCACAAGTCAGTGGAACAGATTTCTGTCAGCCTTTAACACTACTTCCTTTCCCTTGATTTTAGACTGAGTTGCCTTATTCATTGACTGGAAAGTCTTTGTTTTCTCCTTCTTTAGCGGCGTGAACATATCTTTAGATTTAGATATTTATTTGTTGTCGTTTGAACCGAAGTTCAAACGAAATTCCGTTTCTGCAGTCATACAAACAATCAAAAAAGACACAACACAATTTACACAAACATCCATCACAGTGAGTCTCCTCCTCACTGTGATGGAAGGCAAAGTCTTATCTCTCCCCTGCACTCCATTCTCCTCCCGATGTCAAAGTCAAAGCCCCCGGCGGGCGACTGTAACGTATCCCGCTGCCCACCAAAGCCGCGCCGGGCGATGCCAGACCCCGCTCCGGGTCTTGATGTTGTAGCCCCCGGTAGCGCCAGCAAGTCTCACGGCCACCAATGCCGCACCGGGCGATGCCAGACCCCGGTCCAGGTCATCTTCAACCCCGCAACTCGGGCGGGAGTAGCTGCCGTTGCGGGAGCTCCGAAAAGCTGTCTCCCACCATGGACCCGCGGGCCCCCGATGTTACCGCCCACCAGTCCCGCGGCTGAAGCCTCCGAATCTCCGGGGTCGGGTCGCAGCCGCGCGCCACCACAGCTCCTCCCGCTCCGAAGTCGGCCAGCTCCACGATGGTGAGAAGTCCGCAGGCTCCGCGACTGGAGCCCCAGGTCGTTCCGGTTGGAGGCCGCTCCACGGTGCTAGGCCCCAACGACAACGGAGACCCGACAGAGAAAGGTTGGTTCTCCCGTGCAGGGAAAAGATTTTAAAAGTTTCCCCCTCCCCACCCCCCCGCCCCCCACACCCCACACATACCCAGTTAAAAAAAAACAAAAAAAACACTATTAACAAAACTCAAACGAAACAAAAAAAACAAAAATGACAGACGGACTGCAGAGGCCGCTGCAACCAAGTCGCGCCGCCCAGTGCCCTGGAGACGATCCTTGGAGACGATCTTTGGAGTATGTGATGAAAGCTGCATCTCCCTTCTCCCTCGCAGTGATGTCATCCTCAGTTACATCCTTGGCTGCAACACAGCCAGATGCTATGTGGACTAATTGGTCATGGATGTCTTCAAATGGATTAATCATTGCCTCAAGGACAGATATCACCTTGCAGACATCCTCTTCATCTCTCTGTATTCGCAACTCCTGCAAGTCCTTGCGACCCCTTGTCATCTGGTCTTTTCCTGCCATTTCTTCACATCTCATGGAAATAGCGGCTCTTTCTGGCTGGGACAAAATCCATTTTGAAACAGCTTCTTTGCGAGTTGAGAATCCCACTATGCCTCCTTTTGTTTTTGTGTCTCGGTTTGCAGGTCTCGTCTATCGCTTGATCACAGGCTACTTGTGAAAATCTATGATCAGCCTGCCTCTGTACAGCAAAATGGCCTTTCATGAACTCTTGGTGGACAGCAGGATGAGATGATGGAGGCCACATATTTCAAGCCAGTAGGCTGGCAGGGAACGGGCAATAGTTCATGTGATCATAGGCAAACAACCATGGAAGAAATGACCCGACTGCTGAGAGCTGCAAGTTCCAGTTCCCTTCTCTGGTTGCTCGGAGAAACAGTAGCATCACTTCTACCATCTCAGTGTAAGAAGACCATACATTGAATGTTGGATTCTTCGCCCCGACTGTTGACAAACTTATCATACATTGTAGTCATCTTGTGAAATTCATCTGACGACACAAGTTCTGTGAAAGCCTCTTCTGGAAAGAATCTTCCATCACACTAGCATCAGACAAAATACTTTCCGCCATGATCCCAGTGGGCTCTCTGCCTAGCTAGCCTGAAACAAAGCACGTGATTGGTCAATTGGCATCCAACTCAATGTCAAACGTGCTTTGATTGGACAATTACTACTCAGAAAATTGACAACATTTTGGAGGTTTTTCCATATTTTAAAAATATGTGCAGGTTTTGTTCTTGACAAGTTTCAGATATAATTTCTATAATATTTTTACACAATATGTTATAAATACAGGTAGATATGGGATGTGGGTTAAAACATGAAACAAAAAGGCACCACGGCCCACGGTCTAATTGGAGCCTTTGATTTTCTCTCTCAAAACTGCATTAATGACTTTATGAGGATGTTGCCAGGACTCGAGGGAATGAGCTATCGGGAGAGGATCGGCAGGCTAGGACTTTATTCCTTGGAAGACAAGAGGATGAGGGGTGATCTTATAAACATGCATAAAATCCTGAAGGGAATAAATAGGTCAAAACATGGTCCCTTGCACGCGGGATCAGTAGACTATTTCTGTACACTTGCTAATCAAGGATGTGCTTGGGTGTGGTAATATTCTACGCGGCATTCTTTTTAAGAAAATAATTTCACTGTGTGTTTTTACTTTGCACATGTGACAATAAAAGCACCATTGAGGGTAAATGCACAGAATCTTTTACACCAAGTAAGGGAATCAAGAACCAGATGACATAGGTTTAAAAGGGCCTGTCCCACTTAGGTGATTTTTCAGCGGAGTGATGGCGACTGTGAAGTTCGCGGCACTCGCCTGAAAAAACGGGAACTGGAATGGCGACTGTCAGAGTGGAACACACACACGCACGCATGCGCACACACACACACACACACACACACACACACACACACACACACACACACACACACACACACACACACGTGCACACACACACAAACACATCGCAAAGGCGGGGGTCAGGGAAAGCGGGGGAGCACTATCTGAAATTCACACGGTGCAAAGCTAAGGTGATACAGACACACACCGCGATGAACAGGAAGGTTAAGGCGGGTAGCACAGTGTACGGTAAATCCTTTAAAAGAGGGGGGAAGGGGGGGGAAGGGAGAAGGGGGAGAAGTGGGGGAAGAAGAGGGGAGAAGGAGACACTTTTAAGAAGCCAGACAACTTTTAATAAGCCAGAGATACACAGCTGTTTGGCGGGCATTTAACATTACCGGTCGGTTATCCTTGGTTCTGAAAACTCCTGCTTATGTTTTTTTTTCCCCAATGAGCCAATGAAAATGCCCGGTCAGCAAAGGCAATTAACTAAAACTACCTACGACTACCTCGACTACCCATAACTACATGGCGACCCCACTACAACTGCACCTACGACTACAGGATTATCGATTTTCTCCATGGCGACCAATTTTTGGTCGCAGAAATTTTTTCAACATGGTGAAAAATTTGCGCCGACCATACTGAGGCAGCGACCTAGTTCAAAATGCGGGAACTCCTCACGACCATGAAGGAGACTCACCAGAGACCACCAGCTAACATGTGCCGACCATGTGGCGATCATGAGGCGAGCGCAGAGTCTCCTGCACTCGCCTAAAAAGTCGCCTAAGTGGGACAGGCCCTTAAGATGAGAGGTGAAACGTTTAATAGGAACCTGATGGGCAATGTTTTCACACAAAGGGTGGTGGGTATATGGAGCTGCCAGAGGAGGTAGACACAAAAAGCTGGAGTAACTCAGCGGGTCAGGAGGCATCTCTGGATAAGAAAGGTTTAGAAGAATATGGGCCAAATGCAGATAGATGGGACTAGTGTGGATGGGACATCTAGTTCTGCATGGGCAAGTTGTGCCAAAGGGCCTGTTTCCATGCTGTATGACTCTGACTTGTTGAGAAATTCATTTACAGTATTATTCATCGCAATTTCAGCTTTAGACAATAGACAATAGACAATAGACAATAGGTGCAGGAGTAGGCCATTCGGCCATCCGAGCCAGCACCACCATTCATAGATACATAGATACATAGATACATTATCACCATTCACTGTGATAATGGCTGATCATCCACACTCATTATCCCGTTCCTGCCTTTTCCCCATATCCCCTATCTTTAAGAGCTCTATCGAACTCTCTCTTGAAAGCATACAGAGAATTGGGCTCCACTGCCTTCTGAGGCAGAGAATTCCACAGATTCACAATTCTCTGGGTGAAAAAGTGTTTCCTCATCTCCGTTCTAAATGGCTTACCCCTTATTCTTAAACTATGGCCCCTGGTTCTGGACTCCCCAACATCGGGAACATGTTTCCTGCGTCTGGCGTGTCCAAACCCTTAATAACCTTATATGTTTCAATAAGATCCCTTCTCATCCTTCTAAATTCCAGAGTATACAAGCCCAGCCATTCCATTCTATCAACATATGACAGTCCTGCCATACCGGGAATTAACCTCGTGAACCTACACTGCACTCCCTCAATAGCAAGAATGTCCTTCCTCAAATTTGGAGACCAAAACTGCACACAATACTCCAGGTGTGGTCTCACTGGGGCCCTGTACAACTGCAGAAGGACCTCTTTGCTCCTACTCAACTCCTCTTGTTATGATGGCCAACATGCCATTCGCTTTCTTCACTGCCTCCTGTACCTGCATGCTTACTTCAGTGACTGATGAACAAGGACCCCCCAGATCCTGTTGTACTTCCTCTTTTCCCAACTTGACACCATTCATATATTTTAAATACTTAAAATATTTTTATTGGCTAATTACATTTATAGAAGGAAGACTTTTCCAGCAATGGAACCTCATTCAGAAGTAATTTATTGGCTGTGTATTGCAATTAGGTGCATGTCCTTACTAAATGTGCAATAAAACAAATGCTAGCTTTGGAAAAGCACCAAGTCAATTATTTACAACGTGTTGAAAATTCATTAAGGTCAGTTGCAGACTGGAGTCTATTTGATATATAAATAGGAATTACTTGCACTATAGATAAATAATGTAAACTGATTGAAGCTGCCTGTAAATAATTGTAATATACTGTGCTAAATATGGCACAACAGTAAATTACACGTCTCCCATACTGCACGGCCAAAGATACTCAAAGAAATTGAATTTCTAAATGTCTTAATTTAATTTACTATTGTAAAATGCAGATACATAGTTCAAGCACATTACAGATTCCACAATAATCAGACAACAGTGATATGGTTTAGTTTAGAGATGCACAGTGCAAAGAGGCCTTTTGTCATGCGGAGTTCACGTTGACCAACGATCACCTGCACACTAGTTCTATTATGCCACATTCGCATCCTACACACGGGGAGCAATTTACAGAGGGCCAATTCACCTTCAAACCTGCACATCTTGGGGATGTGGGAGGAATCCAGAGCATTCAGAGAAAACCCACGCGGTCACTGGGAGAAGTAACAAACTCCAAGCAGCACTCGTAGTCAGGATTGAACCAGGATCTCTGGCACTATGAGGCAGCAATTCTACTGCTGCACCACTGTACTGCCCCTAGAGGTATAACCAAACAGATAGAAAAGGTGGACTCCTTGCAAGTGTCTCCCATGGGCACATATTGATTATTAACTTACTTCTGATTTCGAAGAAACAGGGAGAGTAATTGAGTTTTGTGGAACCCCCTTATGGAAAGGTTAAACGATACAGCATGGAAACTGGCCTTTGGCCAACCATGTCCACGGCAATGGGGTGGCACAGTGGCGCAGTTGTAGAGTTGCTGCCTTACAGCGCCAGAGGCCCGGGTCCAATCCTGACTACGGGTGCTGTCTGTACGAAGTTTGTTCGTTCTCACTGTGACTGCGTGGGTTTTCTCCGAGTGCTCTGGTATCCTCCCCAACTCCAAAGGTGTAAAGGCTTGGTTTTGGTAATTTGTTAATTGTAAAATTGTCCCCGGTATGTAGGATAGTGCTAGTGGATGGGGTAATCACTGGTCGGCGCAGATTCGGTGGGTCGAAGGGCCTGTTTCCACCCTGTATCACAAAACTAAATAAACTAAATCATCAATTGAAAAATTGAGAGCATGGAAACAGGTCCTCCGGCACTGACCATCAATTGCCCATTCACATTAGTTCTATATTATCCCACTTTCTCATCCAGTCCCTTCCCACCCATCCCTTTGCCTCCACTGATGGTTTGGCCTGCTGAGTTCTTCCAGCATTTTGTTTTTTGCTTCAGCTCTCTGTCACATGCCCTACATTTAAGACTTGATGCCAGCTGCCAGCACTGCAGCAGTCTCAGTAAATTACCAGAGTCTGAACCTGATTAAAACAACGCCTAGGTCCAAATCAATTAGGCCTTGAAACCACCATTACCAGAGCAAGAACTCTTCCACTGTAATATGTACCAGAGATTTATCATTTTTGTCATGATTTGGATAACTTCAAGTGAATTAATTTGGACAATTCCCCAAATGAGATGCAGACACAAGCACAATTTGGTTGCTGTACTTATGGAGGTGTAAAGGATTTTAACAATTCATATCCCGATATAGCTGTTTCTGATACTGTACAGTCATGATAGAAGCTGTCTCTGGGTCTTCCACAGTGTTAATTTGATATTGCTTTTTGATTGACAAAGACAAAGCATGGAAACAGGCCCTTCGGCCCACTAGTCCATGCTGGCCATCGATCAACCGCTCACATTAGTTCAATGATCCCACTTTTTCATCCACTCCGTACACACTGGGAGAAATTTACAGAGCACCAATTAAACTACAATCCCGCATGTCCTTGGGTTGTGGGAGGAAACTGGAGCACCCGGAGGAAAGCCACGCGGTCACAGGGAGAACGTGCAAACTCCACACATTGAATCTGGGTCTCAGGCGCTGTGAGGCTGTGGCTCTACCAGCTGTGCTGCTGTGCTTCCCACTGTATTTCCACACATCTTATCCATGGGAAAATAGTGACGGAGTGGAAGCACAGTTGGTAGCGCTGCTGCCTCATAGTGCCAGAGATCCGGGTTCCATCCTGACTTTGGGTGCTGTCTGTGTGTTGGGAGTGGTTGAGAAAGTGGGATAACAAAGAACTAGCGTGAATGTTATGATATGATATGATAAGAGAACCAGATATGATAAGAGAACGAGGTAAAGGAGGTAGTGATCATAATATGATTAGTTTTAATCTTCAATTTGAGAAGGAGAACGTTAAATCGGAAGTGTCAGTGATGCAGTTGAACAAAGGGGACTATGAAGCCATGAGAGGGGAGCTGGCCAAGGTAGACTGGAAAGGGATCCTAGCAGGAATGACGGTGGGAAAGCAATGGCAGGAATTTCTGGGCATAATCCGAAGACGCAGGATCATTTCATTCCAAAAAGGAAGAAGGAATCTAAGGGGAGTAGGAGGCAACCGTGGCTGACAAGAGAAGTTGGGGATAGAATAAAACTAAAAGAAAAGATGTATAACACAGCAAAGAGTATCCGGAAGGCAGAGGATTGGGAAACTTTCATAGGACAACAGAAGGAAACAAAACGGGCAATACGGGCTGAAAAGATGAAGTACGAAGGGAAGCTGGCCAGGAATACAAAGAAGGACAGTAAAAGCTTCTTTAGATATGTTAAGGGAAAAAGAGTAGCAAAGTCAAATGTGGGTCCCTTGAAGGCAGACACGGGTGAAATTATTATGGGCAACAAGGAAATGGCAGAAGAGTTGAATAAGTACTTCGGATCTGTCTTCACTAAGGAAGACACAAACAATCTCCCAGATGTACTGGAGGACAGAGGATCTAAGGGGGTAGAGGAACTGAAAGAAATTTTCATTAGGCGAGAATTAGTATTGGGTAGGCTAATGGGACTGAAGGATGATAAATCCCCTGGGCCTGATGGTCTGCATCCCAGGTTCCTCAGGGAGGTGGCTCTAGAAATAGTGGACACATTGGTGATCATTTTCCAATGTTCAATAGATTCAGGATCAGTTCCTGTGGATTGGAGGATAGCTAATGTTATCCCACTTTTCAAGAAAGGAGCGAGAGAGAAAACGAGGAATTACAGACCAGTTAGCCTGACTTCGGTGGTGGAAAAGATGCTGGAGTCAATTATTAAAGAGGTAATAATGGGGCATTTGGATAGCAGTAAAAGGATTAGTCCAAGTCAACATGGATTTATGAAAGGGAAATCATGCTTGACTAATCTTCTGGAATTTTTTGAGGATGTGACAAGTAAAATGGATGAAGGGGTGCCAGTGGATATAGTGTATCTAGACTTTCAGAAAGCCTTTGATAAGGTCCCGCACGGGAGACTGGTGACTAAAATTAGAGCACATGGTATTGGGGGCTAGGGTGTTGACATGGATAGAAAATTGGTTGGCAGACAGGAAGCAAAGAATAGGAGTGAACGGGTCCTTTTCAGAATGGCAGGCAGTGGCGAGTGGAGTGCCGCAAGGCTCGGTGTTGGGGCCGCAACTGTTTACCATATATATTAATGATTTGGAAGAGGGAATTAGGAGCAACACTAGCAAGTTTGCGGATGACGCAAAGCTGGGTGGCAGTGTGAACTGTGAAGAGGATGTTAGGAGGTTGCAGGGTGACCTGGACAGGTTGAGTGAGTGGGCAGATGCGTGGCAGATGCAGTGTAATATAGATAAATGTGAGGTTATCCACTTTGGCGGCAAAACAAGGGGGAAGATTATTATCTCAATGGGGTTAGGTTAGGTAAGGGGGAGGTGCAGCGAGACCTGGGCATCCTTGTACATCGGTCACTGAAAGTTGGCTTACAGGTACAGCAGGCAGTGAAGAAAGCTAATGGAATGTTGGCCTTCAAAACAAGAGGATTTCAGTATAGGAGTAAAGAGGTTCTTCTGCAGTTGTATAGGGCTCTGGTGAGACCACATCTGGAGTATTGTGTACAGTTTTGGTCTCCTAATTTGAGGAAGGACATCCTTGTGATTGAGGCAGTGCAGCGTAGGTTCACGAGATTGATCCCTGGGATGGCGGGACTGTCATATGAGGAAAGATTGAAAAGACTAGGCTTGTATTCACTGGAGTTTAGAAGGATGAGGGGTTATCTTATACAAACATATAAAATTATAAAAGGACTGGACAAGCTAGTTGCAGGAAAAATGTTCCCAATGTTGGCCGAGTCCAGAACCAGGGGCCACAGTCTTAGAATAAAGGGGAGGTCATTTAAGACTGAGGTGAGAAAAAACTTTTTCACCCAGAGAGTTGTGAATTTATGGAATTCCCTGCCACAGAGGGCAGTGGATGGATTTAAGAGAGAGTTAGATAGAGCTCTAGGGGCTAGTGGAATCAAGGGATATGGGGAGAAGGCAGGCACGGGTTATTGATTTGGGACGATCAGCCACGATCACAATAAATGGCGGTGCAGGCTCGAAGGGCCGAATGGCCTCCTCCTGCACCTATTTTCTATGTATCTATGTATCTATGTAATGGGTGATAAATGGTTGGCGTGGTCTCGCTGGGCCGAAGGGCCTGTTTCCATGTGGTAGTAGGCCCCCTTCGGTCATGACTGACCATGGGTGATGCATCCTAGTTTGCAGGTGATGTGTGGTCGGATGCAAGCCTGGGCGATGTCATATGGAGGGACAGGCTGTTGCCCATGCAGCACGTCCCCCCTCTCCATGTCGCTGATCAATCCAAAGGAACAGCTGGGCCGTTAATTTTGGCACCAGCGCCATCGCAGGAGTTGCCAGAGCGAGTTTGTAGACAATGACGAACTGCCTTAGGGGCTCCGACTCCGTATTTTTTTTAGGTTTACTCCAGGAGCCTTTTCCATGACTGGATATGGCCACAAGGCAGTGGAGGTTTTAAATCAGTTTTCCCTCTCCTAGATGGACTGCCTTCCCTGGCTGACGAGCCCCATCTGCCCGAGACTCATGGGGGCGGGAGCGTCTACCTTCCCGTGCAGGTCTATAGCACCTGCCCCCTGCCCTGTGGTATCGCTAAAGTATATTAAACTAAAAACTAAGATTAAAACTAAACTTAAGTAAAAACTAAACTAAACTAAAACTGAACTAAAGTAAAATCGAAACTAAAAACTGAACTAAAAACTGAACTAGAAACTTAACTAAACGCCATATTTCAGAGGGAGTACATTTCCTTGAAGGGAAAAATATCCGTTTAATTTGTGCTTGCTTACTACATAGAGTGCATGGATGAGATCCCTCACCGACAAGAGGAAGCTTCTTCCTTTGGCTCTGCTATGACACCTGTTAAAAATATGCTTGTGTCAAACTGTTGCTGTCTCTAAACAGGATTGAGCTTAGCTGTTGGACAGATCTGGGCAGTTCTGCCAGATTCCATATTTAATGTTGAATTGAAAGAGAGTTCATCCCAGCCATTCTTCATGGGAGTTTGTGTCACTGTAAATCAGTTTCTGCAGGGCTTACTAGGCGAAGGCTGCAGAAGAATAGCCTGCAATGAACAAGCAATTAATCAATCAGGGATTGTTTCATCAGAGCTGAAGAGGGCTGATTTTTCATTTCTGTAACCATCAGCTGTGGAAGGAGGTGTGATTGAAATCAGAGGAGATGTCTGAAAGAGCAAAATGATTGCTTTCAAGCAATGCAAAATGCCTGAAATAGCCAATGTGTTAACACAAAATGCTGGAGTAACTCAGCAGGACGGGCAGCATCTCTGGAGAGAAGGAATGGGTGACGTTTCGGGTCGAGACCCTTCTTCGGACCCGACACGTCACCCATTCCTTCTCTCCAGAGATGCTGCCTATCCCGCTGAGTTACTCCAGCATTTTGTGTCTATCTTCAGTATAAACCAGCATCTTCAGTACTTTCCTAAAAAATGTGTTCACACGCCATCTTTGCAATTGGTGTTTGTGGTAATGAAAAATGCTAAATGTCATTAGTCCAATATAGGCAACTCTCCGGGATGGACGGCACGCTGGCACAGCTATAGAGTTGCTGCCTCACAGCGCCAGACACCCAGGTTCAATCCTGACTATGGGTGCTGTCTGTATGGAGTTTGTATGTTCTCCCTGTGACCGCGTGGGTTTTCTCCAGGTGCTCCGGTTTTCTTCCACACTTTGTAGGTTAATTGGCGGGTTTGTAGGTTAATTGGCAGAGCTTCAGGCCGCGGGCGCAACGATGACTTTAACATCACGGAGGCCTGGGATCTTTTGCTGAGGATCGCCAGTGTTGGAGCTGTGGGCTGTGGACTTCGGAAGCCGCGGTGTCTGGTAAGAAGTGGCTGATTCGGAAAATCCAAGCCGCGAGTGTGTTCCGATCCGTTCCGACGCCGGAGTTTCGATCATCCTGGCGAGATGGCCTGTACTTCGGGCCGTCCGTAGCGGCAACTGCGGAGGGTTCAAAGGCCCCGACCACGGGTGAACAAAGAGGAAGATGACTGAACTTTATTGCCTTCCATCACAGTGAGAAATGTTGATTCCATGTGGTGGATGTTTATGTTAAATTCTATTGTGTATTGTTTTATTTTTATTCGTATGGCTGAATGGTAACTCAAATCTCACTGTACCAATTGGTGCATGTGACAATAAACGTGAACTTGAACTTGAACTTCTGTAAATTGTCCCCAGTGTGTCGGAGGAACTAGTGTATGGATGATCATGGTCGGTGTGGACTCAGTGGGACGAAGGGCCTGTCAACATGCTATATCTCTGAACAAAACTATTGGTGTTTGTGGTGATGCCAAATGATAAAAATGTCATTAGCCCAACAGAGGTAGCTCACCGGGATGGGTAGTGACACAGCATGTAATAGGATTGAATTTTGTCTATTACAAAATATAACAAGTCAAATTTTTCTTAACCTTCCTTGTGGCGGCGCGGCACTGGCTGCAGCGGCAGTCCTGTTTGTTTGTGTTTTTTGTGTTGTTTATTTCGTTTTGATTAGTCTAGTTTTTGGTTTTTAGTTTGTGTTTTGGGGGGGGTGGGGGGTTGTAACGGGGTTTGCAGTCTCTCCCTGCGGGGGAATGCGACTTTTTGTCGTATTCCCCTTCTCTGCCTCCGTCTGCGCTGAGGCCTAATGGAGGTGGCGACCTCGAGGCTCCGGAGGCAGAGCCCGTCAGGTCTCGCCCTAAGCTCGCTCCCGTGCGGGTGGTCCGGCTCAGGGCTGGAACAGTGCTCCCGCGGGCGCCCAAGTCGGGGCGGCCCGGCCCGAGGGAGAAGCGATGCCCAAGTCGGGGCAGCCCGGCCCGAGGGAGGTTCGGCGCCCAAGTCGGGGCGGCCCGGCCCGGGGAAGAAGCGACGCCCATGTCGGGGCAGCCCGGCCCCGGGGGAGAAGGGACGCCCATGTCGGAGCGGCCCAGCCCGAGGCTGAAGACGGCACGGTACTCACGTGAGGGTGTCTAGGACGGTGTTCTGGCGGTGGTGGCCTGAGTCCGGGGTTCGGCCGCGGGCCAGCGGCTGCATCTGCAGGACTGGTGGGCGGCAGCTCCGACCACCCCGGGCTGCGGTGTTTGAGCCGCGGGAAACATCACCCGGGGGGTATCGCCTCAGCGCAGAGGGAGAAGAGGAGGGAAGGGACTGCAGACCTAAGACTTTTGCCTCCATCACAGTGAGGAGATGTTGGGTGGACTCACTGTGGTGGATGTTAATATGTGTTTATTGTTGTTTTATGTATGACTGTTGCAATTTCGTTCAGACTTCGGTCTGAATGACAATAAAGGGCTATCTATCTATCTATCTATCTATCTATCTATCTATCTATCTATCTATCTATCTATCTATCTATCTAAATCAGCAGGTACACAAAAATGCTGGAGAAACTCAGCGGGTGCAGCAGCATCTATGGAGCGAAGGAAATAGGTAACGTTTCGGGCCGAAACCCTTCTTCAGACAACCTTGGTACCCTCATTATCTGTGTTGCAATTCTCTCACTGCATTCAAGCACAATAACATCTCTTTGAAAACTTTGTGAATGCAGTTATTTTTTCTATTCAGGTGGATTCTGACAAGCACTTTTCACCTACGGCAGCATGGTGGTGCAAGCGGTAGAGTTTCTGCCTTACAGCCCCAGGTTTGATCCTGACTACAGATGATGTCTGTACGGAGTTTGTACGTTCTCCCCATGACCTACGTGGGTTTTCTCCAGGAGCACTGGTTTCTCCCCACACTCCAGACCTGTAGGTTTGTGGGCTAATTGGCTTGGTAAATTTGTAAATTGTCCCTAGTGTGTGTAGGATAGTGCAGTGTTATGGGGTGATTGCTGGACACGATGATTCACTGAACTAAACCTTGTTTTGAGAGGGTTGTAAGGCAGCAACTCTACCGCTGTGCCACTGTGTTCTCTATGTACTCTGTGATGGTGTACTAATATGATTGCTGTTATTCAGAACATTGTGGTTTAGCCTTGCAACTGCGTCAGCCAATGTGGTTAACAGTAAGGTGTTATGTTTGTGGCTCCTCTTTATTTCTGGCTTAGATGCTGAATGCGCTCACATGCATTTGCTCTGCATCAAAATGCTAACGAACGTTCAATTGGTCAGTCAGCTCCTTTGTTAAGCAGTAGGAGTTTAAAAAGCATCACAGTTATATCACAGCCAGTGTAAAACAGAAGATGTTTAAGACTACTCTACCTTTGGGCAATAGCAATAATACAACTTGTCACAATACTGGGCACCATCTACGCAGCAAATACATGTATTATTTAAGCTGCTGTTTTATGCATTATTAATCCTGTATCGTCATTACATCAATTATTGGAGCACGTGGAGGAGTTTTCAACTCTGGGGCACACGGTGGTGCAGCGGTAGAGTTGCTGCTTTACAGCGCCGGAAACCGGGGTTCGACCCTGACCACGGGTGCTGTCTGTACGGAGTTTGTACGTTCTCCCTGTGACCGTGTGGGTTTTCTCCGGGTGCTCCGGTTTCCTCCCACACTCCAAAGACGTACAGGTTTGGAGGTTAATTGGCTTAAGTTAAATTGTGAATTGTCCCTAGTGTATGTAGGATAGTGCCGTGTACGGGGTGATTGCTGGTCGGCACTGACTAGGTGGCTGAAGGGCCTGTTTCCATGTTGTTTCTCTAAACTAAGCTAAGCTAAACTCCCAAAAAGTGTCATTAATTTCAGCATTAAGTATCATAGCCTGTTATCCATAAATATTTATCAGTACTTTTCTCTAGCTGGCGGGAAATTTATAATGCAGTCACGTAAGTTTGCCAAATTCTGTTTAATCAAAAAAGTTGGTCATAAAGAGGATAATTGTCAAAAACACTGCAGCTGTCTTCAATTAATTCTGTTGAATTTCATACAGTTTTCTGCTTTAAAAGTCAATAGGGCTCGTCTATATTGTTGATATACCGAGCTTAAAATATAACTATACAGTGGCTTGCAAAAGTATTCATACCCCTTGAACTTTTCCACATTTTGTCACGTTACAACCACAAACGTAAATGTATTTTATTGGGATTTTATGTGATAGACCAACACAAAGTGGCGCATAATTGTGAAGTGGAAGGAAAATGATACATGCTTTTCAAATTTTTTTACAAATAAAAAACTGAAAAGTGTGGCGTGCAAAAGTATTCAGCCCCCTTTACTCTGATACCCCTAAATAAAATCCAGTGCAACCAATTGTCTTCAGAAGTCACCTAATTAGTAAATAGAGTCCACTTGTGTGTAATCTAATCTCAGTATAAATACAGCTGTTCAGCTGAAGGCCTCAGAGGTTTGTTAGAGAACATTAGTGAACAAACAGCATCATGAAGCCCAAGGAACACACCAGACAGGTCAGGGATAAAGTTCTGGAGAAGTTTAAAGCAGAGTTAGGTTATAAAAAAATATCCCAAGCTTTGAACATCTCACGGAGCACTGTTCAATCCATCATCCGAAAATGGAAAGAGTATGGCACAACTGCAAACCTACAAAGACATGGCCGTCCACCTAAACTGACAGGCCGGGCAAGGAGAGCATTGATCAGAGAAGCAGTCAAGAGGCCCATGGTAACTCTGGAGGAGCTGCAGTGATCCACAGCTCAGGTGGGAGAATCTGTCCACAGGACAACTATTAGTCATGCACTCCACAAATCGGGCCTTTATGGAAGAGTGGCAAGAAGAAAGCCATTGTTGAAAAAAAGCCATAAGAAGTCCCGTTTGCAATTTGCCACAAGCCATGTGGGGGACACAGCAAACATGTGGAGGAAGGGGCTCTGGTCAGATGAGACCAAAATTGACGTTTTTGGCCTAAATGCAAAACGCTATGTGTGGCGGAAACCTAACACTGCACATCACCCTGAACACACCATCCCCACTGTGAAACATGGTGGTGGCAGCATCATGCTGTGGGGATGGTTTTCTTCAGCAGGGACAGGGAAGCTGGTCAGAGTTGATGGGAAGATGGATGGAGCCAAATACAGGGCAATCTTGGAAGAAAACCTGTTAGAGTCTGCAAAAGACTTGAGACTGGGGCGGAGGTTCACCTTCCAGCAGGACAACGACCCTAAACATACAGCCAGAGCTACAA
>JAXLNO010005226.1:0-108421 GCA_038087875.1 Malacoraja senta | reverse complement strand
AGCGGATCTGGCAGCATCTCTGGAGAAAAGGAATAGGTGACATTTCAGGTCGGAACTCACCTGTCTGAAGAAGGGCACTGACCCGAAATGTCATCTATTCTTTTTCTCCAGAGATGTTGCCTGACCCGCTGAGTTACTCCAGCATTTTGTGTCTATCTTCTGGTTAGTAATAGGTGGATACAGGTAAGGGGGCTTTTTTGATAGGCAGACAGTTGGACAAAGGCCATAGATGAAAAGACAGAAGGTGTGAGAGAAAGGGTTTGAAGAGTTGCAAATTGTGAAGCTAGAGGAAGGAATGTAGGTGGAAGAGGGAGAAATAGATGCGTCCAGGTGGGGCACAGGGAAGTGGGGGAAAGTATGGGGGTTATGGGGGAAGAAAGGAGAGGCGGGGGGGAGGGGGGGGGTTGTAATTATCTAAAATTGGAGATTTCAAAGTTAATACCGTTGGGCTGTAAGGTACCTGAGCAGAATATGAGGTATTGTTCCTCCAGTACTTATTCTATTCTACATACATTACATAGAAAAACTGGCTTTGCAGATAAGTTTATGAGCCAAACCTGTACTCAATTCTCCAAGTTAATAAATCGCATGGTGGATGTTGTTATCCTTAAGTTATAAATACTGCACTGCTAACATTTAACTTAGATTTCTCAAGCAAAAATGTGAAAGGCTTACATTTATAGATCATCTTTCATGTGCCTTTCTATATTTCCAACCCTGTAAAGTAAATTAAGTAGTGTGACGTGTAATCATTGTGAAATTGCTGCAGCAGAGTTTAATTTGCCCACTCCCACAAACAGCGATGTGTCACAGAGTCATAGATGCTGGAAGCAGGTCATCCAGCCCAACTTGCCCACACCAACTAACATGCCCCATCTACACTAGTCCCACCTGCCTGTGTTTGGCCCATATCCCTCTAAACCTATCCTATCCATGTACCTGTCCATCTTTTTCTTAAACGTTGCAATAGTACCTGCCTCAACTACCTCCTCCGGCAGCTCGTTCCGTACACCCACCACCTTTTGTATGAAAAATTTACCCCTCAGGTTCCTATTAAATCTTTCCCCACTTATCTTAAACCTATGTCCTCTGGATCTCGATTCCCCTACTCTGGGCAAGAGACGGCATTTACCCAATCTATTCCTCACATGATTTTGTACATCTCTATAAGATCACCCCTCATCCTTCTGCACTCCAAGGAATAGAGTCCGAGCCTGCTCAACCTCTCTCTATAGCTCAAGCGCTTGTGTCCTGGTAACATGCAAATTTGATTGGCAAATAATTAGTGGCCAGGACACTGGGAATATTCTTCTTTACCCATTCTCCTTCAAAATAGTGAGACGCATCTTTAGCGTCTGTCTGAGAGGGCAGTGTTTAAGTCGCTGTTTAATCCTTGATGCCAACAGCTTAGTGTTTCATGATAGATAACACCTTGGATAGTGAAGTATCCAATAGTGAAAGATAGTGATAGTGTTCCTCTGGCATTGTCAAGCAAGATTTTCTGGTGCAATTTCTGAGATTAAGATTCAAACTCACAACCTTCACACTCTGAGGAGGAGAGACAACTAAGTAAAATTTACCACAGGTGCTGTTTGTGCGGAGTTTGTGCATTCTCACTGTGACCACGTGGGTTTCCTCTAGGTGCTCTGGTTTCCTCCCACATCCCAAAGACGTGCAGGTTTGTAGGTTAATTGTTTTTGTAAATTGTTCCTAACGTGTAAGAGTGATAGTGTGTATGGGCGATCGATGGTCGACATGGACTTGGTGGGCCAAAGGGCCTGTTTCCTCTGTATTTCTAAACTAAACTAAAATGGAGGGCAAGGAACAGGGGCCCCAAAAGTGGAAGAGTGGAGTCCCAGCCAACTTTGTGTGCGGTTCTGAGTGGCCTGCAGTGGGCTAACATCCTCATGTTGTTTTCTTGCTCTCTTGAACTGTTCTCAGTAAGCTATCAAATAGATGAAAGGACATAAGGCGTGGAGCAACTCACCAGGTCAGGCAGCATGTCTGGAGAACATGGATATGTGATCAAATAGTTGATTTTTCCAACAGCTCGTCACCATGGCAACCTGGGCCACTGACTATGAGAGATATTCCCTTTTTAGTATCCATTCCACCTCTCTGCAACTTAAAACTAACATTTGCTCTCTTTTCAAATGCTGATGAACCTGAAGTATTTTGTTTTGTTTTTCCACAGCTGACTTGCCGAATATTTCCAGCATTTTTTGTTTTATTCCGCACTTCAAGAGTCAAGAGAGTCAAGAGTGTTTTATTGGCCTATATACCGAAATGGAACAATGACATTCTTACTTGCAACAGTACACCAAGTTTGTAAACACAGTACTCAATAGATAATATAATAAGCAAACAAAAGTTCAATAGATGAAAAACTCAATACAGTGCAAAAAAACAAAACACAGCTTGAAATCCCTTAATGCCAATTATTTTATTCAAATACAGTACAGGCTTGACGGGCCAAATGGCCCACTCCTGTTCTATTTCTTTATTTCTTAGAGTCTTATCCAAGCTTCCATTCATAGAGTCATAGACTCTGAGCAGTGTGCTATAGACCCGCACGGGAAGGTAGACGCTCCCGCCCCCACGAGTCTCGGGCAGATGGTGCTCGACAGCCTGGGAAGGCAGTCCATCTAGGAGAGGGAAAACTCTGATTTAAAACCTCCACTGCCTTGTGGCCATATCCAGTCATGGAAAAGGCTCCAGGGGTAAACCTCAAGAAAATCCGGAGTCGGAGCCCCTAAGGCAGTTCGTCGTTGTCTACAACCTCGCTCTGGCTGCTCCTGCGACGGCGCTGGTGCCAAACTGTAACAGCCGTGCTGTTCCTTTGGATGGGCAATGGCCTGTCCTCCATATGACATCGCCCATGCTTGCATCCGACCAGGATGCTTCACCCATGGTCAGTCATGACCGAAGGGGACCTACTACTAGTCATAGAAAGTCATAGTCATACAGTGTGGAAGCAGACCCTTCCCACACCGACCAACATGCCCCATCTACACTAGCCTCACCTGCCTTCGTTTGGCCCATATCCCTCTAAACCTATCCTATCCATGTACCTGTCTAAACATTTCTTAAACATTGTGATAATGCCTGCACCAACTACCTCCTCCATCAGCTCGTTCCATACACCCACCACCCTTTGTGTAAAAAAGTTGCCCCTCAAATTTCTTTTAAGTCTTTCCCCCCTCACCTTAAACCTATGCTGTATCTCTAAACTAAATACTAATCAAAACATGGGTTTAATGGTTTTTTTAAATCATTTCCTTACAGCCCAATCTAGTTGCCTTGTCTCATTCTCATCCACATTAAACTTTGGTAATCTTTCCCTTGTTATAGTCTGTTTTCATGTTTTGTGTTGGTTTATTGTGAAATTCCTCTTTCGCTTTTCTAATTGCTATCTTGATGTTCCTTTGCTGAATTCTAGATTTCCCACTCCTCAGGCTTACTGTTCTTTTCAGCAATGGTATAAATCTTATCCTTTGATCTAATATTCCTTTTAAGTTTATTTTTATTAGACAGCTTCATCAATTTTCTTGTCAGGTTGTTTTGCCTTCTAAGGGTAAAGGGATATATATTTGTTATCAATTATTTATTAATTCCTTAAATGCCTTAATTGATTGATTGAAAAATGCAGCATGCAAAGGCCCGTCGGCTCACCAGGTCCATGCTGACCAATCAATCTCCTGTTCATATCTGTCCCGCCCACTCCCCTGACAACAGTCTGAAAAAGTGTCTTGACCCGAAATGTCACCCATTCCTTCGCTCCAGAGATGTTGCCTGTCCCGCTGAGTTACTCCAGCATTTTCTGTCTACCTTTTCACACAAGTTCTGTGTTGTTCCACTTTCACATCCACTCCCTACACACTAGTGGCAATGTTACAGAGTCTAATTTACCTGCAAACTTGCACATTAATTTGATCGAGTCCACGCTGACAATCGATCACCCTTTCACACGAGTTCTCTGTTATCCCACTTTCTCATCCACTTTACACCCTCGGGGCCATTTGATGAGGCCAATTAACCTACAAACCCTCACGTCTTTGTGATGCAGGAGGGAACTGGAGCACCCAGAAGAAACCAACGTGGTCACAGGGAGAACGTGCAAACTCCACACAGACAGCACCCAAGATAAGGATCGAATCTGGGACTCTGGTGCTGTGAGGCTGCAGATTTACTAGCTGCGCCACTGTGTGCTATCTTCGTGAAAATGTTAGGGCAAGAGTCTGGGCAAGGAGGCTTACAAATTTACAAATTCACGGACGACACCTCCGTAGTGGGCTGGATATCAAATAATGACCAGGTGGAGTATAGGAAGCAGATTGAGAACCTCGTGACCTGATGTCAAGACAACAACCTTTCTCGCAATTCAGTGAAGTCACTGACAATAGTTTTTTTAAACAAATTCAAAATTATTGCATCAATGAATTTCAATTCCTGAAATAGGAATGGAACTTATGTCTCTTGAACTACAATTGCCAGCCCTGTAACATGACCACAACATTGAGGATAGCGAACATCAGAACAGGCTGAACCATTGTTGTGAATTACCTGGGTTTTAACATTGATAGTTCAAAAACCAACATAAATAGAGCTATTGATAAAAAAGAAAAATACATGTTTTATTAAAAAATAGTGCAAATTCTATGATTTACTACGTCCTTTCTTGATTAGTGATAACCATTACTGAATTCTTCATCTATGAGAATAAATGATTCTCTGTACAATCTGATGCTTCACTGACAAACTTCAAGAGCTGTTTTATATATTTGTTCCTATTATCTTTCTATCTCAAAAGTCAAAACCAAACACCATTACAAATGCACAAGCACTGGAGCAGGTTTGCTAAAAATGTATTTTAAACTAGACTAAGTGGGACCCGTTGGGTTCCATGTTCACACGGGAGGGCTGGTCCCCCAACGCAATATTCCACCTCTCCACCAATTCCAATATTGGTGGCCAGTGGGGGGGGGGGGGGGGGGTTCTGGAGCGCTGGTATGGGTGTTGTGGGCTGAAGGGACTGATCTCCAGAGGGTTAGTATGGGCATTGTGGGCCAAATGGATTCTTGGGGTGGCTGCTCAGTCCCTCAAGCCTGATATGCTGGCAGCTCACTCATGGCTGGTGGGCTGGCAGTTGACTCACGGCTATTCCTTGAAATTCCATTTCAAGCAGGGTGCAAAGCCACCAAATTCAAATCCATTTTCCTACCATTTCAAGCAGGGTGCAAGGCCACCAAATTTAAGTGCAGTTTCTTACCACTTCAAGCAGGGTGCAAGGCCACCAAATTCAAGTGCAGTTTCATACCACTTCAAGCAGGGTGCAAGGCCACCAAATTCAGGTGCAGTTTCCTACCACTTCATGCAGAGTGTAAGGCCACTGAATTCAAGTGCAGTTTCCTACCACTTCAAGCAGGGTGCAAGGACAACGAATTCAAGTGCAGTTTCCGACCACTTCAAGCAGATTGCAAGGCCACCGAATTCAAGTGCAGTTTCATACCACTTCAAGCAGGGTGCAAGGCCACCAAATTCAAGTGCAGTTTCATACGACTTTAAGCAGGGTGCAAGGTCACCAAATTCAAGTGCAGTTTCATACCACTTCAAGCAGGGTGCAAAGCCACCAAATTCAAGTGCAGTTTCATACCACTTCAAGCAGGGTGCAAGGCCACCAAAATCAAGTGCAGTTTCATACCATTTCATGCAGGGTGCAAGGCCACCACATTCAAATGCAGTTTCATACCATTTCAAGCAGGGTGAAACCACCATAAAACCACACAAAACACCACACTCACAGTTCAGTAGACATTCAGTGTGTTCAGTTGATTCACAGCTCAGACAGAGTCGTGACCTCTCCCTCCCCCATCATGCAGAGACTGAGCCACACCCACATTTCCGGGTTTTATAATCCCTCCCCCCTCCCACCGGAAAAGGTGTGGCCTTCATGGTGTGATTGACAGGAGAGAGATTCTCAACATTTTTTAAACACTAATAACACTTTTATTTTTCATTGATGGGAAGAATCCTCTGCACCTAAAGAGCGGAGGGGGACTGAGTAAGATGGCCAAAAATCACAGCCATAAGTGGTAGCATTTTATCTAAAATCAATATACAGTGCAATCAGGAATTTGTCACATTCAGACTTCCAACCATTTGCAGTGCTTTTACTTCAACCCAAACCCCCCCCCAACCATTTGCAGTGCTTTTACTTCAACCCAAACCCCCACCAACCATCTGCAGTGCTTTTACTTCAACCCAAACCCCCACCAACCAATTGCAGTGCTTTTACTTCAACCCAAACCCTCACCAACCATTTGCAGTGCTTTTACTTCAAACCAACCACATTTTCATTTTCAAACCACATTAATGGCACTCAAGGTCAGTAAAACCACACTACGTTTAGTAGACATGTGTTCAGTGTTATTCACAGCTCAGACTGAGAGACGTGACCCTCTCACTTCCCCCATCTTGCAGAGACTGACTGAGGCACAACACTTCCGGGTTTTATAGTCCCTCCCCCTCCCACCAGTAGGGGCAGCAGAGAGAATCTCAACATTTAAAAAACATTAATAACTCTTTAATTTTTCATCGATGGGAAAAATCCTCTTGTCCTTCGCAGCGGAGGGGGACTCTGAGTAAGATGGCCAAAAATCACAGCCGTAAGTGGCAACGTTTTTTCTAAAATCATGAAACAGAAAAATAGGAAGTGGTCAAGATCATACTTTTAGTAATATAGATAACAATCGTTGGAGGTTCTTTAGGGTCATAGAGCTATCCAGCAAGGAAACAGGCCCTTCAGCCAACTCTGTCCATGCCAACCTAGTAGGCATTCTGGACTAGTCCCATTTGCCTGCATTTGGCCCATATTCCTCTACCGATCTGTCCAAATAGGGTGGCGCAGCAGTAGAGTTGCTGCATTCTGGTGCCTAAGACCCGGGTTCGATCCTGTAATGTAAGGGTTAAGCTGCCAATTTCAGCTAAAATGTGAAATGGAGTTATCAGATAAGTTAGCAGCCCGACATTCCATAGCCTCTCGAAAACAAGTTTCTAGACGCGTTATCTCCTCGAACCTGTGATCATTGCCTGGGAACGCAGTCTTCAAGGCCAATCTATGGGAAAGCGTAATGTTGGCAAACACAACACAACAGCAATAGTTGGATAGACCACCTGTGCACCCTTGCCGCTCATAGCGCAGAAACGTTGCAGAGAAGGGGGGCTTATGATTGGCTTGGCGAGGGGGCGGTGGCGCGGTCTGCTATGATAAGAATGCCATAATGATTGGTGTTGGGCGCCCTTTCGGTGAGAGAACCTCAGCCTTGGACAGTGTCGCAAATGGTGCCAGGTGATCTTGAACAGAAACATCCTGTGGCGTGCTCTGCTGTGTACTCAGGGTTTGTGAGTGCTTTCGGGGATATCCGGGGATACGTGAGTGTGTGTGCCTTATTTAGGAGTGTGATCAATTACTGAGTGAATCAAAGCTGTTATCTGAATCCAGTGATTTATCTAACACAACAGACTATCTATAGTCAACAATCAAGGGGGTTTTATTGTCATATTCCCAGATAGAACAATGAAATTCTTACTTGCAGAGTGGAGTTTGCATGTTCTCCCTTGACCGTGCGGGTTCCCTCCAGGTGTTCCGGTTTCCTCCCATATCCCAAAGACATGCAGGTTTGCAGGTTAATTGGCCTCTAGTGTGAACAGTGTTGACTGTCAAAGGGCCTGTTCCCATGCTATATCTCTAAACTAAAACCTATGTTAGTAAATGCATCATTATGAACGTAATAATTCCAAGGAGAGTCAAATTCTTGAACTTTGTTGTCCCATTTTCTGCATGATCAAATGTGCAATACAATTGTGGGTAACAACAAATATTGAAAAGTTATACACTATGAAATGGAACTAAATTGATTAGTGATAAATTGTAATGAAATCTTTCCAAAATTCAATATGTTTTTAATATTTAAGGTCATGTCAGAAATAGTTATTCACGAAGAAATCTCAACCACCACCCTATCAAGAGAAACATCGACGCACATGCACTATTAAGACAGGTGTTGACTTACAATTAAGTGCAAGTAAATGCAATAATCTTTATTTGATTTTATTAAACATTTAGACCGTGGGTCGTGCATCCAAAATGGGTCTAGATTTTAACTTTTGTGACCCATCTCTGGTATCTACTTGAAATTTGGCACAGATTTAGATAAAAAAATAATTGAGAAGGAATTCATAACTCAGTGCAAAAAGCTGCACACTAATTAATTAAGCTAATTAATAGATCTATTTGTACTGATGTAAAAGCTCAATGGTATCAAAGAAAATAATATTCATGACAAAGTTAATATGTCAAGGAACCATCTACTCTTCATCTGAATCTTCTTCATCAGATTACAATTCTTTTGTAGTAAGAGAGTTTCTGCAGTCAACACACTTACATAATTCAGTACATGGCACACCATGCTGTTGACATGAGCACCTGCCTTTCCCAGTATTTGATTTCTCACAGCTAGTTTTCATGCATGAACAGTAGGTTAGTTCTAGCAAGGTGCTTGGGGCTGGAGGCAGATCACCCCTGTCAATGTCCAATTCACCACCTACAATTTTTCACCCATGTCCCTTTGGACTGGGAATTTGTGGAAACTGTTCCGGACATTTTGAATGTACAGTAGCCTGGTAATTTGTTCTCAGGACATGCTTTTTGAGAGAGTCTGCGGTGGGTGGAAGACATGCCTCTGATTTTGTTAGCATAAGGAACAGGTTGTACCTAACTTCATCTACTTTCTCACAGCCCTGCCCAAACAACTTGCAAACAAATTTCTCTACACCTTTCACCAATTCATCACTGACTGTGAATGAGCTTCCCATTTCATGAAAGGTGGCCTGGGTAGCTGTGTCACTTGCAAGCAACTTGAAGGCTTTGGATTTGGATTTTCCATGAAAAGAGCTAACTGAATCGCTGCCTGTGAAACAGTGCAAAGATATCAAAGCTTCGCTGACAGCTGGTCCCAGATGTGAGCTAATCTTTGATAGACTCAAATTCTTTCTACTGCCTCTTCCAGTGTGGAATAATAAGTATGCTCCAATGTGTTCAGACACAGTGACTCCAATCACAATAACATCTGTGTCAGGACTCCTGATTAGGATTGGGTATCTAGCTGTATCTGTTGAAGTTGATGGTTGATGACTAGCAGCATACTGACAATGAAGGAAAAGACGAGTGTCTGCTTCTTCATGGGTGCACTCCAGTTCTGGTACCAAGCGCGCATTCATTTGCCCATTGTCATCTGTCAACTCGTGACACTCCCCATCATGAGCAACAAGCACTGTTACATTTTTCAGGCATGCAGATGGTTTGTTCTGCCAAGTCTGAAAAAGAAACCTGATCAGCTCTGCTTTGTTGTCACCGAATGTAAGAAATGTCTTCCATTGGTGAGGTACTTGCTGGTCTTCACTGTAGATTTTGGCGATTAAGCTCCCAACAACGGAGCGTCTCCCTCTCTCAACATTCTTGATGCTATCTGTAGATGGTTTATGCATGCAACCAATTACACAGCTACCTCTCCACTACTAACCCCACCTTAAGTATCATTTATAATAACGCCTGCTTCTCCTTCTGCGCGGTACAGTAGCAGACTGGAGTCCGTGACTACTCATGTGATGTTTAACTCTGTATACTTATTAAAGACTATTACAATGCTACACGTGTGTAATGACTATTTACATGGTGTCAGCCAGTGACTTCTCACGTCTCCTGTTTATCGGTTTTTATTTCTTTTGCTAAGTTTTTATTTTCATTTTGACAATGGCTTCCTCTTGCCGAAAGCCTGCTCAGCTCGTCTTCGATTCGGACATCGCGGAGCGCTGGGCTACTTTCGAACTGGACTACCGCCACTACATGACTATTGCTCATCGGAACGAGCCCGATGAGGTCAAAGCCTCGCTTCTTCTCAACCCTGCTGGCCCCAACGCCATGAGAAGAGCCAGGACCTTCAATTATGCCCCAGCTGTCCTGGGTGCCAACAATCAGGTACTGGTACCCATGGAAACTGCGGAAGGCCCGCATGTACTGCTACGCAAGTTCGGGGAGATTTGGGACCTGCCCTCTAATCGTATTTTAGAAAGAGCACGATTCTTTACTCGCAAGCAGTTGCCCGGTGAGCCTGTTGAGCGCTTCATCGCTGATTTACGCTACCTAGCCCAGAGGTGCAGGTTCGAAGCTATGACAGACCAGCTAACTAGAGACATTTTGGTGACAGGGATACTCGATCAGAAACTGAGATCAAAGCTCCTCCGCTGACCTGACCTGACCTTAAACGAAGCCATGCATGCCTGCAGATTGGCTGAGGCCATTGACCCGCCAGACAGTCAGCGTGATTCGGACACTAAATCTATCAACCTGACTGGGTTCAATAGACCGTGACCCCGATCTGATAATGCTCAATTTGTGCCTCGGCCCGGCCCCGCATCTGGCGGTGTAACCCGCGCCTGCCCTGGCCTGGACCTCGGTGGCCGCCGACATTTTCGAGTGGCGTGGTAAACACTACCTCGTCCTTGCTGACTCATACTCGAACTGGTTCGAGGTTGACCATCTGACCTCCCTCACGTCCGAGATGGTCATCCGTAAGCTGAGGAAGCATTTTTCCACTTTCGGCTCGCCTGTCCGTCTGCAGACCGACAACGGCAGGCAGTTTACCAGCCACGAGTTCAAGAACTTTGCCAACAAGTGGAACTTCCTCCACTTCACGAGCATCCCTGAGTACCCGCAGAGTAACGGGCTTGCTGAGCGGGCTGTCCGGAGTGCCAAACTACTAATGGAGCAAGCGCGCCTGGCGAATTCCGACTTTTACCTCGACCTCCTGAACCTAAGGAACATTTCCAGGGACGCAACCCTAAGCTCACCTGCTCAGAGGCTGATGTCCAGAACAACAAGACCACCGATTCCGATTTCTCAACACAAGCTGCTGCCTCGAGTGCTGGAGCCTGCCTCCGTCCAGACGCGCATTCAGGCTAAGCATGACATCCAAAGACGGTCACATGATAGATCGTGCAAGCCTCTCAAGCCTCTGCTGCCTGGACAGGCCGTTCGTCTACATACTGCTAGCGGATATTCCTGTCTGGCCACCATGGTTGGCATTGCCGATGCGCCTCGTTCGTACCTTGTGGACTTTGAAGGTACTGTCTACCGCAGTAGTCGTCAGCACCTGCTTGCTGTACTGGAGCCGCTCCCGCCGGCAGCCGGACCTTACGCTCCACTGCTGCAGTTCCAGCCATCCGCTGCTGATCCCGTTGCCGGCCCCTGCATGCCTCAGTCCCCTCGCGTGTTGTGTTCACCTCCACGTGGGTCGCCCATTGCTAACCATTTTTCTAGCCCTCCTGCACGTTTGTCCCCCATGCCGCTTTCTGTTTCCCCTCCGGCGGCGTCGCCTCCGGGTCTGGGTCTTTCTGGTGAGGGGGGGGAAGGGTTGGTCCGTACGCGCTCGGGCCGTGTCAGCAAGCCGCCTGTTCGGTATGGTGATTTTGTTTAAGTCGTTGCCATAGTTACCCACCATGTTTAATCTTCTAAGGGGAAGGATGTAGATAGTTTATGCATGCAACCAATCACATAGCTACCTCCCCACTACTAACCCAGCCTTAAGTATCATTGATAATAACGCCTGCTTCTCCTTCTGCGCAGTACAGTAGCAGACTGGAGTCCGTGACTACTCATGTGATGTTTAACTCTGTATACTTATTAAAGACTATTATAATGCTACACATGTGTAATGACTATTTACACTATCTTTCCTGTAAGTACCAACTACAATGTGGATAACATTACTCCGAACATGGAGTTGTTTCAAAAGGTGATCAGCGAGCTTGCCAAATGTTGATGGAATACTTCTCTGGGACAGTTCTTGAACCATAGCCATGCCATCTACAATCTAGATGCTCCCTGGCAGAATGTCAACTTGTGGAGATGGTTGTACTTGCGATTCGATGTAGTGCAGCAAGGATGATTTCGCTGTTTTGTTAAGTGACCCATCTGGATGTGCAAGAGGGCCCAAGTTGTATGTCAACATGTTACGGATATCGATGTTACATGATACATTAGCGATGATCACAAGTCAGTGGAACAGATTTCTGTCAGCCTTTAACACTACTTCCTTTCCCTTGATTTTAGACTGAGTTGCCTTATTCATTGACTGGAAAGTCTTTGTTTTCTCCTTCTTTAGCGGCGTGAACATATCTTCACTGCCCTAGAGACGATCTTTGGAGTATGTGATGAAAGCTGCATCTCCCTTCTCCCTCGCAGTGATGTCATCCTCAGTTACATCCTTGGCTGCAACACAGCCAGATGCTATGTGGACTAATTGGTCATGGATGTCTTCGAATGGATTAATCATTGCCTCAAGGACAGATATCACCTTGCAGACATCCTCTTCATCTCTCTGTATTCGCAACTCCTGCAAGTCCTTGCGACCCCTTGTCATCTGGTCTTTTCCTGCCATTTCTTCACATCTCATGGAAATAGCGGCTCTTTCTGGCTGGGACAAAATCCATTTTGAAACAGCTTCTTTGCGAGTTGAGAATCCCACTATGCCTCTTTTTGTTTTGTGTCTCGGTTGCAGGTCTCGTCTATCGCTTGATCACAGGCTACTTGTGAAAATCTATGATCAGCCTGCCTCTGTACAGCAAAATGGCCTTTCATGAACTCTTGGTGGACAGCAGGATGAGATGATGGGAGGCCACATATTTCAAGCCAGTAGGCTGGCAGGTAACGGGCATAGTTCATGTGATCATAGGCAAACAACCATGGAAGAAATGACCCGACTGCTGAGAGCTGCAAGTTCCAGTTCCCTTCTCTGGTTGCTCGGAGAAACAGTAGCATCACTTCTACCATCTCAGTGTAAGAAGACCATACATTGAATGTTGGATTCTTCGCCCGATTGTTGACAAACTTATCATACATTGTAGTCATCTTGTGAAATTCATCTGACGCCACAAGTTCTGTGAAAGCCTCTTCTGGAAAGAATCTACCATCACACTAGCATCAGACAAAATACTTTCCGCCATGATCCCAGTGGGCTCTCTGCCTAGCTAGCCTGAAACAAAGCACGTGATTGGTCAATTGGCATCCGACTCAATGTCAAACGTGCTTTGATTGGACAATTACTACTCAGAAAATTGACAACAATTTGGAGGTTTTTCCATATTTTAAAAATATGTGCAGGTTTTGTTCTTGACAAATTTCAGATATAATTTCTATAATATTTTACACAATATGTTATAAATACAGGTAGATATGGGATGTGGGTTAAAACATGAAACAAAAAGGCACCACGGCCCACGGTCTAATTGGAGCCTTTGATTTTCTCTCTCAAAACTGCATTAATGACTTTATGAGGATGTTGCCAGGACTCGAGGGAATGAGCTATCGGGAGAGGATGGGCAGGCCTAGGACTTTATTCCTTGGAAGACAAGAGGATGAGGGGTGATCTTATAAACATGCATAAAATCCTGAAGGGAATAAATAGGTCAAAACATGGTCCCTTGCACGCGGGGATCAGTAGACTATTTCTGTACACTTGCTAATCAAGGATGTGCTTGGGTGTGGTAATATTCTACTCGGCATTCTTTTTAAGAAAATAATTTCACTGTGTGTTTTTACTTTGCACATGTGACAATAAAAGCACCATTGAACCATTGAGGGTAAATGCACAGAATCTTTTACACCAAGTAAGGGAATCAAGAACCAGATGACATAGGTTTAAAGGGCCTGTCCCACTTAGGTGATTTTTCAGCGGAGTGCCGGCGACTGTGAAGTTCGCGGCACTCGCCTGAAAAACCGGGAACTGGAATGGCGACTGTCAGAGTGGAACACACACACGCACGCACGTGCACACACACACACACACACACACACACACACACACACACACACACACACACACACGTGCACACACACCAAACACATCGCAAAGGCGGGGGTCAGGGAAAGCAGGGGAGCACTATCTGAAATTCACACGGTGCAAAGCTAAGGTGATACAGACACACACCGCGATGAACAGGAAGGTTAAGGCGGGTAGCACAGTGTACGGTAAATCCTTTAAAAGAGGGGGGAAGGGGGGGAAGGGAGAAGGGGGGAGAAGTGGGGGAAGAAGAGGGGAGAAGGAGTGGAGACACTTTTAAGAAGCCAGACAACTTTTAATAAGCCAGAGATACACAGCTGTTTGGCAGGCATTTAACATTACCGGTCGGTTATCCTTGGTTCTGAAAACTCCTGCTTATGTTTTTTTTTCCCCAATGAGCCAATGAAAATGCCCGGTCAGCAAAGGCAATTATCTAAAACTACCTACGACTACCTCGACTACCCATAACTACATGGCGACCCCACTACAACTGCACCTACGACTACAGGATTATCGATTTTCTCCATGGCGACCAATTTTTGGTCGCAGAAATGTTTTCAACATGGTGAAAAATTTGCGGCGACCATACTGAGGCAGCGACTAGTTCCCAAAATGCGGGAACTCCTCACGACCATGAAGGAGACTCACCAGAGACCACCAGCTAACATGTGCCGACCATGTGGCGATCATGAGGCGAGCGCAGAGTCTCCTGCACTCGCCTAAAAAGTCGCCTAAGTGGGACAGGCCCTTAAGATGAGAGGTGAAACGTTTAATAGGAACCTGATGGGCAATGTTTTCACACAAAGGGTGGTGGGTATATGGAGCTGCCAGAGGAGGTAGACACAAAAAGCTGGAGTAACTCAGCGGGTCAGGAGGCATCTCTGGATAAGAAAGGTTTAGAAGAATATGGGCCAAATGCAGATAGATGGGACTAGTGTGGATGGGACATCTAGTTCTGCATGGGCAAGTTGTGCCAAAGGGCCTGTTTCCATGCTGTATGACTCTGACTTGTTGAGAAATTCATTTACAGTATTATTCATCGCAATTTCAGCTTTAGACAATAGACAATAGACAATAGACAATAGGTGCAGGAGTAGGCCATTCGGCCATCCGAGCCAGCACCACCATTCATAGATACATAGATACATAGATACATTATCACCATTCACTGTGATAATGGCTGATCATCCACACTCATTATCCCGTTCCTGCCTCTTCCCCATATCCCCTATCTTTAAGAGCTCTATCGAACTCTCTCTTGAAAGCATACAGAGAATTGGGCTCCACTGCCTTCTGAGGCAGAGAATTCCACAGATTCACAATTCTCTGGGTGAAAAAGTGTTTCCTCATCTCCATTCTAAATGGCTTACCCCTTATTCTTAAACTATGGCCCCTGGTTCTGGACTCCCCCAACATCGGGAACATGTTTCCTGCGTCTAGCGTGTTCCAACACCCTTAATAACCTTATATGTTTCAATAAGATCCCTTCTCATCCTTCTAAATTCCAGAGTAACAAGCCCAGCCATTCCATTCTATCAACATATGACAGTCCTGCCATACCGGGAATTAACCTCGTGAACCTACACTGCACTCCCTCAATAGCAAGAATGTCCTTCCTCAAATTTGGAGACCAAAACTGCACACAATACTCCAGGTGTGGTCTCACTGGGGCCCTGTACAACTGCAGAAGGACCTCTTTGCTCCTACTCAACTCCTCTTGTTATGATGGCCAACATGCCATTCGCTTTCTTCACTGCCTCCTGTACCTGCATGCTTACTTTCAGTGACTGATGAACAAGGACCCCCCAGATCCTGTTGTACTTCCTCTTTCCCAACTTGACACCATTCATATATTTTTAATACTTTAAATATTTTTTATTGGCTAATTACATTTATAGAAGGAAGACTTTTCCAGCAATGGAACCTCATTCAGAAGTAATTTATTGGCTGTGTATTGCAATTAGGTGCATGTCCTTACTAAATGTGCAATAAAACAAATGCTAGCTTTGGAAAAGCACCAAGTCAATTATTTACACGTGTTGAAAATTCATTAAGGTCAGTTGCAGACTGGAGTCATTTGATATATAAATAGGAATTACTTGCACTATAGATAAATAATGTAAACTGATTGAAGCTGCCTGTAAATAATTGTAATATACTGTGCTAAATATGGCACAACAGTAAATTACACGTCTCCCATACTGCACGCCAAAGATACTCAAAGAAATTGAATTTCTAAATGTCTTAATTTAATTTACTATTGTAAAATGCAGATACATAGTTCAAGCACATTACAGATTCCACAATAATCAGCCAACAGTGATATGGTTTAATTTAGAGATGCACAGTGCAAAGAGGCCTTTTGTCATGCGAAGTTCACGTTGACCAACGATCACCTGCACACTAGTTCTATTATGCCACATTCGCATCCTACACACGAGGAGTAATTTACAGAGGGCCAATTCACCTTCAACCTGCACATCTTGGGGATGTGGGAGGAATCCAGAGCATTCAGAGAAAACCCACGCGGTCACTGGGAGAAGGAACAAACTCCAAGTAGCACTCGTAGTCAGGATTGAACCAGGATCTCTGGCACTATGAGGCAGCAATTCTACTGCTGCACCACTGTACTGCCCCTAGAGGTATAACCAAACAGATAGAAAAGGTGGACTCCTTGCAAGTGTTTCCCATGGGCACATATTAATTATTAACTTACTTCTGATTTCGAAGAAACAGGGAGAGTAATTGAGTTTTGTGGAACCCCTTATGGAAAGGTTAAACGATACAGCATGGAAACTGGCCCTTTGGCCAACCAAGTCCACGGCAATGGGGTGGCACAGTGGCGCAGTTGTAGAGGTGCTGCCTTACAGCGCCAGAGGCCCGGGTCCAATCCTGACTACGGGTGCTGTCTGTACGAAGTTTGTTCGTTCTCACTGGGTTTTCTCCGAGTGCTCTGGTATCCTCCCCAACTCCAAAGGTGTAAAGGCTTGGTTTTGGTAATTTGTTAATTGTAAAATTGTCCCCGGTATGTAGGATAGTGCTAGTGGATGGGGTAAGCACTGGTCGGCGCAGATTCGGTGGGTCGAAGGGCCTGTTTCCACCCTGTATCACAAAACTAAATAAACTAAATCATCAATTGAAAAATTGAGAGCATGGAAACAGGTCCTCCGGCACTGACCATCAATTGCCCATTCACATTAGTTCTATATTATCCCACTTTCTCATCCAGTCCCTTCCCACCCATCCCTTTGCCTCCACTGATGGTTTGGCCTGCCTGAGTTCTTCCAGCATTTTGTTTTTTGCTTCAGCTCTCTGTCACATGCCCTACATTTAAGACTTGATGCCAGCTGCCAGCACTGCAGCAGTCTCAGTAAATTACCAGAGTCTGAACCTGATTAAAACAACGCCTAGGTCCAAATCAATTAGGCCTTGAATCCACCATTACCAGAGCAAGAACTCTTCCACTGTAATATGTACCAGAGATTTATCATTTTTGTCATGATTTGGATAGCTTCAAGTGAATTAATTTGGACAATTCCCAAAATGAGATGCAGACACAAGCACAATTTGGTTGCTGTACTTATGGGAGGTGTAAAGGATTTTAACAATTCATATCCCGATATAGCTGTTTCTGATACTGTACAGTCATGATAGAAGCTGTCTCTGGGTCTTCCACAGTGTTAATTTGATATTGCTTTTTGATTGACAAAGACAAAGCATGGAAACAGGCCCTTCGGCCCACTAGTCCATGCTGGCCATCGATCAACCGCTCACATTAGTTCAATGATCCCACTTTTTCATCCACTCCGTACACACTGGGAGAAATTTACAGAGCACCAATTAAACTACAATCCCGCATGTCCTTGGGGTTGTGGGAGGAAACTGGAGCACCCGGAGGAAAGCCACGCGGTCACAGGGAGAACGTGCAAACTCCACACATTGAATCTGGGTCTCAGGCGCTGTGAGGCTGTGGCTCTACCAGCTGTGCTGCTGTGCTTCCCACTGTATTTCCACACATCTTATCCATGGGAAAATAGTGACGGAGTGGAAGCACAGTTGGTAGCGCTGCTGCCTCATAGTGCCAGAGATCCGGGTTCCATCCTGACTTTGGGTGCTGTCTGTGTGTTGGGAGTGGTTGAGAAAGTGGGATAACAAAGAACTAGCGTGAATGTTATGATATGATATGATAAGAGAACCAGATATGATAAGAGAACGAGGTAAAGGAGGTAGTGATCATAATATGATTAGTTTTAATCTTCAATTTGAGAAGGAGAACGTTAAATCGGAAGTGTCAGTGATGCAGTTGAACAAAGGGGACTATGAAGCCATGAGAGGGGAGCTGGCCAAGGTAGACTGGAAAGGGATCCTAGCAGGAATGACGGTGGGAAAGCAATGGCAGGAATTTCTGGGCATAATCCGAAAGACGCAGGATCATTTCATTCCAAAAAGGAAGAAGGAATCTAAGGGGAGTAGGAGGCAACCGTGGCTGACAAGAGAAGTTGGGGATAGAATAAAACTAAAAGAAAAGATGTATAACACAGCAAAGAGTATCCGGAAGGCAGAAGATTGGGAAACTTTCATAGGACAACAGAAGGAAACAAAACGGGCAATACGGGCTGAAAAGATGAAGTACGAAGGGAAGCTGGCCAGGAATACAAAGAAGGACAGTAAAAGCTTCTTTAGATATGTTAAGGGAAAAAGAGTAGCAAAGTCAAATGTGGGTCCCTTGAAGGCAGACACGGGTGAAATTATTATGGGCAACAAGGAAATGGCAGAAGAGTTGAATAAGTACTTCGGATCTGTCTTCACTAAGGAAGACACAAACAATCTCCCAGATGTACTGGAGGACAGAGGATCTAAGGGGGCAGAGGAACTGAAAGAAATTTTCATTAGGCGAGAATTAGTATTGGGTAGGCTAATGGGACTGAAGGATGATAAATCCCCTGGGCCTGATGGTCTGCATCCCAGGTTCCTCAGGGAGGTGGCTCTAGAAATAGTGGACGCATTGGTGATCATTTTCCAATGTTCAATAGATTCAGGATCAGTTCCTGTGGATTGGAGGATAGCTAATGTTATCCCACTTTTCAAGAAAGGAGCGAGAGAGAAAACGAGGAATTACAGACCAGTTAGCCTGACTTCGGTGGTGGAAAAGATGCTGGAGTCAATTATTAAAGAGGTAATAATGGGGCATTTGGATAGCAGTAAAAGGATTAGTCCAAGTCAACATGGATTTATGAAATGGAAATCATGCTTGACTAATCTTCTGGAATTTTTTGAGGATGTGACAAGTAAAATGGATGAAGGGGTGCCAGTGGATATAGTGTATCTAGACTTTCAGAAAGCCTTTGATAAGGTCCCGCACGGGAGACTGGTGACTAAAATTAGAGCACATGGTATTGGGGGCTAGGGTGTTGACATGGATAGAAAATTGGTTGGCAGACAGGAAGCAAAGAATAGGAGTGAACGGGTCCTTTTCAGAATGGCAGGCAGTGGCGAGTGGAGTGCCGCAAGGCTCGGTGTTGGGGCCGCAACTGTTTACCATATATATTAATGATTTGGAAGAGGGAATTAGGAGCAACACTAGCAAGTTTGCGGATGACGCAAAGCTGGGTGGCAGTGTGAACTGTGAAGAGGATGTTAGGAGGTTGCAGGGTGACCTGGACAGGTTGAGTGAGTGGGCAGATGCGTGGCAGATGCAGTGTAATATAGATAAATGTGAGGTTATCCACTTTGGCGGCAAAAACAAGGGGGAAGATTATTATCTCAATGGGGTTAGGTTAGGTAAGGGGGAGGTGCAGCGAGACCTGGGCATCCTTGTACATCGGTCACTGAAAGTTGGCTTACAGGTACAGCAGGCAGTGAAGAAAGCTAATGGAATGTTGGCCTTCAAAACAAGAGGATTTCAGTATAGGAGTAAAGAGTTCTTCTGCAGTTGTATAGGGCTCTGGTGAGACCACATCTGGAGTATTGTGTACAGTTTTGGTCTCCTAATTTGAGGAAGGACATCCTTGTGATTGAGGCAGTGCAGCGTAGGTTCACGAGATTGATCCCTGGGATGGCGGGACTGTCATATGAGGAAAGATTGAAAAGACTAGGCTTGTATTCACTGGAGTTTAGAAGGATGAGGGGTTATCTTATAGAAACATATAAAATTATAAAAGGACTGGACAAGCTAGTTGCAGGAAAAATGTTCCCAATGTTGGCCGAGTCCAGAACCAGGGCCACAGTCTTAGAATAAAGGGGAGGTCATTTAAGACTGAGGTGAGAAAAAACTTTTTCACCCAGAGAGTTGTGAATTTATGGAATTCCCTGCCACAGAGGGCAGTGGATGGATTTAAGAGAGAGTTAGATAGAGCTCTAGGGGCTAGTGGAATCAAGGGATATGGGGAGAAGGCAGGCACGGGTTATTGATTTGGGACGATCAGCCACGATCACAATAAATGGCGGTGCAGGCTCGAAGGGCCGAATGGCCTCCTCCTGCACCTATTTTCTATGTATCTATGTATCTATGTAATGGGTGATAAATGGTTGGCGTGGTCTCGCTGGGCCGAAGGGCCTGTTTCCATGTGGTAGTAGGCCCCCTTCGGTCATGACTGACCATGGGTGATGCATCCTAGTTTGCAGGTGATGTGTGGTCGGATGCAAGCCTGGGCGATGTCATATGGAGGACAGGCTGTTGCCCATGCAGCACGTCCCCCCTCTCCATGTCGCTGATCAATCCAAAGGAACAGCTGGGCCGTTAATTTTGGCACCAGCGCCATCGCAGGAGTTGCCAGAGCGAGTTTGTAGACAATGACGAACTGCCTTAGGGGCTCCGACTCCGTATTTTTTTTAGGTTTACTCCAGGAGCCTTTTCCATGACTGGATATGGCCACAAGGCAGTGGAGGTTTTAAATCAGTTTTCCCTCTCCTAGATGGACTGCCTTCCCTGGCTGACGAGCCCCATCTGCCCGAGACTCATGGGGGCGGGAGCGTCTACCTTCCCGTGCAGGTCTATAGCACCTGCCCCCTGCCCTGTGGTATCGCTAAAGTATATTAAACTAAAAACTAAGATTAAAACTAAACTTAAGTAAAAACTAAACTAAACTAAAAACTGAACTAAAGTAAAATCGAAACTAAAAACTGAACTAAAAACTGAACTAGAAACTTAACTAAACGCCATATTTCAGAGGGAGTACATTTCCTTGAAGGGAAAAATATCCGTTTAATTTGTGCTTGCTTACTACATAGAGTGCATGGATGAGATCCCTCACCGACAAGAGGAAGCTTCTTCCTTTGGCTCTGCTATGACACCTGTTAAAAATATGCTTGTGTCAAACTGTTGCTGTCTCTAAACAGGATTGAGCTTAGCTGTTGGACAGATCTGAGCAGTTCTGCCAGATTCCATATTTAATGTTGAATTGAAAGAGAGTTCATCCCAGCCATTCTTCATGGGAGTTTGTGTCACTGTAAATCAGTTTCTGCAGGGCTTACTAGGCGAAGGCTGCAGAAGAATAGCCTGCAATGAACAAGCAATTAATCAATCCAGGGATTGTTTCATCAGAGCTGAAGAGGGCTGATTTTTCATTTTTGTAACCATCAGCTGTGGAAGGAGGTGTGATTGAAATCAGAGGAGATGTCTGAAAGAGCAAAATGATTGCTTTCAAGCAATGCAAAATGCCTGAAATAGCCAATGTGTTAACACAAAATGCTGGAGTAACTCAGCAGGACGGGCAGCATCTCTGGAGAGAAGGAATGGGTGACGTTTCGGGTCGAGACCCTTCTTCGGACCCGACACGTCACGCATTCCTTCTCTCCAGAGATGCTGCCTATCCCGCTGAGTTACTCCAGCATTTTGTGTCTATCTTCAGTATAAACCAGCATCTTCAGTACTTTCCTAAAAAATGTGTTCACACGCCATCTTTGCAATTGGTGTTTGTGGTAATGAAAAATGCTAAATGTCATTAGTCCAATATAGGCAACTCTCCGGGATGGACGGCACGCTGGCACAGCTATAGAGTTGCTGCCTCACAGCGCCAGACACCCAGGTTCAATCCTGACTATGGGTGCTGTCTGTATGGAGTTTGTATGTTCTCCCTGTGACCGCGTGGGTTTTCTCCAGGTGCTCCGGTTTTCTTGCACACTTTGTAGGTTAATTAGCGGGTTTGTAGGTTAATTGGCAGAGCTTCAGGCCGCGGGCGCAACGATGACTTTAACATCACGGAGGCCTGGGATCTTTTGCTGAGGATCGCCAGTGTTGGAGCTGTGGGCTGTGGACTTTGGAAGCCGCGGTGTCTGGTAAGAAGTGGCTGATTCGGAAAATCCAAGCCGCGAGTGTGTTCCGATCCGTTCCGACGCCGGAGTTTCGATCATCCTGGCGAGATGGCCTGTACTTCGGGCCGTCCGTAGCGGCAACTGCGGAGGGTTCAAAGGCCCCGACCACGGGTGAACAAAGAGGAAGATGACTGAACTTTATTGCCTTCCATCACAGTGAGAAATGTTGATTCCCATGTGGTGGATGTTTATGTTAAATTCTATTGTGTATTGTTTTATTTTTATTCGTATGGCTGAATGGTAACTCAAATCTCACTGTACCAATTGGTGCATGTGACAATAAACGTGAATTTGAACTTGAACTTCTGTAAATTGTCCCCAGTGTGTCGGAGGGAACTAGTGTACGGATGATCATGGTCGGTGTGGACTCAGTGGGACGAAGGGCCTGTCAACATGCTATATCTCTGAACAAAACTATTGGTGTTTGTGGTGATGCCAAATGATAAAAATGTCATTAGCCCAACAGAGGTAGCTCACCGGGATGGGTAGTGACACAGCATGTAATAGGGATTGAATTTTGTCTATTACAAAATATAACAAGTCAAATTTTTCTTAACCTTCCTTGTGGCGGCGCGGCACTGGCTGCAGCGGCAGTCCTGTTTGTTTGTGTTTTTTGTGTTGTTTATTTCGTTTTGATTAGTCTAGTTTTTGGTTTTTAGTTTGTGTTTTGGGGGGGTGGGGGGTTGTAACGGGGTTTGCAGTCTCTCCCTGCGGGGGAATGCGACTTTTTGTCGTATTCCCCTTCTCTGCCTCCGTCTGCGCTGAGGCCTAATGGAGGTGGCGACCTCGAGGCTCCGGAGGCAGAGCCCGTCAGGTCTCGCCCTAAGCTCGCTCCCGTGCGGGTGGTCCGGCTCAGGGCTGGAACAGTGCTCCCGCGGGCGCCCAAGTCGGGGCGGCCCGGCCCGAGGGAGAAGCGATGCCCAAGTCGGGGCAGCCTGGCCCGAGGGAGGTTCGGCGCCCAAGTCGGGGCGGCCCGGCCCGGGGAAGAAGCGACGCCCATGTCGGGGCAGCCCGGCCCGGGGGAGAAGGGACGCCCATGTCGGAGCGGCCCAGCCCGAGGCTGAAGACGGCACGGTACTCACGTGAGGGTGTCTAGGACGGTGTTCTGGCGGTGGTGGCCTGAGTCCGGGGTTCGGCCGCGGGCCAGCGGCTGCATCTGCAGGACTGGTGGGCGGCAGCTCCGACCACCCCGGGCTGCGGTGTTTGAGCCGCGGGAAACATCACCCGGGGGGTATCGCCTCAGCGCAGAGGGAGAAGAGGAGGGAAGGGACTGCAGACCTAAGACTTTTGCCTCCATCACAGTGAGGAGATGTTGGGTGGACTCACTGTGGTGGATGTTAATATGTGTTTATTGTTGTTTTATGTATGACTGTTGCAATTTCGTTCAGACTTCGGTCTGAATGACAATAAAGGGCTATCTATCTATCTATCTATCTATCTATCTATCTATCTATCTATCTATCTATCTATCTATCTATCTATCTATCTAAATCAGCAGGTACACAAAAATGCTGGAGAAACTCAGCGGGTGCAGCAGCATCTATGGAGCGAAGGAAATAGGTAACGTTTCGGGCCGAAACCCTTCTTCAGACAACCTTGGTACCCTCATTATCTGTGTTGCAATTCTCTCACTGCATTCAAGCACAATAACATCTCTTTGAAAACTTTGTGAATGCAGTTATTTTTTCTATTCAGGTGGATTCTGACAAGCACTTTTCACCTACGGCAGCATGGTGGTGCAAGCGGTAGAGTTTCTGCCTTACAGCCCCAGGTTTGATCCTGACTACAGATGATGTCTGTACGGAGTTTGTACGTTCTCCCCATGACCTACGTGGGTTTTCTCCAGGAGCACTGGTTTCTCCCCACACTCCAGACCTGTAGGTTTGTGGGCTAATTGGCTTGGTAAATTTGTAAATTGTCCCTAGTGTGTGTAGGATAGTGCAGTGTTATGGGGTGATTGCTGGACACGATGATTCACTGAACTAAACCTTGTTTTGAGAGGGTTGTAAGGCAGCAACTCTACCGCTGTGCCACTGTGTTCTCTATGTACTCTGTGATGGTGTACTAATATGATTGCTGTTATTCAGAACATTGTGGTTTAGCCTTGCAACTGCTTCAGCCAATGTGGTTAACAGTAAGGTGTTATGTTTGTGGCTCCTCTTTATTTTCTGGCTTAGATGCTGAATGCGCTCACATGCATTTGCTCTGCATCAAAATGCTAACGAACGTTCAATTGGTCAGTCAGCTCCTTTGTTAAGCAGTAGGAGTTTAAAAAGCATCACAGTTATATCACAGCCAGTGTAAAACAGAAGATGTTTAAGACTACTCTACCTTCGGGCAATAGCAATAATACAACTTGTCACAATACTGGGCACCATCTACGCAGCAAATACATGTATTATTTAAGCTGCTGTTTTATGCATTATTAATCCTGTATCGTCATTACATCAATTATTGGAGCACGTGGAGGAGTTTTCAACTCTGGGGCACACGGTGGTGCAGCGGTAGAGTTGCTGCTTTACAGCGCCGGAAACCGGGTTCGACCCTGACCACGGGTGCTGTCTGTACGGAGTTTGTACGTTCTCCCTGTGACCGTGTGGGTTTTCTCCGGGTGCTCCGGTTTCCTCCCACACTCCAAAGACGTACAGGTTTGGAGGTTAATTGGCTTAAGTTAAATTGTGAATTGTCCCTAGTGTATGTAGGATAGTGCCGTGTACGGGGTGATTGCTGGTCGGCACTGACTAGGTGGCTGAAGGGCCTGTTTCCATGTTGTTTCTCTAAACTAAGCTAAGCTAAACTCCCAAAAAGTGTCATTAATTTCAGCATTAAGTATCATAGCCTGTTATCCATAAATATTTATCAGTACTTTTCTCTAGCTGGGCGGGAAATTTATAATGCAGTCACGTAAGTTTGCCAAATTCTGTTTAATCAAAAAAGTTGGTCATAAAGAGGATAATTGTCAAAAACACTGCAGCTGTCTTCAATTAATTCTGTTGAATTTCATACAGTTTTCTGCTTTAAAAGTCAATAGGGCTCGTCTATATTGTTGATATACCGAGCTTAAAATATAACTATACAGTGGCTTGCAAAAGTATTCATACCCCTTGAACTTTTCCACATTTTGTCACGTTGCAACCACAAACGTAAATGTATTTTATTGGGATTTTATGTGATAGACCAACACAAAGTGGCGCATAATTGTGAAGTGGAAGGAAAATGATACATGCTTTTCAAATTTTTTTACAAATAAAAAACTGAAAAGTGTGGCTTGCAAAAGTATTCAGCCCCCTTTACTCTGATACCCCTAAATAAAATCCAGTGCAACCAATTGTCTTCAGAAGTCACCTAATTAGTAAATAGAGTCCACTTGTGTGTAATCTAATCTCAGTATAAATACAGCTGTTCAGCTGAAGGCCTCAGAGGTTTGTTAGAGAACATTAGTGAACAAACAGCATCATGAAGCCCAAGGAACACACCAGACAGGTCAGGGATAAAGTTCTGGAGAAGTTTAAAGCAGAGTTAGGTTATAAAAAAATATCCCAAGCTTTGAACATCTCACGGAGCACTGTTCAATCCATCATCCGAAAATGGAAAGAGTATGGCACAACTGCAAACCTACAAAGACATGGCTGTCCACCTAAACTGACAGGCCGGGCAAGGAGAGCATTGATCAGAGAAGCAGTCAAGAGGCCCATGGTAACTCTGGAGGAGCTGCAGTGATCCACAGCTCAGGTGGGAGAATCTGTCCACAGGACAACTATTAGTCATGCACTCCACAAATCGGGCCTTTATGGAAGAGTGGCAAGAAGAAAGCCATTGTTGAAAAAAAGCTATAAGAAGTCCCGTTTGCAATTTGCCACAAGCCATGTGGGGGACACAGCAAACATGTGGAGGAAGGGGCTCTGGTCAGATGAGACCAAAATTGACGTTTTTGGCCTAAATGCAAAACGCTATGTGTGGCGGAAACCTAACACTGCACATCACCCTGAACACACCATCCCCACTGTGAAACATGGTGGTGGCAGCATCATGCTGTGGGGATGGTTTTCTTCAGCAGGGACAGGGAAGCTGGTCAGAGTTGATGGGAAGATGGATGGAGCCAAATACAGGGCAATCTTGGAAGAAAACCTGTTAGAGTCTGCAAAAGACTTGAGACTGGGGCGGAGGTTCACCTTCCAGCAGGACAACGACCCTAAACATACAGCCAGAGCTACAATGGTTTAGATCAAAGCATATTCATGTGTTAGAATGGCCCAGTCAAAGTCCAGACCTAAATCCAATTGAGAATCTCTGGCAAGACTTGAAAATTGCTGTTCACAGACGCTCTCCATCCAATCTGACTGAGCTTGAGCTATTTTGCAAAGAAGAATGGGCAAAAATTTCAGTCTCTAGATGTGCAAAGCTGGTAGAGACATACCCGAAAAGACTTGCAGCTGTAATTGCAGCGAAAGGTGGTTCTACAAAGTATTGACTCAGGGGGGCTGAATACTTTTGCACGCGACACTTTTTAGTTTTTTATTTGTAAAAAAATTTGAAAACCATGTATCATTTTCCTTCCACTTCACAATTATGCACCACTTTGTGTTGGTCTATCACATAAAATCACAATAAAATACATTTATGTTTGTGGTTGTAACATGACAAAATGTGGAAAAGTTCAAGGGGTATGAACACTTTTGCAAGCCACTGTACAACTACACACAGAGGTAATCAAACTACACACAAGAAGATAGCATCTCTGGAGAAAAGGAATAGGTGACGATTTGGGTCGAGACCCTTCTTCAGACTGAGAGTCAGGGTAGAGGGAAACTATAGGCATTAAAAGGTACAGAGAACAAAAGAAAGGAAGGTATGAAAAGAACAAATCAAGGCCTGCATGGATGATCAAGGAAAGGTGGAGCCCACAATGGTCTATTGTTGGCTGTTGAAGAGGTGATAACATGGAGGTATGAAGAGTGAAACTAAGCAGGACAACCACTAGGGTGGGAGGGAAGGGGAGAGAGGGAATGCAAGGGTTACTTAGAGACTTAGAGAAATCAATATTCATATCGTTGGGTTGTAAACTGCCCAATCGAAATATGAGTTGTTGTTCCTCCAATTTGCATGTGGCCTCACTTTGACAGTGGAGGAGGCCCAGAAGAGAAAGGTTTGTATGGGAATGAGAAGTATTTGGCAACCGCTAGAGGTCCACCACTGATTTTCCAGCACCCTAACCTGATTATACGTTTTGCTGGACCACGGGAGTCACGGCCTCCGAGAGGAGTTGAATGATATGGGAAAGGTCTGCCTATGCCGCCGGAGAGCTGAAATCCGACCCGCTAAGTCGGCCTCGGTAATCGGCTATGGGAATGGAACCCGCTCCGGCCGGGCTGTAGCTCTAGAGCCCCGGCCGCAGGGGGCAAATCCAACCCACTGATCAGAAGTCCAGCCGCGGAAATGCTGACGAGGTCAAAATCAGCCACCTCACATGCCCCTCGGCACCACATTCTCGGAGGGACTTCTGTGGAAGGATTTCAAGTGTGCTCTTGTAACTTTGTCCAGATTAGAAGGTGCCAGACCACCAGTTGCTGGAAAATCGGTGGTGGATCTGTATTATGTTAATGGGCCAACTTACAGAAATCTGTGGATGGAGATTGTGAAATTGGTGCTATGCCGATGGAATTTCAAAATGCGCTTTTTTTAGATGCTAGGAAAACTGAGATGAAGAGATGGGGACCATGTGCGTATAAGACTCCCAATGGGGAAAGGTTAGAGGGTAGCAATGAACAGCTGCTTTTTAAACCAGAGCATAATTGTTCAATGAAATTGTTCAAAGAAGCAAACGTTGGGATAATTGCTCTTTTTTGACAAATATTAATAGCTGGACTTGAGTATAGAGAGCAAAATGTCAGAATCTAGAGATGCCACAAAACCCCAAAATGCGGTAAACAATAAGATTTCAGGAGAGACTTAAAAATTGGAGATATAAGGTAAATCGAATTTAACACAGAAAATGCTTGGATTCGTTTCATTATTAATGCAAGATGAAATTAATTTTAGTTTAGTTTAGTTTAGAGATACAGCGTGGCAACAGACCCTTCAGCCCACTGAGTACGTGCCGACCAGCAATCCCCACACTTACATTATCCTACACACACTAGGGACAGTTTACAATTATACCAAAGCCAATTAACCTACAAACCTGTACATCTTTGGAGTGTGGGAGGAAACCAGAGATCCTGGAGAAAACCCATGAGGTCACGGGGAGAAGGTTACAATGTCTGTACAGATAAGCACCTGTAGTCAGGATTAAACCTGGGTCTCTGGCGCTGTGAGCCACCATGCCACCCTTGCTGTTCTATTGTCATGCACCATTCTGATGTGGAAATAGTATATATACAGGGCAATATAGGGCAGCACTGTGGCATAGCTGGTAGAGCTGCAGTCTCACAGTGCCAGAAACCTGGGTTCGATCCTGACAATGGGTGCTGTCTGTGCGGAGTTTGCATGTTCTCCCTGTGACCATGTGGGTTTTCTCCAGGATCTCCGTTTTCCTCACACACTCCAAAGATACACAGGATTTGTAGCTTAATTGGCTTTGGTATAATTGTAAATTGTCTCCAGCATATGTCGGATAGTTTAGGTGTGCGGGGATCTCCAAAACAATTTATGTTCAAATTAAAATTCTGTTTGAGTGTGGTCTCTGCTGTTGTAAACTCATATCAGTGAACAAAAAGTACATTGAAAGTCAGATTTGTATTTGACAGATTTGTATTTATCTGATGTTGACTGCCACGATGCTGAAAAGTAATTAAAAAAACTTCTGTTGTCAGTTCCTCTTGCACATAAATTGATCGGGATTGTGTTTATTTCAGCACATCAAGGACAATTTTTGAGAAACGTCCCAAGTGAACAAGGATCTGTGCCAACATCATAAAATTTGCTCAACTCTTTCCCATTTTATTCCACATAATTTTCCGCTTTTAATTTAGTTCAAAAGGAAACAGACCCTGAGGCCCACCAAGTCCACGCCGGGCCAGGGGCGGAAATCCCGAGGGGGCCAGGGGGGACGTGTCTCCCCCCCTCAGTTTTGAGAGGTGGGGGACATCCCCCCCAAGTTTTTGTAATCCGGATTTTAAAACTCTCCGCTTTCCGCGAGACAGTGGGGGTGGGATTGCTGATCGAGGGCGCTGATTGGACAAGAGAGACGTCGGTCAGCAGGCGATGGGGGTGGGACATGATGATTCTGCGCGATCATTGGATGATTCAGCGCGATCATTGGAGGAGGGAGACGTGGCACAGACCTGCGCCTCATCCGCAGCCAGGATCGATCCCGGCTCTCCGGTGCTGCCCAGTCCCCACCCAAGTGCCCCCCCCCGCAGGTGGCCAGAAACGTCGGGGTCAGACGGGAGCTGTACCCCCAGGCCCACAGCCAGCACAGAGAAGCAGCGCTAAACCCAGCTCAACTCCCGTCCCTGCCTGTCCCGCCGGGTTAACCTACAGCCCTGCCTGAACTTGCGGGAAATATGGCCAAGGTTTACATCCAGCGTGGAGAAGCAGCGCTGGTGTCCCGTCAGTCCAGGCAGGGCTGTAGGTTAACCCGGCGAGACAGGCAGAGTTGATCTGCATTTAGATTGAGCCTCCGAAGCCTCACGTGTGTGAGTGTGCGCATACGCACGTGGCCGCCAAAAAATTGTGTCCCCCCCTGTCCCCTCCATATTTTGATAGCGATTTCCATGCCTGCGCCGGGCTATCGATCACACTAGTTTTATGTTATCCCACTTTGTTATACATGTTCACAGGAAGAATGTGCAAACTCCGCACAGACAGCACCCGAGGTTAGGATCGAACCCGGGGCTCTGGCGCTGTGAGGCAGCAGTTCTACCCAATTGACTTTCCATTTTCACATGTGATGATTTTTGAGATTGCATCGCCTCTCAACAACCTCATCTGCTCGATCATGGATGATCTATTTTTTCCTCTCAACCCCATTCTCCTGCCTTCTCCCCGTAACCTTTGATGCCTTTACTAATCAAGAATCTATCAGTCTCTGCTTTAAAAACAGTCTGTTGCAATGAATTCCATAGATTCAACACTCTCTTGTGTGCTGTTAATACAGAGGAGACTAGATTCCAGTTGTCTGATTATATTCTCTTTGATCAGCACTGAATTTCCAGCACAGCATCTTCAACTATCTCCACATTTCTCTGCTGCTTCCTCAATGCTCAGTTCCACTGAAACCAGTCAATTTTCAAACACCTCACATTTAGACCAATTTATTTAAAGATCTGGAGACAAGGTGCTTCAGGGAAAGAGAGAGAACCAGGAAGGCAAGTTGAACATAAGATGCCAGTCATTACAATAAATGTTCAAGAGGCCAAGAGCAAGGGAAATAAAGGAGAAAATCTGACACATGTAGACACTAAGAGAAAGCAGCCGAAACCCAGTCTGAAGAAGGGTCTCGACTCGAAACATCACCTATTCCTCTTCTTCCGAGATGCCGCCTGACCCGCTGAGTTACTCCAGCATTTTGTGTGTATCTTCAGTGTTAAACAAGCATCTGCAGTTCCATCCTACACTCACAGTTTACGTACCTGAAGGGCCAAATTGAATGTGAGCTGGAGAAACGCGTTAATGAGTCAGAAGTCCAAAGTTTGCACAATAAGACGCAAAAAATATATTAGTAAAATCATTGTTTTTTTTCACTTACATAAATGAGAAGCCATTTGCAAGCTAATAGATTTTCAAAGAATGATTTAGTATAAGGTCTAAAGTATAATTAATTGGATTTTCTATGTGGTATTTAAAATTGTTTCACTTAAGGAAATATTCATAAATTAAATTTGTTTTAAAAGGAATCAGTGTGCAATGACCTTTGACGGCGTTAGTCAAGGTCAGGTTAATGAGGAAACAGCAACTTGCTCCTTAAATCTCCTTCCGACAGGAGCACTATTGTACTCTATAAATCGTACCTTTCACCGACATGACTCATGCCATTCTGAATGATGGCTCATGGCAAACAGCTCAGGACGCAATTTCCCCTTGTTTTATCCACACCCCCCCCCTCAAAAAAACAAAATCAGAGGGCGGTGAATCTGTGGAATTCATTGCCACAGAAGGCTGGAAGCCAAGTCAATGGATATCTTTTAGAGGGACAGATTCTTGACTAGTACGGGTGTCAGGGGTTGAGAAGGAAAGTTAGATTAGCCATGATTGAATGGCGGCGTAGATTAAATGGGCCAAATGACCTAATTCTGTTCCTATAACTTATGAACATGAACCCACCTTGCCTTTCACTCCATCATCAGTGTATCAGCTCACACTCTCTACAATATAAAATTCTTAGAGGATTGGACAGAGTAGATGCAGGAAAAATGTTGGGGAAGTACAAAACCAAGGGTCATCGTTTAAGAATTAAGTTTAAAACGTTTTCACCCAGAGAGTTGTGAATCTGTGGAATTCTCTGCCACAGAACACAGTGGAGGCCAATTCACTGGATGTTTTCAAGAGAGAGTTAGATTTATCTCTTAGGGCCAAGCGATATGGGGAAAAAGCTGGAACGGGGTACTGATTTTGGATGATCAGCCATGATCATGCTGGCTCGAAGGGCCGAATGGCCTACTCCTGCACCTATTTTCTATGTTTCTAATAACATCTCTGAAACCACTGCACTTCTACAAAACATCTCCTTTGTTAAAAATTCAGCTTAAAATCTCTTCCCTCTTCCCCAACCAAACCTTTGGTCAAATTGAGACACAAAGTGCCATTCTACAAACTTCTGCAGATGTGTGGTAGGGAGCATCTTGACTGGTTGCATCAAGGCCTGGTTCGGCAACTCGAACGTCCAGGAATGAAAGAATTGCAAAAAGTGGTGAACATTGCCCAGTCCATCACGGGTTCTGAGCTCGCCACCATCGAAGGGATCTACAAGAGTCCTGCCTCAAAAAGCATCATCAGAGACCCACACCACCCATGTTTCAGGTCAGAGCCCTTCTTCAGACTGATTGTCGGGGGGAGAGGGGAAGAGATGGACAAACCCTGGCAGGTAATATGAGGATACAGGCAAGGAGGATTTTTGAAGGTTGGACAAAGGCCATAAAGTGAAAAGACAAAAGGTGTGAGGCAGAAGGATTGAAGAGTTGCAAATTGTGAAGCTGGAGGAAAGAATGTATGTGGAAGGGCAGGGTGAGGCGAAAATAGGTGCAAGTCCAGGCGAGGCACGGGGGCGTGTGCGGGGGGTGGGGTGGGGGGGGTAATGGGAGAGCTCTAATTAAAGAACTGTGCAGAAAATGTTGCTGCAATCACTCAGGTGCAAAACAAATGCAAACTTGCAGAGTCAACATCTAAAGGGCCTGTCCCACTTGGCCATCATTTACGCGACAGGCCGGTATTGACTGATACGCGACGGTCGCGCGCTTCATCATGCGTCCGCACAGCCGTCCAGAACGCATGACGTCATTTGAAGATAGACACAAATTGCAGGAGTAACTCAGCGGGACCGGCAGCATCTTTGGAGAGAAGCAATGGGTGACGTTTCAGACTGAAGAAGAGTCTCGACCCGAAACATCATCCATTCCTTCTCTCCAGAGATGCTGCCGGTCCCGCTGAGTTACTCCAGCATTTTGTGCCTATCTCCAATCGTCTTGGCCCCGCTCTGGGAGTAGGAGTGGGGGCGGATCCGGAACCGCAATGGCCGTGAGCCCCAGGCCGAGCTTGGCGATCGATTGCCTGCTTCTGCTGCTGTTGGAGGTGAGACGTTGCGCCTCGCCAGGATCATGGGCCTGTCCCACTTTGGCCGTCAGTTACGCGACAGGCCGGTGGCGCGCGGAGATTTCGTGCAGGACGACATCCACACTCCTCCACACCACTCCATGCGCATGTCCAGCTCTACCCATGTGCTACCTACACGCTTTCCACACGCTACCCACATGCTAGCAGGTCGCGAAAATGGCGCACGAATTCCGGCCAAGTGGGACAGGCCCTTTAGGCACCCACAGCAGAAATTAAAAATCGTTTTTCTAGGTTTCATTCCAATTCTTTCAACATTGTGTTTGAAAAAACAATAATGCTCACTATTAATTATCAACTGCAGGTGCTATCTGTACGGAGTTTGTATGTTCTCCCTGTGACCGCGTGGGTTTTCTCCGGGTGCTCTGGTTTCCTCCCACATTCCAAAGATAATTCCAAAGTGAACTGGATTCTGTAAATTGTTGTAGCGCACAGGATGTGAAACTGGGATAACATAAAACTAGTGTGCAGGTGATCATTGGTCTGTGCGGAATCGGTGGGGTGAAAGGCCTGTTTCATGCTCTATCTCTCAACTAAACTAAATTAAATGAGTTGTTTCTGTAATTTTCATAAAGAACAGACATTTCTAGGGTCCTAATATTTTCTTCCTGATTTTCATCCATTTTTATGTTGAGATATAAAGAAATAAGATAAGTGGAAGATGAAACTTCAATTTAATATCAACAGAAAAGGACGCAGCAGTGAGAATAGTCGGATGCAGAATTTCTAGGTCCAAACTTCATTTAAATTAAGCCCAGATTTATAAAAAGCATGCCTAAACATTGACAATTTCTCCATCTGTGATGACTATATATGTTGTTATTTTTAAGAATAGGATATAACATGTCTCACCTAAATTAAGGTCATAGAGTCATAGAGCGCGGAAACAGGCCATTCAGTCCAACCCGTCCATGCCAACCAAGATCCCTCATCTAAGCTAGTCCCATTTGCCCATGTTTGGCCCATATCCCTCTAAACCTTTCCAATCCATGTACCTGTCCAAATGTCTTTTAAATGCTGTCTTTTAAATGCTGTTAGAGCGTGGAGATTTACAACATAACAACATATACTTCCTGTAGCAGCAAAAAATAACAACATATACCTCCTGTAGCAGCTCATTCCCTATACCCACCAATCTCTGAGTGAAAAAGTTGCCCCTCAGGTTTGCGTTTAATTTTGCCTCTCTTACCTTAAACCTATGTCCACTGGTTCTTGATTCCCCTATCCAGAGTAAAAGACCCTGTGCATTCGGTACCCGGACGTGGCGTCGAAGGACGAGAAGCCGAAGCAAAGAAGTGGAAGCCTAATAACGGAATAGAAACTAAGCCGTAGCGCCAAATAACCGAAAGTGTACGAAGCCGAAATGCCAACTAAGCAAAAGGGCGGTACGCCTAAAAGCAAACTAACCGAAAGGACGGGACGCCTAAAAGCTAACTAACCGAAAGCCTGCGTTGCCTACAAGCAAACTCACCGAATGCCGCTCAATAGAAAAGTCAAATAACGGACATGACGTTGCCGGGGGGCAGGACTTGTCAGCGATTGGTCCAGACCCCCGCGTCCATCATATCACTGGCCATGAAGACGGGAGGGTGGGGGTCATTTTCCCACACAAGCCATAGGTGACTGGGCACTCTGAACCCGAGCACCAAGTTGTAAGCGGCCGAAGGTGCGCATCCCTCGGGACAGCCCCCACGGTCACCCTCCGCCTTGTCTCCCCCATGCGGCCGCACTGTGACGGGCTGTGGGTTGGGTGGAGCGGAGGTGTGGGACAGGCTGGACCCTCCGCCCACCCAGAGTCACTGACCGCGGTGCACCGCCATCGGACCCCAACCCCCACGCCAGGGTGATTCATCCCCCCCGACCCCCGGACCCTGACACCCACACCGGGTAATTCACCCCCACCCCAGCCACGGGGACAGGCAGCTCGGGGCATAGTAAATCGCTTTTAAAACATGGGGGGGGGGAGGGAACACACATTCCCTGGCGGGCCGATGACAAGTGTGCATGACAACGAACAATTTTATCTCCTCCCACTCCCCTGCCCCCCCTTGACAACAAGAAGCACGTTTTATTTATTACCGTCTGGTTGCCTGCAGAACACACACAAGCTCCCACGCACAAAACACCAGATAATCTGTAAACTGTTTTAACCGAAGTTGGACACAAAAAGCTGTAGTAACTCATCAGAACAGGCAGCATCTCTGGAGAGAAGGAATGGGTGACGTTTTGTGTCGAGACTATTCTTCAGACCTGAAGACTGAGTCTGTAGAGTCTTGACCAGAAACGCCACCCATTCCTTCTCTCCAGAGATGCTGCGTCGCACTGTCACACCAACATTTTGTGTCTAGTGTCTATCTTTGGTGTGACAGTTGTCTCATTTCATCGGTTCCACTGAGTTACTCCAGCTTTTTGTGTCCATCTTCGGTTAAAACAGTTTACAGATTATCTTGTGTATTGGGCGTGGGAGCTTGTGTGCGTTCCACAGGCAACCAGACGGTAATAAATAAAACGTGCTTCTTGTTGTCAAGGGGGGGGGGGGGGTAGTGAGAGGAGATAAAATTGTTTGTTGTCATGCACACTTGTCATCAGCCCGCCAGGGAATGTATGTCCCCCCCATGTTTTAAAAACGATTTACTATGCCCCAAGCCGTCTGTCCCCGCGGCCGGGGTGGGGGTGAATCACCCGGTGTGGGTGTCAGGGTCCGGAGGTTGGAGGGGGGGGGGGGGAAATTGCCCTGTGTGGGGGTTGGGGTCCGATGGCGGTGCATCGCGGTCGGTGACTCTGCGTGGGCGGAGGGACAAGCCTGTCCCACACCTCCGCTCCACCCGACCCACAGCCTGTCACAGTGCGGCCGCACGGGGGAGACGAGGTGGAGGGCGGCCGTGGCCGTGGGAGAGTGGGGGCTGTCCCAAGGGATGCGCACCTTCGGCCGCTTACAACTTGGTGCTTGGGTTCAGATTGCCCAGTCACCTATGGCTTGTGTGGGAAAATGACCCCCACCCTCCCGTCTCCACTGGCCAGTGATGTGATGGATGCGGGGGTCTGGACCAATCGTTGAGAAGTCCCGCCCCCCAGCAACGTCATGTCCGTTATTTGACTTTTCTGTTGAGCGGCATTCGGTTTGTTTGCTTGTAGGCGACGCAGCCTTTCGGGTAGGTGGCGTTTCGACAGAGCGGCAATTCGGTGAGTTTGCTTTTAGGCGACGCAGCCTTTCGGTTAGTTGGCTTTTAGGCGTCCCGCCCTTTCGGTTAGTTTGCTTTTAGGCGTCCCACCCTTTTGGTTAGTTAGCGTTTCGGCTTTGTACGCTTTCGGTTATTTGACATTTCGGCTTTGTTTCCATTCGGTTATTTGGCTTCCACTTCTTTGCTTCGGCTTCTCGTCCTTCGACGCCATGTTCGCACACGTGTGCGTTCACCCTATCCATTCCCATCATGATTTTATACACCTCTATAAGATCACCCCCCAGCTTCCTGCGCTCCAAGGATTAAAATCTTAGCCTGGTCAACCTCTCCCTAAATATCAACCGCTCAAATCCTGGCAACATCCACGTCAATCTTCTCCACGCTCTTTCCAGCTTAATGCCATCGTTCCCACTGCAGGGTGACCAAAATAGACAGTATTCCAAACATGGACTCATTAACATTGTTAAAGTAGACTTAAAAGGCATTGTGTAATGTTACATAAAATTTAGATTATATTTGTTTCCAGGAGGAATGTCAAGTGTGCGGAACTGTGCTGAGGGGAAAGAAAGTGGAGTACAATATGGGTAACTTGGAAAGAATCCACTTTTTCCAATAAGTAATAGGCTGCCTTACAGCAGTGATACATCACTGCCAGGCCAAAAAATACGGCAGGATTTCCAAAGTACACAGAGACTACTGTAACATTTCTCATCCAAAAATGGTAATAAGAATTAGGACCTGCCTGCAGTTTCAGACAAAAAAATCAATGTAGATCTAGCAGCATGAAATGTCACCATTATTTCATCCAAATAATGTGTGGATATACAGATGCATAAAGAACAAATTTTTCTCTCTCATGCACACACACACACACACTCAAAAATGCTCACACACACTCAAAAACACACTCACGCACTCGCACACACAAACTCCCACACACGCACTCGCACTCACGCACATGCACTCACACACACGCAAGCACTCATACGCACGCACTCACACGCACGCTCGCACACATTCACACGCACACACACACCCTCTCACGCAAGCACACGTACGCACTCACATGCACTCACACACATACGCACTCACGTAGGCACTCACACGTAGGCACTCACATGCACGCACTCACACCCACGCACACAAACGCTCACATGTACGCACTCACACGCACGCACTCTAACGCACGCACGTACTCGTACGCACTCGCACACACGCTCTCACACACACACTCACATACACGCACTCACACACACGCACTCACACCCACGCACACAAACGCTCACATGTACGCACTCACACACACGCACTCTAACGCACGCACGTACTCGCACGCACTCGTGCGTACGCGCTCGCACACACGCTCTCACACACACACTCACATACACGCACTCACACACACTTGATGTGGCAATTCTCCATTTTAGAGTCTGCACCACGGTTGTTGTCAGGATACTGTAGTTCCAGAGGACCTCCTAGTTGAATGTGTGCCCGTCTTCATTTAAAGTCATTCCTAGAGCATTTTCCAGCACATATCCCTTGACAACAACCTGGAGGTGGAAGGCAGTGACTCAACGTGCTCCACCTTAGCCCTGAAGCAGTGACGTTAATTCAGCTACCTCTCCTTCCACCAGCTTGAGGTAATTTCAACCACAACAGCAGGAGAACCCTATCGGCTGTGACTTCCTCAGCTCCAAAGCCATTCAGAAGAGATATCTGCAAGGGCAACAATTGCTACCTAATAGCTCTCTTGATATGTACAGCACTTATTTCTCTGTGTATTTAACATAGGCACAGACTGTTCCAAAGATAGATACCAAGTGCTGGAGTAACTCACTGGGGCAAGCAGCATCTCTGGAGAAAAAGGATGGTTGAGGTTTCAGATCCGGACCCTTCTTCAAAAGGTCAGAAGAAGGGTCCCGATCTGAAATGTCACCTATCCACGTTATCCAGAGATGCTGAGTTACTCCAGCACTTTGTGCCTATCTTTGGATCTACTATTCCGTCCAGCAAATTATTCCAGTCCAGCAATGGGATGGTCTGTGCTAACTGTGCAGCCAATCCCAAAGTTTAGGGCACTTTGTTAGGGATGCCGAACTGAGGTCCATAAAATGTGATAACAAGGAACTGCAGTTGCCCCAGCCATTCAGTCTCAGCCTCAAGTAGAGGCACTGGTTGTATAGGGCCAAGGTAGACAAAAATGCTGGAGAAACTCAGTGGGTGAGGCAGCATCTATGGAGCGAAGGAAATAAGCAACGTTTCGGGTCGAAACCCTCCTTCAGACTAAATAGGCAACATTTCGGGTCGAAACCCTTCTTCAGACTCTTCCTCCCGACAGGCCTTTTCCTGACAGTCCAGTCTTGACCACACGGTGGCGCCAGTGGTCTCGGGCCAATTCTCTGGATGCCTTCAAGAGAGATTTAAGGGCCTGTCCCATTTTCCCGAGTTATTCACGAATTCTCCCGAGTTTTCAAACTCGCAGAATGTTTGTAACGAGTCTGTAGGAGGCCGTAGGAGTCCGTGGATATATCGTAGCGGCTCGTTATGCCAGCCGTAGGTACTCGAGGCATCGGGTAAGTCGGGACGTTTTTTCCAGCCTGATGAAAAATGTCCACGAGTAAATAAATAGCCCCGAATACCTACGGCTGGCATAACGAGCCGCTACGATATATCCACGGACTCCTACGGCCTCCTATGGACTCGTTACGAACATTCTGCGAGTTTGAAAACTCGGGGGAATTTGTGAATAACTCGGGAAAGTGGGACAGGCCCTTTAGATAGAGCTCATAAATATAGCGGAGTCAATGGATATGGGGAGAAGGCAGGAAAGGGGTACTGATTGTGGATGATCAGCCATGATCACAGTGAATGGCAGTGCTGGCTCAAAGGGCCGAATGGCCTACTCCTGCACTTATTGTCTATTGTCTAGTGACTCAATGGCTCAGTCTTCCTCATACCTGTGACAGGGGAATACAACTAGGAGGGAGGCAGCCCACTATTTATTTATTTACCTACCTACCAACCGCCCTCCCTCCCGACTCGAAAGCCTGGGTTTTATAGAGAGTAGGCTGACAAGGTTCAAGTGGCCAACCAATAACAATAATGCTGGGGACTTGCCTCTCCAGGCCTGTCAGCCAGTTAAAGGGATCAGAGCAACCTCCAACGGAGAGAGTGCTGCCACAGCACTCATACCCTTACATTAAGTGCTCAGGAACTTGTTGCCATGAGGGGAGGCACGGTGGCACAGCGGTAGAGTTGCTGCCGTACAGCGCCAGAAACCCGGGCTCGATCCTCAATTCGGGTGCTGTCTGCACAGAGTTTGTGCGTCCTCCCTTTGACCGCGTGGGTTTCTCTGGGTGCTCCGGTTTCCCCCCATATTCCAATGATGTACAGATTTGTAGGTTAATTGGCTTTGGTTTAAAAAAAAGTAAATTGTCCCTAGTGTGTAGGATAGTGCTAGTGTCGGGGGTGATTGCTGGTTGGTGCGGACTCAGTGGGACAAAGGGCCTGTTTTCATGTTGTATGTCTAAAGTAAAGAGTACTCTTTGCACAGAGAGACTACCTCCAACACGCAGTGTTCTTCAGAAGTCCATGTCCTCCTCTTCTACGAGAACAATGCCTGATGCCCTCCCATCATCACAGTAGGCACTTATTCCTTGCCAGCATATTCTAGCAGCCATTGTATTATGGTACAGTATATCCCTTCATGGACTACTTCCTGATAATGCAGCCACTATTATCAAAGACCCGCACCACCCTGTCTAATAGTGCAGTAACGTTGTCGAATAGTGCAGAATATAGATGTGCACTATCCTCAATGTTGTAATCATATTACAGGACTAGCAACTGTAGTTCTGGAGATGTAGGCTCAAATCTCATCTCAGGAATTTAATGTCATTGATGCAATAATTCTGAATTTGTTTTAAAAATATATTGTCAGTAACTTCTCCATATAACCATTGGATTGTTGTTTTTAGATCATTTTGTTTGCAAATCATCTTCAGGAGAATAATTCTGCTAGTTTAGTTCAGTTCAGATTAGTCTTGTTTTGCATGCTATCCAAACAGATCAGATAATACTGTATGTAAATACAATCGTCAAACTCACGTACAATAGATACTTGAAACCTTGAAACAGATATAATACAGAGTGCAGACTATAGTTCTCAGCATTGTAGCGCACCAGCTCCATAGACAAAGTCCAATGTCCGTAATGGGGTCAAGGTGACTCAGACAGTACCCTTGCTTGTAGAAGAACCGTTCATAGGCCTGATGACAGTGGGGAAGAAGCTATTCTTGAGCATGGCAGTGTGTGCTTTCTGTACCTTAATGGAGGTAATCTCTGCAATCTATAATGTACTGTGAGACACAAATATTGGAGATCAACTAGTGTTAGTTTCTGACACAAGGGACATCTACTCAGAGTATAAAATTCCCATATTGTGGATTTTGCTCAAAGGATTAGTGTCGCTGCTCATAGCTTTAGTGAAACATCCAACACTAGAAGTCAGCTAGGCAGCCTCTTCACAAATCTGTACATCCACATCAACATGAGTTCAAGAAAGGCAACGGAAAATTACATGAAGACACACATCTGCCTGAAGTATCCACGAATAAATGGCATACAGTTAAATAATGTAAGATGTCACAGAACACATCATAGCCACTGTAACACCCTGTACAGTAGTCAAAGTGGGAAACACAGCAGCCTAGCTACCTGTGCTTGTAAGTCTCAAACAAACACCAATTAAATAACCAAGTAGATTTTCCATGTTTCAAGTTTTGCATGTTGGCCAGGACAATGTGGGAATTCAATATTCTCTTTAATATTTAGCCTGGGGTATCCTTTAATGCCCACTGGAGAGAATAGATGAGCCACAGAAACAGGGACTGCAGATGCTGGTTTACACAAAAGGACACAAGGACAAAAAAGACACAAAGTGCTGGCATAACTCAGCGAGTCAGGCAGCATCTCTGGAGTAACATGGATAGGTGACGTTTCGGGTCGGGACCCTTCTTCAGATGGATGAGGCATGTCCATCGTCTCCACCAGCGATGCACAGCAGGGTCAGTCTAGATTTTGTACTCCTGTTTCTGGAGAGGAAAGCTTCCAACTCAAACGACAAAAGGTGGTTCCATCGCACCCCTGCAGACAACAACTTTAGTCTCCAACACGTTCATTAGAAACTGCTGCCGTTTTAAACCTAATCAGTGAGATTGGTGGACGATATGTTCATTATGTTATCGCCTAATTCACGTTTAGTTTAGATTAGAGATACAGAGCAGAAACATGCCCTTCGGCCCACTGAGTCTGTGCTGTGCATACTAGGGACAATTTACAGTCTTTACTGAAGTCAATTAACCTGTACGTCTTTGGAATATGGGAGGAAACACGAACACCCGGGGAAAATCTACACGGTCACAAACTCTGTACAGACACCACCCGTAGGCAGGATCGAACCCGGGTCTCTGGCGCTGTGAGGCATCAACTCTACCGCTGCACCATCACGTCGCCCACATTTCTTGTCAATTTTCACTGACTGTTATCGGTATTGGTTTAGGTTTATTATAGCCATGTGTACCAAGGTACAGTGAAAAGCTTTGTTTTGCCTGCTATCCAACCAGATCAGTTAATACTATACATAAATATAATCCAGTCAAATTCAAGTACAATCGATAGAGCAAAGGAAAAGATACCGAGTGCAGTATATAGTCCTCAGCATTGTAACGCACCAATTTAGTGCATATGTACTGAGTTACGGTGAAAATCTTTTCTTTGCGTTCTCTCCAATAAATGGGACAATACTATACATGAATACAATCAAGCCAAGCACAAATAGAACAATTAAAGCAAAGAGAAAAATACCAGGGTGCAGAATATAGTTTTCAGCATTGTAGCCGAACAGTTCTAAAGAAAAAGTCCAATGTCTGCAATGAAGTAGGTTGGAAGATTGGGATCACATCCTAATTTATGGAAGGACAATTCAGAAGCCTGATAATAGAGGGGAAGAAGCTCTTCCTGCGTCTGGCGCCAAATGCTTTCATGCTTTTGTACCTTCTGCCCAATGGGAGCAGGAAGAAGAGGGAATGACCAGGATGGGAAAGATCCTTCCACAGGGAATGGATAGCCATTACAATTTACTTTAGACTTTAGAGATACAGCGTGGAAACGGGCCTTTTGGAGGAGGAAACCCATGTGGTCACAGGAAAAACGTGCAAACTCCACAGACAGCACCCGAGGTCTGGATTGAATTTGAGTCTGGTGCTGTGAGGCAGCAGCTCTACAAGCTACACCACTGTGCCGCCCTTATTTCACCAGAAATGATTTAGTCTTCAGACATTTCACTGCATGAAAGTGACCATCTCCTTCCAAACATAATTTGTGAGAAGATTTTCAAAAAAATATGCTGCATGATGGAAAGATATTTGCCGTTCATTAGAAGAGCTGCTTATTAATGTGATATTGTGTCCATGTTGCTCTTAGAGGAGTGTGAGATAAGTCTCTTGAGGTAAATACAATTACTGGGCTTATCAAACAAGACTCAAAAGCATTTCCGTCCTAGTGCGACAGTGCATTAGTAAAAGTCTCACACTCCAGCAGTTACACAGACCTTACATTTATTTCCTATCCAGGGTGTTTTGGGGTGCTGTGTTTAATTACACTGAATTGCATACAGATTTGAGTTATGTGCATGAACATACAGATGGACTACTGTTAAGCCAGCGATAATGTAAGTAGCTCCATAGAAGGGCCAATTCCTGTGATATGCAGTAAGCACTCAAATTAGCACAGTAAATACAGCCTGTGACCTTGTGCTTTCATGCTTGATGATTGACCACAAATGCAACTTGTCTGACTGATGTGACAAAAAGATTTCCTTCCACTAACCTGCAATTAAGCAAGCACTGTAGAATGTTAAATGCTAATTCCTATGAAGTACACGCCAATGCTTTTTTACATTTATATTAAAAAATTAAACAAACATTTTACACAGCAATATATTATTTATCTAACATTCACACGCTGCAGGCTTTTAGAAACATAGAAATATAGAAAATAGGTGCAGGAGTAGGCCATTCGGCCCTTCGAGCCTGCACCGCCATTCAATATGATCATGGCTGATCATCCAACTCAGTATCCTGGACCTGCCTTCTCTCCATACCCCCTGATCCCTTTAGCCACAAGGGCCACATCTAACTCCCTCTTAAATATAGCCAATGAACTGGCCTCAACTATCTTCTGTGGCAGAGAATTCCACAGATTCACCACTCTCTGTGTGAAAAATGTTTTTCTCATCTCGGTCCTAAAAGACTTCCCCCTTATCCTTAAACTGTGACCCCTTGTTCTGGACTTCCCCAACATCGGGGGAATTTCATTGAATCCCTCTGGTAAAAGTGGCGGCACAGTGGCGCAGCGGTGGAGTTGCTGCCTTCCAGTGCCATAAACCTGTGTTCGGTCCTGACTACGGGTTGCTGTCTGTACAGAGCTTGTACGTTCTCCCTGTGATTGCATGACTTTTCTCCGGGTGCTCTGTTTCCTCTCACACTCCAAAGACAAACAAGTTTGTAGGTTAATTAGCTTCGATAAAAATTGTAAAGTGCCCCTACTGTATAGGATAGTGCTTGTGAATGGGACGATCGCTGATCAGCACGGACTTGGTGGGCCAAAGGGCCTGTTTCTGTGCTGTATCTCTAAAGTCTAAAAGTAAAAATCTAAATGGAGAGCTTTTATCAGCCATATCATGTTAACTTACATTTTATAATTCAGAATCCTAGCAATGAAAACAACACGGTGAAAGATCTTAATGTGTAGCCATTGCAAATCTGGATTTGCAAGAAGAAAGATTGCTCAGTGTAAAAAGAAAATCTATCATCTATAATTTGAGGGTTTTTAAGAACACGCGCAGCAATGATCTAAATAACAAGGCCAGCCAAACGCTCTGATCAAAGTCAGACTGTTTGTTAGTACATTTGCCTTAGAATATCCTGAGAATCATCAGAAATATACATTCATCATAAATTAACTGGGAATTGTTACCTTCAGAAACTTCACCACTAATTCATCAAACTTTATAAAGGATTTAAATAAGCCAACAATACGATATTGTCCATTATTGTCCATAGGAAGGAATTGCTGATGCTGGTTTAAACCAAAGATAGACACAAAATGCTAGAGTAACTCAGCGGAACAGACAGCATCTCTGTGTAGGTGGGGCATGTTGGTTGGTATGGACAAGTTGGGCCGATGGGCCTGTTTCCATGCTGTGTGACTGACTCTCGGGGAAAGTGCCAAATTTCAAATATTACCTGGTTTCTAGTCAGTTTACGCAGCATATGGGGCTCAGAAATTGACAGTGTTGAAAATGTTGGCATAAAAGGTAATTCTGGTACATTTACAACATTAAATAAAGATCTGTTACTGCAGGATGAGTTATCTTATCTACAGCGTTGGCAATTTGAGAATGACGACACCACACCCACAATTGAGGGCAGCTCAATGGTGACTGCAGGTTATTTGTGTTGGCAATAGCATGCATCAGTTTAAAATGCCCAAAACTATTATTAATCTATATGAAATCATCATTTCTTTTCTGCTGAGGTTGGCTCAATGTTCCCGGGACTGAATTCTTCATCTTGAGTTGAAGGACGACCTTTCTCAACAGGAATTCACACTTGGCAGTTATAATGGATAAGGACATCGAGCATGTTTCTATTTAAGGCTGGTCGGATAAACTAAGAACGCTGTTAATTACTGCACTATCTTCAGCTGTATGCCCAAGCTTCACAAGTTCTACTCAATCTGCCTAATCCATGAGCAATCACAAACGCTCTGATTTTTTGGCAGGAATTATGCAGATACATATACAGAGATACAGCATGGAAACAGGCCCTTCGGCCCACCGAGTCCACGCCGACCATCAATCACCCATACACACGAGTTCTATATTTTCCCACTTTCACATCCACTCCCCTACACACTAGGGATAATTTACAGAGGGCCAATTAATCTACAAACCCGCATGTATTTGGGAAGTGGAGGAAATCTGAGCACCTGGAGAAAACCCACGTGGTCATAGGGAGAACGTGCAAACTCCGCACAGATAGCACCGTAGACAGGATGGAACCGTGGTCTCTGGCGCTGTGAGGCAGCAGCTCTACCGCTGCGCCACTGTGCTACGTATTTATTCTAAATGCCATTTTCTAAATTATGCGCTGGATGTGAGGATTTGACCCAGACCTCCCTCCTCCACACCTACACAAATTACTCTACACATTGTTACTACTTTAAATTCTGAAATAATAAAAAATGAGAAAAAGGAGATTAACATTTAAACAGCACATCTTATGACAAGATATTTGAAAGCACTCTATAATATTAATGTATAGTATAATTTGATTTGATTGGACAGCATGCAAAACAAAGCTTTTCACTGTAACTCAGGTAGGCACAAAGAGCTGGAGTTACTCAGCGGGTCAGGCAGCATCTCTGGAGAAAAGGGATGGATGACATTTTGGGTCGCAACCCTTCTTCAGACCTAAAACATCACCCATTCTTTCTCTCCAGAGATACTGCTTGACCCACTGAGTTACGCCTGCACTTTGGGCCTATCTCTGGTATAAACCAGCATCTGCAGTTAAGGAACTGCAGATGCTGGTTTACATTTTTTACAGTGACAATAAAAGTGTTTACATTTTCACGTGACAATAAAAAAAATCTAAACCTACACCACTGAAGTAACTTTAAAAAAACTGTGCCAGTGTAACTCAGCAGGTCAGGCAGCATCTCTATAGAGAGATGTCCCAATCTGAAATGTCACCTATCTGTGTTATCCTTGACCCATTGAATTATACCAGCTCTTTGTGTCTTTTACTGTAAACCAACATCAGCAGTTCCCTGTGCCTACAAATAACTTTCAAAGGTTGGACCATAGCGCAGTAGATAGAACATAGAAGAGTACAGCACAGGAACAGGCCCTTCGGCCCACAATGTCTGTGCCGAACATGATGCCAAGTTAAACTGATCTTACATGCTTGTACATGATCCATTTCCCTCTATTCCCTGCACTTCCATATGCATATCCAAAAGCCTTTTAAACACCACTATCCTATCTGCCTCCACCACCACCCCTGACATTGCATGCCAGGCCCCCACTTCTCTTTGTGTGAAGTACTTGCCCCGCACATCTCCATTAAACATTCCCCCTCTCATCTTATAGTTATGCCCTCTAGTGTTGCATATTTTCACCCTGGGAAAAATGATCTGACTGTCTACCCGATCATTGCCTCTCAAAATGTAACACACTTCCAGCAAGTCTCCCCTCAACCTCTGACATTCCAGAGAAAACATTTTTAAAGTCTATCCAACCTCACACTGCAGCTGAAATCCTTTAATCCAGGTAGTATTCTGGTAAACCTCCTGCAAAATCTTCTCCAAAACCTCTATATCTTTCCTGTAATGGAGCGACCGGAACTTCATGCAATACTCCAAATGCGGCCTAACTACAGTCCTATAAAGCTGCATCATATAAGAGTCTCATAGCTATAATGATAAATCATTCTTTAACTTCAGTCGAGGAATTCAGTTCTAAGAACATTAAGCCAACCCTGCAGAAAGAAATGTTGATCTCATAGAGATTAATAACAAGTTTAGGCATTTTAAACTCATGCATGCTATTGCCAACACAAGAAACCTGTGGTTAGTATCAACCTGCCTTAAATTGCAGGTGAGTTATCTTGTCTTTACCAAAATGCCAGCACTACAGATAAGATAACTCATCCTGCAGAAAAAGATCTTTAAGGGCCTGTCCCACTTGGGCGACCTAATCCGCGAGTTCTGGCGAGTTTGCCCTCGACTCATACTCGCAGCATGGTCGACACGAGGTCGTAGGAGGTCTTCGTAATTCTCCTTCATGCTCGAGAGTGGTCTCCGCGTACTCGAGGCCTCAGCTAAGTTGCAGTGTTTTTTCAATATGTTAAAAAATGCCCGTGAGTAAAAAAAAGGTCGCCATGGAAAAAATCAATACTTTTTTTACTCATAGGTTTAGTCGTAGTAGGTCGGCATGTTAGTCGTAGGTAATCGAGGGTAGTCGAAGGTAGTCGTAGATAGTCTTCATCATAGTCGAAGGGAGGTCGAAGGAGATCGAAGGAGGTCGTCTTCACTCTCCACTATTTTTCCAATTTTTCCGAAGTTAGTCGTAGCTAGTCGAAGCTGGTCTTCAACATAGTCGAAGGAGGTCGAAGGAGGTCTTCTACATAGTCAAAGGAGGTCTTCAACATGCCATTTTTTCAAACTCTTCTAAACTCGCCATTTAGGTCACCCAAGTGGGACAGCCCCTTTATTTTATGTTGTAAATGTATCAAAGAGTGATCTTTTGTGCCAACACTTTCAACACTGTAAATTTCTGAACTACCATTTCTTCTAAACTGTTGAGAGACCATATAATATTTGCAATTTGGCTTTTGCCCTGATGTTGGAAACAGCAAAACGATAATTATTTTCAGAAGGTGGCTGAAGGACAAATACAATCCAGGACTTCAGGAAAATAGAAAGATTAAACGAGAACTTACCATTTGAAGTTTGATGTTTATCTTATGAGAAGTTGAAGTGAGGGAATACTTGAAGAGCCCGCCAGCCCGCATGCGCGTCAATCTTCAGAGCAATTGTATGAAATCACAGACTAGTTGCAGAACTTAAACTATAGAAAGATTAACGAACTTAGACTTACCAGATGATCTTTATGAGTAGGGTTGGGAGTGGAGGGCACGTAATCCCTCACTTCAACTTCTCATAAAATAAAGATCAAACTTCAAACGGTAAGTTCTCGTTTAATCTTTCTATTTTATATCGAAGTCATGTGAGTGACTACGTGAAGCTTTCAAAGCTCTGTGGTTTCTTTTTTTCACTTTAGTCTTTATTGCTTTTATGCATACACAAATAAAACACAAATATAACAACGAAATACAACAATGCAGTGAAATGTACAACAGTGCAGCGGGGGGTACAGTTTACAATTAATGATGCAGTATACAGAACAGTTTTCTTATTAAAACATTTTCCAATAACTTACATTATTGTCAATAAAATTATACAGTGTTGATGTCTTTATTTCTATACCTAATCCATTTTTCCCATTTTCTGTTAAACTCGTCTTCTTTCACTCTTAGAGAATATGTCATTTATTCCATGACAAATATTTCCTGTACTATGTCTAACCATTGTCTAAGCCTGGGTGTGTCTGCTGCAAGCCAGTTTCTTGTAATGGCCTTTCTGCCAGCTGTGAGTAGGATTTTAACCCAGTAATGATCTTCCTTCAGCACCACTGTAGTTAAATTACCCAGGTATAAAATGGAACACTTCTTGGAGACTATATATCCTAATACCTCCTTTAATTCTGAATTCACTCTGTCACAAAATGGTTCTGTGGTTTCATGCAGTGAACCAGTCTATATGTGGACACACCGCACCGATCAACCATGCATGGTTAAAAGAAACATACTTTATGGAATATGATGTTAGTTGCAAATATGTACATACTTTAATAGAACCAATCCCTTTACATCAGGGATAAATACTCGTCTAATCAACGGAACGTAAAATACTATGAGCAAATAAACCAGGCCTGTAAATTGGTTTATTGTAAAACTTCTGGAAAGTGCGCTCATCGGCCCATCCTGCTGTCGCAAGGATGTGGTCCAGCGGAACCTCCATTTTACTTGCTGCCGAGGTAGCTGCCGCCCTGGTAGAGTGAGATTTGAAAATATCAGTATCCACTCCCGCATCTGCTAACACGCATCTTATCCACCTAGAGATGGTTTGCACTGTTACCCTTTTGTGTGATTTTTTATAACTTATGAAGACAGCCTGTTCGCTACCTCGAAGGTTTTTTGTAACCTCGATGTATTTCTTAACATAGGTTACCACACACAATCTCCGATCTGGTGGGTACGGCAACAGCTCCAATTTGTATCCCAACGCACCTGACTTGCTTTGTTTTAATAATTCATCTATATAAAAGACCACTTTATTGTCGGATATAACCGTGTTATCCAGTCTCAGTTTCTGCAAGGACTGAACTCGTTGAGCTGAGACTAGAGCCATAAGCATTACCACTTTGTGGGTGAGCTGGGCCAAAGATAACGATGCGGCTGGTGCTAAATTGCGAAGCAGCCTTAACACTATCTTAACATCCCATACCTCATGATATCTAGACCTTGGAGGGTTTCTGTTAAAAACACCTTTCATGAATTTGGATACCAATGGGTGAGTGCCCACAGTTTGATGTCCAGACCCGAGCACTAAATATGAAGACAAAGCACTACGAGCAGTGTTAATAGCACTGTAGCTTAGCTCTTTTTCAAAATATAAAGTTGAAAGAAACTCTAATACATCGGCTATAACCGCCGTGAAATAATTTATATGTGCCTTCGTACAAAATTGCTCCCATTGCTTGATGTAAGAACATTACTGTTTCCTTGTGCCATCGCGCCAAGCTGCAGTTATTACGTCAACCGTCCGGTTGGATAATCCTAACCCCACGAAAGGCCTTCTTAAATTCTGCAAATTAATAAGTCGAAACGGTCATGCAGAGGATGAGGCTCCCGAGTGACAGGCTGAATTAACATATGCTTATGCCTGTGAACAACCATGGGTGGTTCCTTTAACAATCCTTTTAATAATGGGAACCATGGTTGAGTAGGCCAATTAGGAGCTACTAAAATACCTGATGCGTTGTCTTGCATTATTTTTTGCAAGCATCTTCCAATAAGGCAGAATGGAGGGAAGGCATAGAATAATATTCCCCCCCCCCCCCTCCAGTCTATAGAAAATGCATCTAACGCTTCTGCCCCTGGGTCTGGTTGCCAGGCTATATATCGTGGCAATTGATGATTAAGCCTGGAAGCGAACAAATCAATGTCTGGTGTTCCATAACGGGCTATAATTTTGTTGAATACTGCTTGATTCAACATCCATTCAGTTCGGTCATTGAACATCCGTGATCTAACATCTGCTACCATATTAAATTTGCCCGGCAAATGAGCAGCTGAAATCCAAATGCTCCTATCTAGACACCAATCTCAAATAAGTTTTGCCAGAGTATCACAAGATAGTGATCTACAACCACCCATGTGGTTTACATATGCCACCGCTGTTGAGTTATCTAACTGTAGTCTAATATGCACACCATATACCTTTCCACAATATGCTTTCAAGGCATGAAATGCTGCCAACATTTCCAAATAATTGATCCATATTTTTGACCAAGGTGTAACTCCTCCTTGTTCCATCTACCACCACAACTAGAGATGGTGTTAGTTGCACCCCATCCTAGTTCACTAGCATCACTCTGCAGTGTTGTTGTGGGTTTGCTAGGCAGAAACCCGCCTGAACAATGATGAGTATTTGCAATCCACCATTGTAATTCAGCTTTTGATTCTGGCAACAACTGCATAGGTCTGTCAAAATGACCTTTGTGGAGTCTTAGAGCCTGATCTTTTTCACGCTCCAGATACGATAATGCATCGGCCCATAAGATGCGGCTGGGAAGGCAGCTATTATTTTGCCAATTACCCTTGCCACCTGGCGGATAGATGGCTTCTCATCAATCAGTAGATTTGAACAAGCCTCTACCAAATGTTGTTTTTTCTCTATGGGTAGGGTCACAGACATGTCTGCCGAATTGATAACAAAACCTAAATAAGAGATAGATCTTGTCGGTATCAGCCTGGATTTGGCTGGATGAATGAGAAAACCTAATTTCTCAAAGATAAGTTTGGCAGCTAAAACAGCTAGCTTAGCGAGCCGTAAGGTCTTTCCGACAATAAGAATGTCATCTATATAACCAATGATAATATGCCCTTCAGTTCCAAGTAGGGCAAGCACTGGTTTAAGAAGTTTGGTGAATAACCTAGGGGCTGAGCTTAAACCATTAGGTAAAACCTTAAATTGCCACAACTGCCCCAACCAGCTAAACTTCAGATATTTCCTGTGATTCCTATGAATAGGAATTGAATAATATGCATCCTTAAGATCTATGGATGCCATAAAACAGTGCTCAGTAATGAGCTTTGTGGTGTGGAAACTTTCCATTTTAAAATGTTTATACTGCACATAAGAGTTGAATTTCGCCAAATCAAGAATGATGCGGCATCCTCCATTTTTCTTCTCCCTTGAGAATATGTTGTGAGATATATTCGTCTTTCTCATGGACTGACCGCTCAATCACTCCTTTTTTATGCAATGCCACTATTTCTGCTTGCATATCCAAAGTTTCCCTTATGGAACGAATATACACCGATCTCGGCATATTTTGTTGAGGTGGAAACGTGTCAGCCAAGAACTTAATTTTGTGACCCATTATGCTATACAGTATAAATGGATCAGAGGTTATCTGTTGCCATAGTCGTAACCTGCCACCGACTTGGAATTCCTCCGCACACTGATGGATACACATCCACCTACTTCAATGGTCACAGGCGGTTTATCACTAGGGCCAACAGCCTCTAAGTTTTGTTCGGTCTCCTTCCCTTTGCTCTGATCTCTTGACCCGCTGGCTGACGCATCTTCCAAGACGGACGAGATGGGCCTAGGCCTAAAAAAGACCTCTGGCTGGGTCTAAATAGAGCAGACCGGGAATTCCCACCGGCCTCAGAGAACCGATTTCTGTTGGTTGCCACATAGGGGTGAAATCGCTGGTGTAGAGAAGTCTTACCCATATAGGGTGATTTGACCATGCCAGCAGCAGCCTTCAACTCATCCTGAAAGTCCTTGACTTGCTTGCACAAATCTTCTCCGAAGAGGTATTTAGCAGGCTGAACATTACTGGCCCTGCATAGGTGTGCAAATTTAGGGTTTAATTCTGGCTTAATGCCATCTTTTTGGAAGCAGTTTATCTCAAAATGAGAATTGCACAATAGTGCCATCGCATCCTGCTGTGCCTCCGATAGCTGAGCCCCATCCACTGACCTGGCAAAGGCCGTAATACCTCCTGAGGATACGCTGTAGTTTCAGCTCTCTGGACCTTGTTCTGCTCCCGAGGTTCTCCCAAATGGTAGTATTGACTTTCGGGACGTCCAAGGTCTTGCAATTTTCTGGGCTGGGATATCTCCCAACTGTCTCCAGCATAATGTCTTCCTTCAGCTGATGTGATGTTAGATAGCTGATGCTGCTGACCAGTTCCTCCTGTAGTGACTTGCCCGTCCCCGCGGGAACAGCAAATTTAGAGGCAAGAGCAGGTAGCTCTTCTTTAAAATGCATATCATGCATTAAATCACGGGATTCAGATATTCTGCTATCATCCCCATAATCGGAGTCAGCTCTGTAAAAAGCTCCGATACTCCCCTCATCAGAGTGGGAGGAATACTGCAACCCTGAACCAGGAGTTGCCACAGGCATATGGCTAAAGCCACCTGTAAATGCCTCTGTTGCACGGAACATATTTTGTGCCACCATTTGTTCCATTAGCCGCTCCAGTCTGGATAAACGGCAAACAACATCTCCCATAGATGTTGGGACAGAGTCCTCCTGTCCAGAATCGTCCGATAGGACATGTCTTATAGACTTAGCTTTGGCTTTACCCCCACTCGGGGTAGCCAAGCTGCTCCCTCGTGGAGCCGAATCGTAACTTGCTGTGCAGATCACAGCTGCCAGCGATGCCGAAGTGGAAACGGACGGCCGTCGGCTTTTTGTACTGCCGCGGTCTTCTGCCGCTGGTTTCTCAGCAGCCCATTTTCCTTTCGCCCTAGGTTTCTCCATAACCACAACCTGGGTCAACGTCGGAAATTAGTTCAACTTTGGTACTCACCTGTTAGGTTTTTAAACTTACCGCAGGGAAGACCGACGTTCCTCCCCAACCAAACCTCGCGCCATGCGTCGACCTATTGACGCGCATGCGGGCTGGTGGGCTCTTCACGTAGTCACTCACGTGACTTCGATATAAAATCTCTTCTTCTTTTGCTCTTCTACAAAGAAAATCATGGCAATGTTCATGTCCTCTTGAAAGGACAGATTTAACATTTTAACGTCTTTCACAGAATTACCTAATGGGCGGTACAGTGGTTCAGCGGTAGATTTGCTGCCTTACAGCATCAGAGACGGGTTCGATCCAGACTACAGGTGCTGCCTGTACGCAGTTTGCGCGTTCTCCCTGTGACCGCGGGGGGTTTCTCCGGGTGCTCCGGTTTACTCCCACACTCCAAAAAGCTGCAGGTTTGTAGGTTAATTGCCTTCTGTAAATTGCTCCTCATGTGTAGGATAGAACTAGTGTAATAGGTGACCTTTGGTCGGCGCAGACCCGTTGGGCCGAAGGGCCTCTTGCCACACCGTGTCTCTAAACTAAAACTAATCCAAAACTAAAATTCCTGTGCATTGTAACAAAGTCAATTGTTAGAGGCAGGAATTGAGGGCTTCCCCACCACTCCTCTATCATTGGGAGGGAGACAAACACAAGACTGAGCCAAAGGTGAAGGCAAAATTATTGACTCACAACTTACAGATTCTCCATGGCAATTATATTATGATTTTGTGCCTGGGGTCAAGAGCATTGCAGAGTGAATTTCAATACAGCTGTGGTGTGGAAGTCAGCATTAATTCACATCGACAGTACTAATTAAAATATGTGCTAAAATAGAAAATTAAGCCTTTGTGTGTGGCTGGATATCTTGGAAGTAGCTTGTTGTGCTGAATGTTTACAGTTCAGTTGCTGCTGATTACAATTTTAAGTTTCTTCTACATGGGGGATTGAAAACTTATCTCCAGTTTTCAAGGTAGTTCCAGCAAATCCTTTCAGGCACCATTCCAAACATTGCAGGCAGGAAGGGAAACTCCTTGTGATGTTGTTGGCGAGGGATCAATTCAGTTCCAATACAAATTGGACAAAATACATTACAATATATCAAAATAGACACTAAATGCTAGAGTAACTCAGTGGGTCAGGCAGTGTCTCTGAATGAATAGGTGACGTTTCGGGTCGAGACCCTTCTTCAGACTGAGGGGAGATATGAAAATGTGCAAAGAACATATATATGAAAGGTATGTGAAAGGACAACTCAAAGCCAGCAACGATGATTAAGGAAAAGACTATACATGATTACAATCAAGCCATCCACAGTACAGATATAGGATAAAGGATATAATGTTTAGTGCAAGATAAAGTCCAGTAAAGTCCGATTAAAGATACTTCAAAGGTCTCCAATGAGTTAGATGGGAGGTCAGGACTGCTCTCTAGTTGGTGGTAGGATGGTTCAGTCGCCTGATAACAGCTGGGAAGAAACTGTCCCTGAATCTGGAGGTATGTGTTTTCAAACTTCTGTACCTCTTGCCCGATGGGAGAGGGGAGAAGAGGTAGTGATTGGGGCGAGACTGAATCTTTTATAGTTTTGCCCGGGAGAATGGATGATCAGGATATGATCAGATTAGAAAACAATCATAAAATTCAGTTGCATTCCAACTAAGACCTGGACATGGTTCAACAACAACAAGCCCTGGTTCACTGCAGAACTCAGACAGCTCCGACGGTCTAAAGAGGAGGCCTACAGGAGCGGGGATGCAGACCTCTGCATGCAGGCCAAGTACAAGCTGAGAAGAGGAATCAGAGCTGCCAAGGAAAGGTACTCTGAGAAGTTGAGGAGCACGTTCTCAGCTAGTGACTCTTCTTCAGTTTGGAAGGGCTTGCAAGAAATTACCAGCTACAAGAGGAAAGCCCTCCACTCTTTGGACAATTGTCAGCTGACCAACGACCTGAATGAGTTTTACTGCAGATTTGAAAATCAGAAACGTAACCCTGGTACCCCTTCCTCCCTCCCCAACCAACACAGCCAGACCCCAGTCTACAAAGAATGGACACTGCACCCTCTCCTTCCCATTCACCACTTCACACCTACTTAAGGCAAGACTCCAGTATGAAAAGACTGGACCATTTCCCACCCCAACCAATACTTTACACCCACTCACAGCCTGACCTCAATCTGCAAAGACTGGGCCTTTCTACACCTACCCCCCTCCAATCACCACTTCACACCCAATCACCCACACCCTCTGTGCTGCACAACATAACTGATTCAATATCAACAATAAAAATAGAGGAGGTGGATGGGCTTTTCAGAGGACAAAAGAGCCAGAAATCTCCAGGACCTGACAATGTTTCCCCCTCTAATCTTAAACTCTGTGCCAAACAGCTGGCACCGGTTTATACAGACATTTTTAACCAGTCCCTGCAAACATGTACTGTCCCTGCCTGCTTCAAAGTCTCCACTATTGTCCCTGTACCCAAAAAGGCAAGGATTACTTGTCTTAATGACTACAGGCCTGTCGCACTGACCTCTGTAGTCATGAAGACACTCGAAAGGCTTGTGCTGGCCAAGCTGAAAAATATCACAAACTCCCTGCTGGACCCTCTGCAGTTTGCATATCGGGCCCAATAGTTCTGTGGATGATGCAGTCAACCTGGGCCTGCACTTCATCCCACAGCATCTAGACCACCAGGGGACCTATGCGAGGATCCTGTTTGTTGATTTTAGCTCTGCATTCAACACCATTGTGCCAGAGCTACTACACTCCAAACTTCCCGAGTTGACTGTGCCTGAACCCCTCTGTCAGTGGATCACCAACTTCCTGACAGACAGGAAGCAGAATGTGAGGCTGGGAAAGCACATCTCTGACCCGCAAACGCTCAGCATAGGAGCACCGCAAGGCTGCGTACTCTCTCCTCTCCTCTACTCTCTCTACACCAACGACTGCACCTCCACAGACACCTCTGTCAAGCTTCTCAAGCTTGCGGACGACACAACCCTGATTGGACTGATCCAGGATGGGGAGGAATCTGCCTACAGACAGGAAGTGTCACAGCTGGCGTCCTGGTGCCGTAGCAACAACCTAGAGCTCAATGCTCTTAAGACAATGGAATTGATTATAGACTTTAGGAGATCTCCCCCTCCCCTCACCTCACTCACCATCAACAACACCACAGTCACATCTGTGGAATCTTTTAAGTTCCTGGGAACCATCATCTCCAAGGACCTTAAGTGGGGGGCTACCATCGACTCCACAGTCAAAAAGGCACAATAGAGGATGTACTTCCTGCGTCCAATTCTACATGGCCATCGTAGAGTCTGTTTTCACCTTCTCCATCATGGTCTGGTTTGGCTCAGCCACCAAGCACGACACCTGGAGGCTGCAGCGAATCATCCGATCAGCAGAGAAGATTATTGGCTGCAACCTTCCCTCCATTGATGAACTGTACACTGCAAGGGCCAGGAAGCGAGCGGGCAAGATCATCTCTGACCCCTCTCACCCTGGCCACAAACTCTTCGAATCACTTCCCTCTGGAAGGTGACTCCGGATTGTCAAAGCTGCCACAGCCAGACATAAAAACAGTTTTTATCCACGAGTAGTTGCTCTACTCAACAGCCAAAAATCTGTAGCCTCCCTTTGATCTGGTATTTTGTTGGTTCACATGCTTGATCAATGGTGTTTTATCATTAATGTCTTATTATTATTAATGTTTAGTGTTTTCTGAGTCATTCGTAACTGTCACTGTATGTCATGTTGTTACTTGTGGGCGGAGCACCAAGGCAAATTCCTTGTATGTGAATACTTGGCCAATAAACTTACTTACTTACTTAAAATATTACATAGAAGAATTAGTACAGGAGTGACTCTGGACTCCATGAGTACCTCAAGGGCAATGAGTGACAGGGACTTGGTACGTCAGAATTAACACAGCAGAGATTTGGTGAGCACGAATTCATACAGAATAGAAGATGGAACACTAGCCAAGAAATGGACTTCTAAAATCTAGATTATTAAAGGCGTGGATAAAGGCTTCAGCTTGGGGTGGCAGAGTGGTGCAGCGGTAGAGTTGCTGCCTTACAATGCCAGAGACCTGGGTTCAATCCAGACTACAGGTCCTGTCTGTGTGGAGTTTGTACATTCTCCCCGAGACCGTGGGGGTTTTCTCCGGGTGCTCTGGTTTCCATCCACACTCCAAAAACGTGCAGGTTTCTAGATTAATTGGGTTCTGTAAATTGTTCCTAGTGTGTAAGTTCGTGCTAGTGTACGGGGTGATCACTGGTCAGCTTGGATTCGGTGGGCAGCAGGGCCTGTTTCTCTAAATTTTATCTGTCAATTCTAAAATCTAAAGTCAACAGATAGTTGGTGCTGGTGATCAAAGCAATAGTTCACTAATCATTCCTAAGTGATGCACTGGAGTACAATTATCTGATGGTTTTATTGGAAACATGCCGTGAGCTTCCTACTTGCCCACCCCTTTTCACAATCAATTTTTGCCCTGCAGATGTTACAGCAGTCAGTTTGGCAGCTAATACAGTACAGTGGGAGATCAGGCGCAGGAGTTTAAACCTAATTCTAGCTGAGCTTCTGGCATTGCAACATTTGGAGTATTGCATGCAGTTCTGGTTGTTCAATTACAGGAAAGTTTTAGAGGTCTTGAAAAAGGTGCAGAGGAGGTTTATCAGAATGATGCCTGGATTAGGGGGCATTATCTATAGGGAGAGGTTGGACAGACTTAGATTGTTTTCTCTGGAACGCCAGAGGTTGCAGGGAGACTGATGGAAAAAGATAAAATTATAAGAGGTATGGATACGATAGCGAGTCAGAGCCTTTTTTCCCCAAGATGAAAAAATCACATACTAAAGGACATAGCTTTAAGGTCAGAGGGGCAAAGTTTAAAGGAGATGTGTGGAGTGATTCTTTTTACGCAGAGGGTGATGAGTGCCTGAAACATGCTGCCGGGTGGTGGAGGAGACAGATAAACGTTGGTATTGAAGAGACTTTGAGATAGGCAAATGGATATGCAGGGAATTAAGGGATATGGATTATATGCAGGTAGATAGGAGATGGTCTTGCCATCATGTTTGGCTTCGATATTGTGGGCTGAAGGGCCTGTTCTATGTGCTATACTATTCTATGTTCTATGACAGGAGAATTTAAGTTAGAACAAGAGGTTGGGTTGAACTTCATATTGTCAGAGAATATCTAAGCCACATAAACCACAGTCAATAACTGTCACTCACAATCATTTATCATTACTAATAATAAATGAAACACAACCCAGTAAAAGAATTAGTTAATTAGTGAAACAAACCATGGGCACCTGAGCAAAGCAATTGGGGGCTCACCAAAATAAATTAACAAATCAATGGAGCAATGGTCAAAAAGGAAATGAATATATTAATAGACTCCAGTGATCAGTAAAATCGTAGGACATTAGAAACTAATAAAAAAAAGGTCGATTATTGGGCAACAGTGGTGCCTTACAGCGGTAGAGTTGTTACCTTACAGCGCCAGAGACCAGGTTTGATCCTGACTACAGATGCTGTCTGTACGGAGTTTGTACATTCTCCCTGTGACCGCATGGGTTTTCTCCTGCTGCTCCAGTTTCCTCTCACACTCCAAGATGAACAGGTCTGTAGGTTAATTGGCTTCTGCAAAATTGTAAATTGTCCCTAGTGTGTAGAATAGTTCTTGTGTACGGGGGTGATCGCTGATTGGCATGGCCTTGGTGGGTCGAAGGGTCGGTTTCCTCGCTGTATCTTTAAAGTCTAAAGTCTAAAAGTGTTAGAAAGTTATATCTGAAGGTCCACGCTGATTCATTGTAATTCTAACATCAGTAATCTAGTAGAGCTGTGGACATTTGCAAATTAACAGGTCAATGGTAACAGTGAATCAATAAATCCCTAATGCAAATTAATTAATCAGTATTGGCAATCCAGTCAACAAATAAATGAATAGAGCACCAGGTCCCAGAGAATCAATCATCTACAAGAGCAGTAGGCACCAGTGAATTAATACATTCTTTCAAAAATAGGCAATACTGCACCAAAAAGTGAATGGATAAGCAGACATGGTTTGAGTTGGTATCATTCCAGCATTTTGTCTATCTTCAGTATAAACCAGCATCTGCAGTTCCTTCCTACACATGGATACAACAGTTCTCCGAACAACCAGTCATAGTCATAGAGTGATACAGTGTGGAAACAGGCCCTTTGGTTGGTCCATATCCCTCCAAACCTGTCCTATCCATGTTTCTATCCAATTGTTTCTTATATGTTGTGATAGTCTCTGCCACAACTACCTCGCCTGGCAGCTTGTTCCATACACCCACCACCCTTTGTGTGAAAAAGTTACCCCTCAGATTCCTGTTAAATCTTTTCCCCTTCATCTTGAACCTATGCCTTCTGGTCCTTGATTCACCTACTCTGGGCAAGAGACTCTGTGCATCCACCCGATCTATTCCTCTCATGATTTTATACACCTCAATAAGATCACCCCTCATCCTCCTGCATTCCAAGGAATAGAGTCACAGCCTACTCAACCTCTCCCTGTAGCTCAGACCCTCTAGCCCTGGCAACATCCTAGTAAATCTTCTGTACACCCTTTCCAGCTTGACAACATCTTTCCAATAACACGGTGCCAAAAACGGAACACAATACCCTAAATGCGGCTTCACCAATGTCTTATACAAATGCAACATGACCTCCCAACTTCTATACTCAATACTGATGAAGGTCAATGTGCTAAACACCTTTTTGACCACCTAGTACTGTAAACCAGACCACAGGACCATGGTCATTTTGCATCATTAGACAATAACATTTCTTGTTGTGGAACTTGTGGTAGACTCGTTCTTTCCGGAAGGCCAAGGGGTTAGAGTGGATGTGGAGAGGATGTTTCCACTAGTGGGAGAGTCTACGACCAGTCGTCACAGCCTCAGAATAAAAAGACGTACCTTTAGAAAGGGGATGAGCAGGAATTTCTTTAATCAGAGGGTGGTGAATCTGTGGAATTCATGGCCGCAGAAGGCTGTGGAGGCCAAGTCGATGGATATTTTTAAGACGGAGATTGACAGATTCTTGATTAGTAAGGGTGTCAGGGGTTATGGGGAGAAGGCAGGAGAATGGGTTTGAGGGAAAGATAGATCAGCCATGATTAAATGGCAGTGTAGAGTCGATGGGCCGAATAGCCTAATTCTGCCCCTATAACTTATGTACCCCGCGGTTCAGAGTTAAAGAATCATGTTTCACAGGGCTAATCCTAACCACCCCCCCTTTCAGTTTAGTTCAGAGATACAGCATAGAAAGGCCCTTCAGCCACTAGATCTATCCTATTTTCCTACTATCCAATCAATTTTTTCAGAGGCTAATTAACCTACAAACCTACACATCTTTGGAATGTGCAAGGAAACCAGAGCATCCGGAGAAACGCCACGTGGTCACAGGGAGAACGTACAAACTCCATACAGACAGTAGCCATAGTCGGGATCGAACCCGGGTCTCTGACGTTGTAAAGTAACAACTCTAGCACTGAGCCACTGTACTGTACCTGGACAATATGATCGACAACGTGTAACAGAACAGTTAATATTCCCCCAGTATCAGTGCCGTGCTTAAAGTCTAGCAATGACACCATTCAGATTCTTGTGTAACAGGGCAATCTTTGGAAAAATTAGACAGTGCAGCACCACCTCTGCATTTTGTCCCTGTTCCACAGCAGCAGAATGAGAACACAGAATGTTATTCAGCCTAATTACAGCATTTATGGTCATTGCACAAGGTGGAAGTGCTGTGAAATACAAGTGAGGGAATGCAACTAATTTATAACATTCACGTCAAGACAAGGAATTGTTCAAAGACTGTAAAGCAACAACTGAAGCCTGTCAAATAAAAGAATACAGCTTTAATTTTTTAACAACCCTTTCATTAAAACAAACAAAACATTTAGGAGATGGCTACCAATTCGCTGATATTCGAATCAGTAAAGGATTTTTGTTCAATTCTTTCAAAGCTCAATGCACACAGAGAACAAAGATCGATCGATATGTTTCTTTTGGTTGGAATCCAATCAATATGTTTCTTTTAACTTCTGGGACTGACATCTTATACCAGCAGATCAATAGTGGTCCTATTCACCTTTGTCTTGTCTTTTTTTTAATCATTCACACTGAGTCGAATGATAAGTAGCCCAAGTGGATTCAGTCTCAGACTTTCTGAACTTGCTGAAAGTTATTCACTACTTTTGCAGAATGAAACTTGAAGAAACTTGGCTATCAGTCTTGAGTACAGATTGAGTCATACAGCATGGAAACAGGTCCTTCGGCCCAACTCGTCCATTCTGACTGAAATGCCCTATCTAAGCTAGTCCCATTTGTCTGCATGTGGTCCACGCTGCCTTGTCAAGACCACCAGCATAATCAAGGACTAGTCTCATCCCGGTCACTCCCTCTTCTCCCCAGACAAAAGGTACAGAAGTTTGAAAACGCAAGAGGTACAGAAGTTTGAAAACGCACACCTCAAGATTCAGGGACAGTTTCTTCCAAGCTGTTATCAGGCAACTGAACCGTCATCTCACTATTAGTATCTGCCTCAACTCTCTCTTCTAACAACTCGTTCCATATACCCACCACCCTCTGAGTGAAAATGATGCCTGAATTATTAAAGGGCAGTCCATCACACAGTCCAGATGCCCCACCATTGACTCCCGCTATGCTTCACATTGCCTCAGAAAAGCAGCTAACATAATCAAAGACTTGTCCTACCCTGGCCGTTCCTTCTTCTCCCTGGTCCTGTCCAGTAGAGGTACAGAAGTTAGAGAGCGTGCACCACCGGACTCAGAAACAGCTTCTATTATCAGGCTTCTGAACAATCCTTGCATAAGCTATGGTATTGTCCATTTCACCTCTACCTCATTGCGGACGCTGGATTTTGTCTCTGGAAATGTTACAATGCTGAGAACGATATTCTGTACTCTGTATCTTCACCTTTGCTCTCCCTATTGTTAGGATTGGTTTAATTATATCTATGTATGGTATTAAATGTTCCGATTGGGTAGCATGCAAAACAAAGCTTTCCGCTGTACCTTGGTACACGTGACAATAATAAGCCTAAACCTAAAGCATGAATAATAAACCACTCCAGCTGTGTTCAATGGTGTTCATTGATAACTCCTTGTGTTTTAATGCTTTCTTCACAAGCACAATTTGGTTCATGGAATTAGGACTATCTCACTCCGTGGATGCGGTAGCAAATCAACTAGAAAAAGACTAGCTATTTGGTAATGATGAGATTGACATTGCACAAATCTAGCACATATAAAATTATAGGTTATTGTCCCTGGATCAATATCCTTGCATAGAGCACAACGTTCACACTACCAGACTCCCACTAGCACAATCCCAGTGAGCCTTGTATCTTGTACTTTGTACCTTCCGAAGAGTCCACCAGGGACTATACTGGAAGTTGGACAATTTTATACTGGACAATATTTACATTTATCAAGCCAATGAATCAAGCCAATTAACCTACAAACCTGTACGTATTTGGAATGTGGGAGGAAACCGAAGATCTCGGAGAAAACCCACGCAGGTCGCGGGGAGAACGTACAAACTCCGTACAGACAGCGCCCGTAGTCGGGATCGAACCCGGGTCTCCGGCACTGCATTTTGCTGTAAGGCAGCAACTCTACCGCTGCGCCACCGTGACTGTCACACGCGGCAAAAGGAAAGCCGCCGAGCCGTGGCCCATCCCAACGGCAGGCCTGGTTCACGCGTTCAGAACCCGAGATGCATCGCGGAGCCAATCTCGACCTCATCGGGACTTCCGCGTCCGATCGGCAGATCGTATTTCCCCCCCTGCTGCCGGGGCTCTAGAACGGCCCAGCCAGATCCGGCAGATCCGTTGACATAGCCAACGTCTGAAGCCGACTTTACGGACCGGTATCTTGGCAGCCTAGGATGACCGTTCCGGCATGTTGGACTCCTCTCGAAAGCCGTAACCTCTGTTAGTCCGGCAAAACGGAATTCGACAAGGCTCTGGAACCAAGGGTGTCGGAAAATCAGTGGTGGACATGCATTTCTGTGAGAAGTGAGGCAGCAGGATTCAGGACGCGATTTTTGCTCTACGTCCAGTGGAGGCTTCTCGAAGAAAAAATGATTTCATCGTTTTTTTTTAATACCATGCTATTCGTGGATGCCATCGCATTCAATCAGATTGACTTTGACTTAACTTGTGACAATGTACAGCATGCACAATCTGCCAGGACTGTAATGGTTGGAGTCAGTATGTCAAATAGATTTTCAAATTCACAGTGTGATGAATATTCCAGGTCCACAGCTGAGCTTTTTAAAAAAAAACATTCTCACTGCATTGGTTCTCATTCAAGATAGGAAAATGAAATGCTTTTTAAAAGCCAATTTCTTGGTATTAATTTCAAGCTGTTTCTGTTGCGGGGATTTGCAGAGAGTGCCAGCATAGCAAGGGAAGATAGATATGACTTTACTTCATACTTTAGAGATACAGTGTGGAAACAGGCCCTTCGGCCCACCGATGAAATCTGGGTCTCTGGCTACTCTACAGCTGCGTCACCATGCCGCCTTAAATTAAAAATTGTCCTCTGTAAATTGCCCCTGGTGTGTAGGGAGTGGATGCAAAAGTGGGATAACATAGAACTAGTGTGAATGGGTGATCAACGGTCGGCGTGGACTTGGTGGGCCTGTTTCCATGCTGTATCTCTAGACTAATGGCGAGTTTTTGGGCAGGCATACAATTAAATGGAGTGTGAGTGGGGTGATGCAATGGGACAAAGCATAACATTTTGAAGGAAGTGATAGTCAGATTTGAAAATGTCGGCACATCTTTTGAAAACAGAGACAGCAGCGAAACCACGCTGTGGGATAAAGAGAAGTAGTTGAGTTGCCAAAAATTAGGTCAGGATTAGATTAAATTAGATTAGATTAGATTTTATTCCTTGTCATTTGAACCTCAAAGAGGCTCAAACGAAACTCCGTTTCCACAGCCATACAAACAAAACAATTCCTACACGACACACAAACAATTCAATTTACAGAAAAACATCCATCACAGTGAATCTCCTCCTCACTGTGATGGAAGGCAAAGTCTTTTCTCTCCCCTGCACCATTTTTCTCCCGATGTTGAAGCCCCAGGCGGGCAATGTTAAGTCCCACGGCCGTTGAGGCCGCGCCGGGCGGTGTACGGCCTCGCTCCGGGCCCAAAGGTCACAAAGTTGGATAGATAGACTGGTGGGTCTCATGGAACTGCATTTGCTGGATCTAGCATCTGTAGTTCCTTGTATCAACATGAGTAAAAGCACAAAGCACTTAATGAACTCAACAGGTCAGGCAACATCCGTAGAGGGAATAGACAGATGACATTTCAAGTCAGGGCCCTTCTTCAGACTGGAAGAATCTGATGGAGTCGCAAGAGACTAGCCGTCATGCAGAACATGAATATGAGGAAGATTGCGAGGAGGTGAAGGGGGAGAATGTGTAGGGATATCGGGGCAGTCCTTCTTGCCACCACAGTTCTCTGCTTATCTGATTTATCACCCAAACCCAGAATGACTCATATATTTCTAACCTAATCTTCTGATCTTGTACAGGTGTACAAAATCATGAGAGGAATGGATCAGGTAAAAGCACAGAGTCTCTTGCCCACAGTAGGGGAATCGAGAACCAGAGAACAAAGGTTTAAGGTGAGGGGGGAAAGATTTAATAGGAATCTGAGGGGTAACTTTATTTTTACACAAAGGGTGGTGGGTGTATGAAAGGAGGAGGTAGTTGACACAATTACTATTGCAGTGTTTAATAAACATTTAGAAATGTACATGGATAGGATAGGTTTAGAGGGATATGGGGCAAACGCATGCAGGTGGGATTACTGTAGATGGGACATGTTGGTCGCTGTGGGTAAGTTGGGCCGACAGACCTGTTTCCACGCTGTATGACTCTTTGTGAGTCCATGACACCTTGACTTGAGTTTAGTTTATTGTCACGTGTACCGATGTACGGTGAAATGCTTTTGTTGCGTGCTAACCAGTCAGCGGAAAGACAATACATGATTACAATCGAGCTATTCACAGTGTACAGATACATGATAAAGAGAATAACGTGAATAATCTTTAGTGCAAGATAAAGTCCAGTAAAGTCTGATCAAAGATAGTCTGTGGGTCTGCAATGAGGTAGATGGTAGCTCTGGGGTGCTCTCTAGTTGTTGGTAGGATGGCTCAGTTGCCTCTACATCAGACTCTATGACTCTGTGACACTAAGGTTTTAATTTTAAGTTTCAAAATACACATCCATTAAATGATAAGAATTCATTTAAATGTATTCTGAATACATCTTCTGTGCTGAACTACCAAGCTGGCAGTCCTATTAAATGCAATAGTGAAGCTCGGATACAGGGAGTCAGAAGATGATTTTGGACACAGCAGCTCAAAGTGGGTTTTATCTAAATAAGACAGTCTGCTCTACTGCTCAAATCAGCCCGCCCTCCAATGGTTTATTAACTAGCTCTGGAATTTTACATGGTACTTAAATGGCCCAGAGATATTTTAGATCTGACAAAGAATTAGTATTAAAATGTTCTCTGATGATGAGCCAGCTTTCATAGTCTGACCCTGTAGAACTTATGCCGTAAAACTACAAATGAGTTTGTTTCATGACATCTGAACTCATAACATATTTTTGTTCATTTATAAACAAATGACATATTCATACTCTGCAATACTTAAACAAAAACTGCATCTAACAAGTTATTCATTTAGAGAGTCATTTTACCCATGTCTGCAGATGTAATCTATTCATTTGCTAATGGTTACAGTCTTCTAGCAAGACTATGATTTTAAACATATGAATTAAACTAATAAGAGGACAGGCCAGAACTGCAGGTCTACCACTAATTCTCCGGCAACTGGTGGTCCGGCACTTCCTTTAATTCGGACAAAGTTACGAGAGCGCACTTGAAATCCCTACCAGAAATCCACCCGACTGGGACTGCTGTGGACTTCCGTGACCGATCGGCAGCTCGAATTTGCTCCATATGGCCAGGGCTCTGGAACTCCAGCCCGGCTGGAGCCGGCAGATCAGTTCCCATAACCGACTACCGAGGCTGACTTTGCGTGCCAGTATCTCAGCCCCTCGGCGGCCTAGGCAGACTGTTCCAGAACCGTTCGACTCCTTTCAGAGGCCGGGACATCCATTGGTCTGGCAAAATGGATAATCCAGAAAGGCTCTGGAGCCAAGGGTGCCGGAAAATCGGAGGTGGACATGTACTTCTATCGAGTCTCCCCTCATCCTCTGACACTCAGAGAAAACAATCTTTATCCAAACTCTCCTGATAGCTAATACACTCTACTCCTGACAGCATTCTGGCAAACCTCTTCTACACCCTCCCCAATGCCTCCATATCCTTCCTGTAATGGGGCAAACAGGGGGGAAAATAAGTCTGAATTTGGTAGGTTAGTAGACATATTTTCTTGGGTCACATTTCTTGCAGCCCAAGACCGCAAGAAATTGCAGAAATTTGTAGATGGAGCCCAGTGCATCACACAGACCGGACTGTGTAGGAAGGAACTGCAGTTGCTGATTTATACTGAAGATAGACACAAAATGCTGCAGTAACTCAGCACAGTGCTGAGAACTACATTCTGCACCTTGTATCTTTCCCATCGCTCTACCGGTACCCGGACGTGATGTCGAAGGACGAGAAGCCGAAGCAAAGAAGTTGAAGCCAAATAGCCAAATGGAAACAAAGCCGAAAGGCCAACTAACCTAAAGCATACGAAGCCGAAAGGCCAACGAACCGAAAGGCTGCGTCGCCTGCAAGCCAACTAATCGAATGCCGCTCTGCCGAAAAGTCAAATAACGGACATAATGTCGCCGAGGGTGCGGGTCATTTTCCTACAAACGCCATTATGTTACTTTTCGGCAGAGCGGCATTCGATTAGTTGGCTTGTAGGCGACGCAGCCTTTCAGTTAGGTGGCGTTTCGGCAGAGCGGCCATTCGGTGAGTTTGCTTTTAGCCGACGCAGCCTTTCGGTTAGTTGGCTTTTCGGCGTCCCGCCCTTTCGGTTCGTTGGCGTTTTGGCTTCGTATGCTTTTGGTTATTTGGCGTTTTGGCTTTGTTTCCATTCGGCTATTTGGCTTCGACTTCTTTGCTTCAGCTTCTCGTCCTTCGACGCCACGTCCGCACACGCGCTCTACCTACTGTACTTGAGTTTGACTTGATTGTATGGTATTATCTGATCTGATTGGTCAGCGGAAAGACTATACATGATTACAATCGAGCTATCCTCAGTGTACAGATACACGATAATGGGAATAACGAAAATAACGTTTAGTGCAAAATTAAAGTCCAGTAAAATCCGATCAAAGATAGTCCAGTATCTCTGGAGGACATGGATTGGCGATGTTTTGTTTTAAGTCTAAAGAGGGGTGTTTACCTATCCATGTCCTTCAAAGATACTGCCTGACCCACTGACTTACTCCAGCACTTTGTGTTCCACACTTGACTGCCTGTGAGAGCCCAGTTTGTAATGTTCAGTTAATGAATCCAGGTGGAAACTTGCCTTCCCCTCTGCTGCCAGATTCCAATGTGTGTCTGTTTTCTAATTGTGGAATTGACTGTTCAGGCCGCACCCTGCCCCACATGTTTTGCTGCACCAGATGATTCACAGATTGCTTGAACAAATTTGTGCAGGCAAACCAGCACTTCTGCACTTACTTACTTGGGGTTGTTCAAATCTCCATTTCGCCAGTGATTCAAAAGGAAAAGAGTGGCGCAGTGGTAGAGTTGCTCCCTTACAGCCCCAGAGACCCAGATTCGATACAGGTTTGTTGGTTAATTCTCAAAGACGGGCAGGTTTGTAGGTTAATTGGCTTTAGTTCGTAGTAAAAATGGTCTCTAGTAGATTAGTGTACGGGGTGATCACTGGTCAGTGCGGACTCAGTGGACCGAAAGGGCTCGTTTCCGCTCTGTATCTCTAAAAAGTCTGAAATCTAAAAAAGAATAATAATTACAGTTTAGGGGAGGCACGGTGGCAGCAGTAGAGCTGCTGCCTTACAGCACAACAGACCAGGGTACGATCATGACTATGGGTGTTGTTTGTACGGAGCTTGTACGTTCTCCCCGTGACTGAGTGGGTTTTCTCCGGGTTCTCCCGTTTCCTCCACACTTCAAAGACGTGCAGATTTGTAGGTTAATTGGCTTCGGGAAAGATTGTAAATTGTCCCTAGTGTGTGGGGATCAATGGTCAGCCAGAACTCGGTGGGCTGAATGGCCTATTTCCATGCTGTATCTCTAAACTAAACTAAACTAAAATCAAAAGCAGAAAAAAAAGATATGTTGGGGACTGGAAAGTTGCAAATCAAATAGAGAGTATTCCACTTCTGCCCTCTGTTACCATTAACCTGTGTTACATTTTACCAGCTTCTCTAACATTTTACTCATTGTAAATCAACCAATGTCATACTTTGCAGTTGCAGACTGAAATAGGTCACCTGTGACTTTAGTACAATAATAACTCAAGACGTAAGCACGGGTGCAGATCCATTAACTCAGAGTGATTTCATGCCAATGTTTCCACTCCTCCCTTGACCAGGACACCTTGCTTGGACTAATCATACGTTTTTGTGAAGTAACCGCACAAAGTTTTTCTGTATCGAACCGTGAGCAGCAATCAGCCCCTTGCTTGTCAAACCAGAAACTGATTGTTAAGACAAGAAAAACTGCCACAGAAAGTGCTCGTCCTGTTAATAAAGAGCAGCATTCCTTTAAAAGTACAGAGTCAGGCATAACAAAGGCAGACCACCGAGTGGCATTGATTCCTACCCTGGTATCTTGTGCTGTGCTTGCCTTTCTGTTGAGGTCTCCTCGGACTGTTATGCTTCACACTACTGCTCAGTGCTGAGGCTCGAATCAGACATCCAACAGCTGCAGGTCATAAATTTAAGTCTGTCATGGTTCAAACTAATCATGTGGGTTCGAGGCACCGACGCCTTTTATAAATTCCCTGCCCGGGATTCCTTTCTGCTGCACTGCTTGCGTTCAAAATATTTACTACTATTTGAGAAATGATTAACTGGTCGTTTTCAAACCTCCAGAGCCGATTACAATAAATTCTTGGCAAACTGTTCTCAATTTATATTCAAGTCTTTTGGAAAAAATTATACAATGAAACTGCTGAGGGCTGGGACATTCCATGGCACAATGGCAAAAACACCATTTGAGGAAATACTTCAATCAGGTCTCACAGCAAGCTTTCCACCCTGAGGAAAAGGTTCTGACTGTCTGCTCTATCTATGCCTCGCATAATTTTATGTACTTCTATCAGGTCTCCCCTCAACCTCCAGTGTTCCAGAGAAAACAATCCAAGTCTGTCCAATCGCTCCTTATAACTAATACTCCCTAATCCAATCCAAGCTCAATCCGAGTCTGTCCAACCTCTCCCTGTAGTGAATACCCTCTAATGCAGCCATAATTCTGGTAAATCTCCTCTGCACCCACTCCAAAGCCTCCACATCCTTCCTGTACTGGGGTGACCAGAACTGCACACAGTACTCCAAATGCGGCCTAACCAAAATCCTATAAAGCTGCATCATGACTTCCCGACTGTTATACTAAATGCTCTGACCAATGAAGGCAGGCATTACATAGGCCTTCCTTACCACTCTAAATGTTTCTTTTGGTTAAGAACAGACAGATTGTGAGGGGTCAGTTGGGTGAAAGATAAAAATAAAAATAAACATAGAGTCATACAGGTTGAAACCAGGCCCTTGGCCCAACTTGCCCATTCTGATCAACATGCCCCATCTACACTAGTCCCACTTGTCTACTTTTGGCTCATATCTCTCTAAACCTATCCATGTACATGTCTACATGTTTCTTAAACATTGTGATAGTACCTGCACATTTTTAACCTGCACCATTTTAAAATCTTAACATTTTAGGAAAAAAATTATGTTAGAAAGGACAAAGCCTTTTCACAGATTGGTGTCATGAAACATTGGAGTGAAAACTAACCTCGAAAATTGAGTAAGCTGGTGTCAGGTGAGCAGAGATAACCTCAAAGACATGAAAGCTGAGACCCATTTGCCCCTAGTTTCAGCTTTGTAGAAAGAGGACAATGGGTGGGCAGTCAAGCTTCACAAAAGATGGCAGGACACCCAATTAAGTATTTTAAAGAGACTGGGGACATCACTGACCTGCTTTGTAGCATGAATGATGGCCATAGATAAACACAAAATGCTGGGGTAACTCAGCGGGTCAGGCAGCATCTCTGCAGATAAGGAATTGATAACGTTTCAGTTTGAGACCGTTCTTCAGAAGGGTCTCGACCTGAAACGTCACCTATTCCTATTCTCCAAAGATACTGTCTGTCCCGCTGAGTTATTCCAATATTCTGTGTTGAACGGTCACTGCATAGTGCTGATAGAACAAAGGACTCCGGTAAGAGCAAGGGTGGCGGGCTCTGCATCTACATCAACAATGACTGGTGCACCAACCACACTGCAGTAGAGAGCTACTGTTCCCCAGACTTGGAATACCTACTGCTTAAATGTAGGCTGTTTTACCTGCCTCGGGAGTATACTGTGGTTATCATCATGGCCATATACATCCCACCACAGGCTAATGCTAACCTAGCACAGCTGCACCCGGCCATCAGTAAGCAGCAGGATGCTCACCCCGACGGTGCCTTCATTGTTGCAGGAGACTTTAACCAGGTCGACCTACGAGCCACACTCCGCAAATTCCACCAGCATGTGCAGTGCCCTACCAGGGGCTCAAACACGTTGGATAAAGTGTACACCAACATCAAGGACGCATACAGAGCTCTCCCCCGCCCATCCCTGGGACAATCCGATCACCTCTCACTGTTTATACTGCCTGCATACAAACCCCTCATCCGCAAGACCAAACCTGCAATAAGGACGGTCAAAATATGGCCCGAGGACGCCACCCTACAACTCCAGGACTGCTTTGATCGCACCGACTGGGACCTGTTTGCACAACAGGCTACCAGTGGTACAGAGGTAGACTTGGAGGAGTACACATCCACTGTGCTCTCCTACATCAACTGCGGTGTGGAGACTGTCACAGTGGACAAGCAAATAAAGATGTTCCCAAACCGGAAACCCTGGATGAACAAGGAGGTTCAGGATATGCTAAGGGCACGCAACAATGCCTTTAAATCCAGGGACACTTCTGCTTACAGTGCGGCCAGGTCGAACCTGAACAGAGGCATAAAAAAGGCCAAAGACGTCCACAGGCAAAGGGTAGACCACTTCAACACCGCAGACACCAGAAGCATGTGGCAGGGTGTCAGGGACATCACCGACTACAAGAGCAGCCCCGCCTGCTCCCACGGTGATATCACTCTGGCCAACGAACTAAACACCTTCTTTGCCCGGTTCGAAACTGGCAACAACACCAGGAGTGGAATAACCCTTGCCATGGCGGAGGGACAGGCCTTAACACTGAGCACCCAGGAGGTACAGTGCGCTCTGCGTAGGATCAATCCACGCAAGGCTGCATGCCCGGATGGAGTCCAGGGAAGGGTACTAAAGGACTGTGCTGAACAGCTGGCGGAGGTATTCACGAGAATCTTCAATCTGTCTCTATCTCTGGCAACGGTCCCCAAGTGCCTGAAAACGGCCACCATAGTGCCGGTGCCGAAAAAGTACAAAGTCATCAACCTGAACGACTACCGCCCGGTTGCCCTAACTCCAATCCCAATGAAGTGCTTCCAAAGGCTGGTCCTCTCCCATATCAAGTCCAGCATCCCTGCCTCACTGGACTCCCATCAATTTGCATACAGGGCAAATAGATCAACAGAGGATGCCATCTCTCTGGCTCTTCACACTGTCCTGACTCACCTGGACAGACAAGGCACGTATGTGAGGATGCTCTTCATTGACTATAGCTCTGCATCCAATACGGTCATCCCCACCAAGCTCACCACCAAACTCCACCAGCTAGGCCCCAGCTCGCTGATATGCGATTGGATCCTGAACTTTCTGACGGAGCGACCGCAGGCAGTGAGACTGGCCCCGCACCTGTCCTCCACTATCACCCTGAGCACCGGCACACCACAGGGCTGTGTACTAAGCCCCATGCTCTACTCCCTCTTCACACACGACTGTGTCCCTGCATTCGACACCAACACCATCGTGAAGTTTGCAGACGACACAACAGTGATTGGGCTGATCACCAACGGTGATGAAACAAAATACAGAGTGGAGGTGCAGAACCTGGCGGACTGGTGCGCTCATAACAACTTGTCACTAAACACCTCCAAGACCAAGGAGCTGATTATTGACTTCAGGAGGTCCCATAATGGAGAATACGCCCCAATCTCCATTTACGGGGAAAGTGTGGAGAGAGTGTCCAGCTTTAAGTTTCTGGGCACTCACATTTCAGAAGACCTCACATGGTCCACCAACACCACTGCGCTGGTCAAGAAGGCACAGCAACGACTGTTCTTCCTGAGGACATTAAAAAAGACTGGTCTGCCCCAACAGCTGCTGACAACGTTCTACCGCTGCACCACAGAGAGCATATCAACGTATGGCATCTCTGTATGGTATCTCAGCTGCACGGAGGCGGAGAGGAGAGCTCTTCAGCGCGTCGTCCACAGAGCGCAGAGGATCATTGGGACAGAGCTACCAGCCTTGGAGGGCATCTACCACACACGGTGCCTCAGGAAGGCCGTCAGCATCCATAAGGACTCATCACACCCTTGTAACGGACTGCTTGAACTACTTCCCTCCGGCAGACGTTACAAGGCCTTCTACGCCCAAACCTCCAGACTCAGAAACAGCTTTATTCCAAGAGCTATAGCGGCTCTGAACCGGCCCTGCGGAGTGCCCCCCCACCCACCCCCCTGGACAGTCTCCCTCGGATGGTCACGTCACTCAGCATGCTTGCTTATTTATTTATTTTACTTTTCTTGTACATCGGTGGAGCTGCATACTAAATCTCGTTGCACTGACGTGCAATGACAATAAAAGATATTATTATTATTATTATCTTTGGTGTAAACCAGCATCTGCAGTTCCTTCCTACACATGAATAGTGGCCATCTCAGATTTCCATATCTTCAGAACCCTGTCAACTACATGGAGCTGAGCACACCCTTAATGAACTAATTTTACTGAACCATCTATGGGCCAAGATGAATTCTCCACCGCTTCCAAGCTCCACTACTGTCCTCTATACCCCATACAAAACCGCCACACAAAATGCCACATACAAAAAGTCAACTGTCAAGGGTGTTTTATTGTCAAATGTCCTGAAACGGAACAACAAAATTCTTACTTGCAGCAGCACATCAGAAATGTAAACATATTAAACCCATAATAAACAACAAAAGGAAAAAAGTTGCATTGTTATATAAGCAATCTTTTTTTCATCTGAATAGGAATAAACTTCTTGCTTTTTTAACTTCTATGAGAAGTTTACCTTAGCTTCCAATAGTTGGCAGGGATCCCAAACATACTAAAATGCTGAAATGTAGAAACAGGGAGCCAAAAGACGCAAAGTGCTGGAGTAACTCAACGAGTCAGGCAGCATCCCTGGAGAACATGGATAGGTGACACTTCAATTCATGCTCCTTCTTGAATGCTCTGTTAATCGATAATGTTTTATTGTTTAATCGATAATGTTTAATCGATAATGTTTTATTATTAATGTTTAATGTTTTATGTGTCATTCCTAACTGACATTGTATGTCATATTGTCACTTGCGGGCAGAGCACCAAGGCAAATTCCTTGTATGTGAATACTTGGCCAATAAACATGAATCAATTAATTAATTAATTAATTAATTATTCAGACTAAAGAATCAGTCTGTAGAAGGGTCCCGACCCACCATTATCCATGTTCTCCAGGGATGCTGCCAGTCCTGCTAAGATACTTTAGCACTGTGTTTTTTCTTGGTAAACCAACATCTGCAGTTCCTTGTTTCTGCAAACTGTGGTTCATGTCAGGTATAGTTAATTATATCTTCTATGTTACTTTTTATAACAAACCAGGAAAATCTTTCCCTGTTATTAGGCACCGTGTGTCGGGGAAGAAGTCAGTTTATATTCCGATTAATTGCGAGCAGAAGACATCACAAATGATTCTTTTGACATTCCAATTAAAAAGCACAATTATGGTGATACTTTACAGTACAGAAGCCATTATTAGAAGTCAGATCCTTCCTTGTCATATCCCTAAAGTGCCATAATGATTTGTAAGTCCATCAGTAACAAGATTCCCGATGTCCTAATCACTATGTTAATGCAGCACTCTTCCACCTGCAAGAAGCATTCACCATCTCTTGCAATGTTTGCACGATGAGAAATTGGATCTGTTAGTCATAGAGTCATAGTCATAGAGTGCGGAAACAGGCCCTTCGGCCCAACTTGCCCATGCCCACCAACATGTCTCATCTACACTAGTCCCACTTGCCTGCGTTTGACCCATATCCCTCTAAACCTACCTTATCCATGTTCCTGTCTAATTGCTTCTCAAATGTTGCGATAGTCCCTGCTTCAACTCCCTCCTCTGGTAGCTCGTACCATGCACCCACCACCTTTGTGTGAAAAAAATACCTCTCAAATTCCTATAAATGTTTTCCCCCTTAAATTTTTCACCTTAAACCAATGCCATCTACTTCTTAATTCCCCCACTCTGGGCAAGAGACTTTGTGGGTCTACCTGATCTATTCTTCAAGATTTTATACACAATTTAGTGTATAACTTAAGATTTTATACACAATTTAGTGTATAACTATTCAAAACTTAAAATTGGCAACCAAGATGCACGTACATATTTGATTAAGCTGAAGAAGGAGTCAATATCAATATAATTTTATGACAATACTGCCATTTTGGAGCTCCAACCATTCCAATGCTCTCTCTTAACCTTGCACAGCTCAACAAGTTATGGAGTCTTTAAACTTTAGAGCAAAGATACTTAGAGGTACAGCGCGGAAACAGGCCCTTCCGCCCACCGAGACCACGCCGACCAGTAATCACTTCATACACTAGCACTGTCCTACATGCTCGGGACAATTTTACCGAAGACAATTAACCTACAAACCGGTACGTCTTTGGAGTGTATGAGGAAACCTGAGCACCCAGAGAAAACGTATGCAGTCACGGGGAGAACGTACAAACTCCATGCAGACAGCATCCATAGTCAGGATTGAACTTGGGTCTCTGGTGCTGTAAGGCAGCAACACTACCACTGCTTCACTGTGCCATCCTCTCTTAACCTTGAGCCATAGTGCCACACGGCACCAAAACAGACCCTTCAGCCCAACTCATCCATGATGAACAAGGTGCCCCATCTAAGCTGGTCCCATTTGCCAATATAACCATATAACCATATAACCATTACAGCACGGAAACAGGCCATCTCGGCCCTTCAAGTCCGTGCCGAACACTCACTTTAAAAAAAAAAAATTTTTTATACTTCCCCCTAGTCCCATCTACCTGCACTCAGACCATAACCCTCCATTCCTTTCCCGTCCATATACCCATCCAATCTATTTTTAAAGGATAAAATTGAACCTGCCTCCACCACTTCCACTGGAAGCTCATTCCACACAGCTACCACTCTCTGAGTAAAGAATTTCCCCCAAATGTTACCCCTAAACTTCTGTCCCTTAATTCTCATGTCATGTCCCCTTGTTTGAATCTTCCCTACTCTCAATGGGAAAAGCTTATCCACGTCAACTCTGTCTAACCCGCTCATCATTTTAAAGAAGGTTAAGAGGTCCCCTCTTAACCTTCTGCGCTCCAAAGAATAAAGACCTAACTTGTTCAACCTTTCTCTGTAACTTAGTTGCTAAAACCCAGGCAACATTCTAGTAAATCTCCTCTGTACTCTCTCTATTTTGTTGACATCCTTCCTATAATTAGGCGACCAAAATTGTACTCCATACTCCAGAATTGGCCTCACCAATGCCTTGTACAATTTTTACATTACATCCCAACTTCTATATTCAATGCTCTGATTTATAAAGGCCAGCACACCAAAAGCTTTCTTTACCACCCTATCTACATGAGATTCCACGTTCAGGGAACTATGCACAGTTATTCCTAGATCCCTCTGTTCAACTGCAATCCTCAATTCGCTACCATTTACCATGTACGTCCTATTTTGATTTGTCCTGCCGAGATGTAGCACCTCACATTTATCAGCATTAAACTCCATCTGCCATCTTTCAGCCCACTCTTCCAAATGGCCTAAATCTCTCTGTAGACTTTGAAAATCTACTTAATTATCCACAACACCACCTATCTTAGTATCATCTGCATACTTACTAATCCAATTTTCCACAACATCATCCAGATCATTGATGTACATGACAAACAACAGTTTTGTCCATATCCCTCTAAACTTTTCTTATCCATGTACCTGTCCAAGTATATTTTAAATGCTTTAATAGCAAGCTCAACTACCTCCCCTGGCAGCTTGTTCCATATATCCACCACCCACTGAGTGAAAAGGTTTTAGTCTAGAGATACAGCGTGGAAAGAGGAACCATAAAGTTCCTCTTTGAAGACTTGAGGGACTAAAGTCTAGAACTAGCCTTTTTTTAAACATTTGGACATTTTTAAAGCATTTCTTTATTTCCTCTATTTAGAGGTTCAGAAATAACCCTTTTATATTTATAACCCAATACATATTCACCATAAGATTCCTCCAATGAAGTCTAATATTCCACTTTCCCCACGAACTACTCAACCCATCTGAGTCTTTCTAAGTGAATGAAAGCAATAATTGTTCAGAGAACGGAATCAGTTAACTCAAGCTCCTGTGAGAGACTAAAACAAAATGATTTAATTTAGTTCTATCCTTACATACTAGGGACAATTTACAGAGGTCAATTAACCTACAAACCCGCACGTCTTTGGGATGTGGGTAGAAAACGAGCTTCGGAGGAAACTCTCGCGGTCACAGGGAGAATGTGCAAATCTCCGCGCACACAGCACCCGAGGTCAGATGCGAACCCAGGTCTCTGGTGCTGCGAGACAGCAGCTCAACCGGTGCACCTCTGTGCCACCCTAAAGCAGGGCATCCAATCTGCTTAAGATCCGTCAGAAAGTGGCCATCTCTGATGGAGTCCCTGGATGGGTTCTGAAATCGTGAGCCAATCAACAGTCATTGCCAACCACTTCAATCTCTCAATCTGCTTCATGGAAGCCTTCATCGTTCCAATCCCCAAGGAAAAAAAGTGACCTACCTCAATGTCTACCACTCAGTAACACCAACATCAAACATGATGAGTAGGAAGGAATTGCAGATGCTGGTTCACACTGAAGATACACAAAATGCTGGAGTAACTCAGCGGGTCAGGCAGCATCTCTGGAGAAAAGGAATAGGTGACGTTTTAGGTCGAGACCCGTCTTCAGACTGAGAGTCAGTGGAAAGAGAAACTAGAGGTATGAACAGGTACAGAACAAATCAGAGCCGGCACCTACGGCAAAGGAGCCCGCAATGGTCCATTGTTGGCTGTGGAGGAGGTGATAATGAAAGGATGTGAAGCTAGCAGGATGCTAGGGAGGGTGAGAGACAGGGAGAGAGGGAATGCAAGGGTTACAAAATAGGAGAAATCAATATTCATACTGCTGGGTTTTAAGCTGCCCAAGTGAAATATGAGGTGCTGTTCCTCCAATTTGCATGTGGCCTCAATGTGACAATGGAGGAGGCCCAGGACAGAAAGGTCAGTATGGGAATGGGAACTGGAGTTTAAATGTTTGGCAATCGGGAAATCGTGTAGGCCAAGGCAGACTGAGCCAAGGATACATGATGAAGTGTTTTAAAAGATTAGTATTGGATTACGTCAGTGTCAGTTTCCTGATAATCTACAGAAATAATTTACTGTGTTTAACAGTATTATGAAAGGGAAATTTAAAGTAAGAATTGAAGTTTCAGGGAACATTTCAATTAAAAGGATATATAAATGGTGAAAAGGTTACCAGTGAAGCATTCAATATAAATGAGATAAAAAATACAATGAATGATATTTGAAGAAAATTGGTTCGTGGAGCTGATCTGCGAAAGTGAGTTTTCACTGCATCTTACAAATAATGAAGCAAAAATACAATATGCAATTTCCAATTTACAAAATTATTTCTGGAGAAAAAAAAATGTTTCTCAGTCAACTGGTCCATGTAAATATTTATTTAGTTTAGTTTAGAGATACCGCGCTGAAACAGGCCCTTTAGCCTAATTAGTCCACGCTGACCAGCGATCCCCACACACTAGCACTATCCTACATACACTAGGGACAACTTACAATGATACCAAGCCAATTAGCCTACAAACCTGTACGTCTTTGGAGTGTGGGATGAAACTGGAGCACCCGGGGAAAACCCATGTGGTCACGGGGAGAATGTACAAACTCCGTACAGACACCACCCATAGTCAGGATCGAACCTGGGTCTCTGGTGCTATTAGGCAGCAACTCTACCACTGCGCCACTTTGCCGCCCTCACAGACTCCACACAGACTCCTGCCCAGGCATCTTCACATGAAGCACATGGAGTAAACTGTATATGCATAGTAATAATAAATGCAGCAATTCAAGTTCATGTTCAATGGTTCACTGGTACTTTATTAGTCACATGTACCGAGGTACAATTCATTTTTATATATAGTTCAGTACGGTTATCACCATACATAGGCACTTAGATACATCTTAGATAAGCATCTCGGATACAGTACAAGTGTATAGCAGTGGTACACTGTGTCAGTATACAGAGTTTTTTGGTGCCAATTTCAAGCCCATTTGTTGTAAGTGCAGGGATCTTGGCCTGACCATGAAGGCCCGTTGTCCTGGCAACGCTATAGGGTTGGCCTGGCTGAGCATAGCCGTGGTGTCCTCTGTTACTCCAGCACTGCAGGCTGCGGTTGGCCTCTTGGAGCAGTGCCTAGTCCAAGCCCCAGGCTGTTGCTGAGCCTCCACTGGCCCACTACACTGTTGAGGCTGTGCACTGCCTCCTGCAGCTGGTCTGTTTACTGGCCCTCCGTCCATCTACTATCTCTCTTTTTTTTTTAACCAAAAATAATTTATTGAACTATTTACAATAATATGTACAATACTAAATTATTCAAAACAAACCCACTACCACAATGGCAGTACTCCTTCCTCTCTTGGTGGGTGAGCCGGGCCTTCCAGATGGTCCTCGGCCCAATTCTATGCACCATAGAAAGCAGCCTATTGGGATGCATCACAGCTTAGTTTGGCCGACGGCACACAAGAAACTGGAGAGAGTTTTGGATGTAGCACAGACGAGCCTCATCACTACTACCCCCCCCTCCCCACCCACTAGCCTCCCAGAAAACCCACGTTTAGAGTTTAGAGTTTAGACATACAGCATGGAAACTGGCCCTTCGACACACTGAGTCCACGTCGACCAACGATCACCCATACATTAGTTCTATCCTACTCAGTTGGGACAGTTTACAGAAGCCAATTAACCTACAAACCTGCGTATCTTTGGAATGTGGCAGGAAACTGGAGCACCCGGAGAAAACCCACGTGGTTACAGGGAAAAGGTACAAACTTCATACAGACAACACCCGTATGTCAGGATCAAACCCATGGTCTCTGATGCTGCGAGGCAGCAGTTCTACCAGCATAAGGTAGCAAGGTGTTTGTAATACTACACAATTTTACAAATGTGCTACTTGTGGTATATGATGCTAAATGATCGAAAAACAATTTTCAACAAATAAGTATTGGGACTCTGTCATTGTTATTCCTTGGCAAATAGTAATATCTTTCAATGCTCACCCCATTACAGGAAGGATGAAGAGAAAACCCACATGGTCACAGGGAAAACGTACAAACTCCACACTGACAACACCCGTAGTCAGGATCGAACCCGGATCTCTGGCGCTGTAAGGCAGCAACTTCACTGCTGCGTCACTGTGCCACCCAATTCTACGACTGAATGGCCTAATTCTGCTTCTATATCTTACGGTCTTTTTGTCTTATGCAATCTTCAAGTATTCAGCATTATAAAAACAAAAAAAATCACACTCATTTTAAATTTTCTACTTCGCATTAAAATGACAGGATCAACTTCAATAGAAAGTACTTAAGAAGGAACTGCAGATGCTGGAAAATCGAAGGTACACAAAAATGCTGGAGAAACTCAGCGGGTGCAGCAGCATCTATGGAGCGAAGGAAATAGGCAACGTTTCGGGCCGAAACGTTGTCTATTCCCTTCGCTCCATAGATGCTGCTGCACCCGCTGAGTTTCTCCAGCATTTTTGTGTACCTTCAATAGAAAGTACAACTGGTTTGAAAAGTAAACCCCACACCCAATACAATCAATCATTCAGATACCTACCAGATGGATTTGTTTAATTTCCCCACATCACGATGAAACTCATCTTTCCACTGACAATCCAAAAAGGAAACAGCAGGAAGCTGCAGAAAGAGCCTACAAGTATTCTGCACTACCAATTATAATTTCAAATAATTGGCCCAAATCCTGGAAAACTTTATCTTTTAAACTAATTGCTAAACGTCCATTTTTGCGCTGCTTGTTTTGCAGAGGTGTAGAGCAGGTTCAGCTCCTCGCTTTTTTCTTCTGCCTTTGATCTTTACATGTGTTGAAAGGGCGGCAACTATGGCGCAGCAGTAGTGTTGCTGCTTTACAGTGCGGAGACCCCAGGTTCCATTCTGGCTGCAGGCGCCATCTGCACAGAGTTTGTACGTTCTCCCTCTGACTGCGTGGGTTTCCTCGGGTGCTCCAGTTTACTCTCGCATTCCAAAGATGTAGAAACATAGAAACATAGAAATATTTTTAAAAATAGGTGCAGGAGTAGGCCATTTGGCCCTTCGAGCCAGCACCGCCATTCAATATGATCATGGCTGATCATCTAAAATCAGTAGGTAGACAAAAATGCTGGAGAAACTCAGCGGGTGAGGCAGCATCTATGGAGCGAAGGAAATAGGCAACGGTTCGGGTCGAGACCCTTCTTCAGACTGATGTGAGGGTGGGGGGCGGGAAGAAGAAAGGAAGAGGCGGAGACAGTGGGCTGAGGGAGAGCTGAGAAGGGGAGGAGAAAGCAGGGACTACCTGAAATTAGAGAAGTCAATGTTCATACCGCTGGGGTGTAAACTGCCCAAGCGAAATATGAGGTGCTGCTCCTCCAATTTACGGTGGTCCTCACTCTGGCCATGGAGGAGGCCCAGGACAGAGGGAAGGGGGAATCACAAGGGGGTGGCAGTGAGAGAGGAATTTGTTAAACTGTCTGCGGAGAGAGGACGAGAACTTCTTCAAAGTAGACATAGCTTGAGGAGATTTCGCAGTGGAGTAGACAAAATGTTTAAGAAGGAACTGCAGATGCTGGAAAATCGAAGGTAGACAAAAATGCAGGAGAAACTCAGCGGGTGAGGGAGCATCTATGGAGCGAAGGAAATAGGCACCGTTTCGGGTTGAGACCCTTCTTCAGACTGATGTGAGGGTGGGGGGAGGGGGGGCGGGAAGAAGAAAGGAAGAGGCGGAGACAGTGAGCTGAGGGAGAGCTGAGAAGGGGAGGAGAAAGCAGGGACTACCTGAATTAGAGAAGTCAATGTTCATACCGCTGGGGTGTAAACTGCCCAAGCGAAATATGAGGTGCTGCTCCTCCAATCACTAAAAATCAGTACCTCGTTCCTGCATTTTCCCTATATCCCTTGATTCATTTAGCCCTAAGCCCTCTCCTGAAAACATCCCATGAATCGGCCTCCACTGCCTTCTGTGGCAGAGAATTCCACAGATTCACAACTCTCTGGGTGAAAAAAATGTCCTCATCTCAGTCCTAAATGGCCTACCCCTTATTCTTATACTGTGACCCCTGGTTCTGGACTTCCGCAACATCGGGAACATTTTTCCTGCATCTAGCCTATCCAATTCTTTAAGAATTTTATATGTTTCTAAAAGATTCCCTCTCATCCTTCTAAATTCCAGTAAATACAAGCCCAGTCGACCCATTCTTTCATCATATGTCAGTCCCGCCATCCTGGGAATTAACTTGGTGAACCTACACTGCATTCCCTCAATAGCAATAATGTCCTTCCTCAAATCAGGAGACCAAAATTGCTTCAAGTGTGGTCTCACCAGGGCCCTGTACGACTGCAGTAGGACCTCCTTGCTCCTAAACACATATCCTCTCGCAATGAAGGCCAACATGCCATTAGCTTTGTAGAAAAGAACTGCAGATGCTGGTTTAAATCGAAGGTAGACACAAAATGCTGGAGTAACTCAGCGGGATAGGCAGCATTTCTGGAGAGAAGGAATGGGTGACGTTTCGGGTCGAGAACCTTCTTTAGCTTCTTCTGTCATTAGCTTTCTTGACTGCGGGGATTTGTAGCTTAATTGACCTCTGTAAATTGTCCCTAGTGTGTAGGGAGTGGATGAGAAAGTGGGATAATATAGAACTAGTGTGAATCAGTGATCAATGGTCGGCGCAGACTCGGTGGGCCGAAAGGCCTGTCTCCACACTGTATCTCTACACTAAACTAAACTAAAACTAAATGACTTAATTTTGTTCAATTTAACAATAGCTGCAAACAAAAAAATGCAGTATAAAACATGCTGAAATACTCAAAGATGAGCAATTTCTTCCTTAAATAAAGACCATTACATCAATGAAAGGTCCTGATTTGTTCTGACCTTCCAACCTCCTCCCCCCCCCCCCCCCCCCCACCACTACTTTCAGTCTGAAGAAGGGTTTCGACCCAAAACGTCACCTATACGTTTTCTACAGAGATGCTGCCTGTCCAGCTATTACATAGGTTTGTGCATTTATTTTGTTAACTTGGACAACTGCTTTAGTTTAGTTTAGTTTATTGTCACGTGTGTAAATACATGTAAATATAGGATCTCCAATGAGGAAGATGGGAGGTCAGGACCACTCTAGTCGGTGATAGGATGGTACAGTTGCATGATAACAGCTGGGAAGAAACTGTCCCTGAATCTGGAGGTGTGTGTTTTCACACTACTGTATCTCTTGCCTGATGGGTGAGGGGAGAAGAGGGAATATCAGCGGTGAGACTCGTCCTTGATTATGCTGGTGGAAATGGAGCGTGAGGTGTAGATGGAGTCGATGAAAGGGAGGTTGGTTTGCGTGATAGTCTGTGTCAGCTACTCAATCATGTGGCAGAGAAATAGGCCATTCGGCCTAAGTCGTCCATGCCGAGCAATATGCCCTGTCCATGCTCGTTCCATTTTCCCACATTTGGCCTGTATCCCTCTAAACCTTTCCTATCCATGTACCTGTCCAAGAGTCTTCTCAATGTTCTCATGCTATACATAGTAAAACATGAGTTTATCGCACAGGAACTCTTCTCAAAGTAACTACCTAAGCGCCCTTGGCTGGAACACCTCTGATGGGCCTCTGCTTGATACTAGTGGTGAGAGTTAATGCGGGTTTCTGGATTCATGAGTACTTCTGGAACTCGGACTTTTCCCACAGGATATTGGCCGCAAGATACACCTTCAAGCGGTGCTGGTATACAGTAAATAATATTCCATAAATAAATAATGGCAACCTGGGGCATGAAGCTGGAAAATATGAGCTGGAAAGATAATATATGAGCAGAAAAATAATGAGACCAGCCCTCAGATTCAAGAAGCCGAGGGGTCAGAATGTGGTAAGTGCCCAGCTCAAATTTTCGCCTTGGTTCTGAAAGCACCGGGTCCTCCTCTCATTCATGTCTTTCACTCCTCTTGTGCATTGGCTTACATTGCATTCCGACTGACATGTGGAGTCTGGTGTCAGATTACAAACATTTTGACTTGCCCAACATAGCCGACTAAATATATCTGGCGCCTCCAGGCTAGGGGTATGTTGGCCATCAGAGAGGACATTGCTGCTGGTTCACTCGCCCCTCCAGTGTATTTTTAAGGACTTTATGGAGACAGCGTTGGTGGGACTTTTCCAGTGCCCCAGTTAAGTTCAAAGGCACAGTATGAAAACAGGCCCTTCAGCCCATCGAAGCCAATGTTGATCACCCCGTCACACTAGTTCTGTGTTATCTCGATTTCTCATCCATTCCCTCAATGTCAGCTGCAGGAGGCGCCCCCGCAGCACTGAGGCTGAAGGCTGGCGGGCCCAGGAGAGGGACAATAGTTCATTGGATGACCAGATGAGGGCGATGGCTGCAATGGCTTTTATGGCCAGCTGCAGCTGGGACTGTAAAATGGCTCCAAAACCTGGTGACACTTGCATATGGACTCAGGGGGCGATTACTGTACATCCTGTATTTAAATGGGGATTGTACTTATAGATGGCAATAATCTTACTGAACTGTGTGCAAAAAAAAAAGAATTTCACTGGAGTTTGGCACACGTGTTAATAAAGCATCATGCAAAGTTCTCTGCATCATCAGCCTCAGCTGCTTTGGGTGCATTCAGGGATCAGGATACAAGTGGATGGAAAGTTGCACTGGTTTAGAGAAGTGTTATTGAATAACAAGTGTTATTGAAGATACACACAAAAAGCTGGAGTAACTCAGCATCTCTAGAAAAATCGAATAGGTGACGTTTCGGGTCGAGGTCCTTCTTCAGACTGAGTCAGGCGAGAGGGAAACGAGAGATATAGTAGGTACATAGAACAAATGAATGAAAGATATGGAGAAAGCAACGATGATCAAGGAAAGGTGGAGCCCACAACAGTCCATTGTTGGCTGTAGGGAGGGTAATAACGAGTGACACAAACAGTGAAACTAGTATAACCACTAGGGTGGGGGAGGGATGGAGAGAGAGGGGATGCAAGGCTTACTTAAAGTTGGAGAAATCAATATTCAAGTGAAGATTGGGGCGGGCAAAGCCTGGCAAGTGATATTTGGAGCATCTGGAATCTAGTTGTGAATAACCCAGTATTACGTTTCCGACGTAATCGAACAAAATTAACTAAAGTTTCAGAATGATTCTAACACTATGCAGACCCATGCACTAATTACATTGTTTATATCAGTACTAGGCACTTAAAAATACACATATTCAATAGTGAAATGTAAAATTAATTAAAAAACACAGCACTTGTAAAAGCAAAGTGGACTAAAGGTGACATTTATTTTAGGACTTGTAATTTAAGGTCCATGCTTGAAAGTGTCCATTTTGCACACAAGAGATGTGCATGTAAGAAATTCAAGCACCATTTTCAACGACATGGTCCCTAATCAATACAGCAAATAGCACACATCCAGTATTGACCGGGCAATTACATAATAGAGATTAAAGGAATTAGATTTTTGTTTGTTTTGTGGGTGGTAACATTTGTGTTTAGTTTTAGTTTAGTTTAAAGGTAGGGTTAGATCACTATTCATCTCACTGAATCAATTTCTGATTTAGTGTCTACGGCGTCAGGACTCAGAATCAGAGACCATGCGGTCATAGGGAGAGCGTACAAACTCCATGCAGACAGCACCCGTAAGGCAGTAACTCTACAGCTGCGCTACCGTGCTGCCTTCAACATATGGTTTAATGGCACGGACTTGAAGGGCCGAGATGGCCTGTTTCCGTGCTGTAATGGTTATATGGTTATATGGTTATGTGGTTAATAGCATGTCCCAATGAAGACAAATGGGCACTCTGGAGAGAGACAGTGAACTTATAGTTTTAGAGGTACAGCTTCGAAACAGGTCCTTCGGCCCACCGAGTCCGCACCAATCAGCAATCCCCATACATTGGTTCCATCCTACTGACTAGGGGCGTATTACAGAAGCCATTTAACCTACAAATCTGCACAGCTTTGGAATGTGGGAGGAAACCGGAGCACCCAGAGAAAACTCACATGGTCACAGGGAGAACGTACAAACTCCATACAGACAGCTACCGAAGTCAGGATCAAACTAGGTCTCTGGCGTTGTGAGCCAACAACTCTACCGCTGTGCTATTGTCCAAAGTCAAAAGAATAATCAACAATAGTAAATTGAATTTATATGGCAAATTTTACCATAGTAGCAAAACACTAAGGTAACTCACAAGAGCATGATCTACAAACAAAAATCATGCTAGTCCATCTAAATATTAGGGCAGAAATCTAAATGTTTGATATATTGTTGTTTATTATGGAGTCCACTGAGTACTGTGTTGGCATGTCTGTTGTGCTGCTGCAAACAAGAATTCCATTGTTCCGTTTTGGGACACAGGGTAATAAAAACACTCTTGACTTGCTCAAAGCAGTAACTCTAAAACAACATCTCAAAGAAGGAGAGAAAGGCAGAGGGACACGGAAGTTCAGTTTAGTTTAGGTTGGAGATGCAGCGCGGCAACAGGCCCATTGGCCCACCGACTCCGCACTGACCAACCATCCCCATACATTAGCACTATCCTACACACTAGGGACAATTTACAATCTTTACCAAAGCCAATCAACCTCCAAACCTGCACGTCTTTGGAGTGTGGGAATATGTCATAGCATATTGGTAAACCGGAGCACCCGGGGAAAATCCACGCGGCCACAGGGCGAACGTACAAACTCTGTACAGACAGCACCCGTATTCAGGATGGAACCCAGGTCTCTGGTGCTCTAAGGCAATTTTCAAGATGAGGCATGGAGTCATTAGCAAGGGATCGGTGTTTGCAGGACCCTATTAAAGACAATGGTTCCGTTCCTCCAGAATATTTAGTTGGGGGACATCCATCTATTCCTCGGTGAATTGTTGTGTGTGGGAAGAGGGGGGAAGAAAAGTAAAACTACACTTTGAATTCTAAAAATGCACGTGGAATATAGATGCAGTGAATCTGGTGAAAAGCCAAGACCGAGATTGAAATTGAATGGGGTTCAGCAGTAGACCTTGACAAGTTTAATAAGGCTGTTGTAAAGCATTAGAATTTAGAGCAGACAAAACCTTAGAAACTATGCATGGGCGACCAGCAAGAAGAAACTAATCAACAGTTGCCGGTAAATGAGTAGAAACCAATAACCATGGTGTAGCTATCTAATTAAGACATATTGATGTGAAAGCTTTCCGAGTCCCTGAAGGTACCAGCTTCAATGGTCCCTCTTAAAGTTGCAAAGAATTATTGTTTTGCAAATTGTTTTTCTAAGAAGCAAAACAACTTCAGAAAAGTGTGTTTGTTAGTTCTTGATTCCTCCACGGATGATTCCGCCGTTAAAAGTATTTGCATAATCAAAAGCAATTCAGATTTGACCTTCTGATGGTTTATTGTGAATAAGAGTTTTTATTACAAGAACTTCATTTGATTTAATAACTTATCTGAGAACTCGATAAAATAATCTTATGAAGTTCATCCACATCAAGGCCTGAATGTTGGTAAACAATGAACAAGCTAATGGAGGAAGATCTTGTTATCATCTTCTCCACAGCCAACAAAGGACCATTGTGGGCTCCACCTTTCCTTGATCATTGTTGCTGGTTTTGATTTGTCCGTTTGCATAGCTTTCATTCATTTTTTCTTTACACCTTTTCATATCTCTAGTTTCCCTCTCCCCTGACTCTCCGTCTAAAGAAGGGTCTCAACCCAAAATGTCACCTATTCATTTTCTCCAGGGATGCTGCCTGACCCGCTGAGTTACTGCAGCATTTTGTGTCTATCTTCGGTGTAAACCAGCATCTGCAGTTCCTTCCCACGCATGTTTCTAAAACAACATTCTTATCACCAATCGAAGAACCCAGTGAGTGTATCATATATTTGACAGGGAGCCAACCCAAAATGTTACCTATCGTGTTCTCCAGAGATACTGCAGCACTTTCTACCAGAAGTATAGGCCTAGTCAGTGTGGATCTGGAGAGGATATTTCCAGTAGTGGGAGAGTTTACGACCAGAGGGCACAGCCTCAGAATAAAAGAACAAACTTTTAGAATAGAGATGAGGAGGAATTTCTTTAGCCAGAGGTTGCGAATCTGTGGAATTCATTGCCACAAACGGTGGTGGACGCCAAGTCAATGGGTATTTTTAAAGCAGAGATTGATCAGTTCTTGGTTAGTAAGGGTATCAAAGGTTACAAGGAAAAGACAGGAGAATGGGATTAAGAGGGAAAAATAGATCAGCCATGATCGAATGGCAGAGCAAACTCGATTGCCTAATTCTGATCCCGTGTCTTATGATTTTTATGGTTTTATGATCCAAAGTGGATGATCCATTTTCGTACTTTCATGCCATCACTGAAGCAAGTCCAGAACCTGCTCACCTCCCTGTCCTGAGCTACTTCATCAATGACCTTCCTGTAATAAAAGGACCGATTTGTAGGCATGATGATCATCCTGTGCTCTATCCCATTCATAACTCATCAGAATATGAATCAGCATTGAGGTAGTAGGTGAAAAATGGCACGCGACACATGTCCCACGCAAGTATCAAGAAATTACCATCTTCAACAAAGGACTTTGTTTATTAGTCTACCCTTCACGATCGGGGACACTACTATCACCAAGTACTCAACCATCAATTTCCTATGGATGATCATTGATCTGAAGCTTCATTGGATGTACATCGTCATGGTAAAGTAGGTCAGAGGGCAAATATCCTACAGTGAATGATTCAACACCTAACCGCACAGCGACCCCCCCTCCCCCCCACCCTCCCCACCAATGATTTCTGCCATCTACAATGAAGTTTAGTGCAAATAGTCTACTTTACAGAACAATCATGAAGCTCAACATCAAAGACTTGTCCCATCTTGGTCTTCTCTTCTTCTTTTGGTAACTGTCCACCTCTTCATCATGGTCATTCTTCATCATATGTTAATCGGGACAAACTAATAAACCATAAGCGTTACCAGAAAAGGTACAGAAGCTTGTACACCGCCAGACTCAGTTACAGCTTCTCTCCCTCCATTATCAGGCTTCTGACCACTTCTTCCATTAATTAGGGTACTGTCCGATTCACCTCTTCCTCATTGTGGACAATGCACTTTTTCTCTGGAACTGATGCACTACAATGCTGAGAACTATATTCTACACTCTGTATCTTCCTTCCCCTTTGCTCTATCTATTGTACTTGTGTTTGATCTGATTGCATTTATGTATAGTACTATCTAAGGTAGACAAAAATGCTGGAGAAACTCAGCGGGTGAGGCAGCATCCATGGAGCGAAGGAATAGGTGACGTTTCGGGTCGAGACCTAATCTGTTTGAATAGCATACAAAACAAAGCTTTTCACTGTACCTCAGTACACGTGACAATAATGAACTTAAACATCATTGAGGACAAAGCAGCTTGATTTATTAACAGGTAGACAAAAATGCTGGAGAAACTCAGCGGGTGAGGCAGCATCTATGGAGCGAAGGAAATAGGGAAGAAGTAAGGAAGAGGTGGAGCCAGTGGGCTGAGGGAGAGCTGAGAAGGGGAGGAGACAGTGAGGACTACCTGAAATTAGAGTAGTCAATGTTCATGCCGCTGGGGTACAAACTGCCCAAGCGAAATATGAGGTGCTGCTCCTCCAATTTCCGGTGGTCCTCACTCTGGCCATGAAGGAGGCCCAGGATAGAAAGGTCGGGTTTGGAATGGGAGGGGGAGTTGAAGTGCTGAGCCACCGGGAGATCAGGTTGGTTATTGCGAACTGAGCGGAGGTGTTCGGCGAAGCGATCGCCAAGCCTACGCTTGGTCTCACCGATGTAGAGCAGCTGACATCTAGAGCAGCGGATGTAATAGATGAGGTTGGAGGAGGTGCAGGTGAACCTCTGCCGCACCTGGAAAGACTGCTTGGGTCCTTGAATGGAGTTAAGGGGGGAGGTAAAGCGACAACTGTAGCATTTCTTGCGGTTGCAAGGGAAAGTGCCCGGAGAGGGGGTGGTTCGGGTGGGAAGGGACGAATTGACCAGGGAGTTACAGAGGGAGCAGTCTCTGCGGAAAGCAGACAGGGGAGGAGATGGGAAGATGTGGCAAGTGGTGGGGTCACGTTGGAGGCGGCGAAAATGACAGAGGATTATTTGTTGTACGTGACGGCTGGTAGGGTGGAAGGTGAGGACTAGGGGGACTCTGCCCTTGTTACGAGTGGGGGGATGGGGAGAGAGAGCAGTGTCACAAGGTATCGAAGAAACCCCGGTGAGAGCCTCATCTATGGTAGAAGAGGGGAACCCCCGTTCCCTGAAGAATGAGGTCACCTCCGATGCCCTGGTGTGGAACACCTCATCCTGGGAGCAGATTCGGCATAGACGAAGGAATTGGGAGTAGGGGATGGAGTCCTTACAGGAAGCAGGGTGGGAAGAAGTGTAGTCGAGATAGCCATGGGAGTCAGTGGGTTTATAGTGGATGTCGGTCAGAAGTCTATCACCTGCTATGGAGATAGTGAGGTCAAGAAATGGTAGGGAAATGGTCCAGGCGTATTTGAGTGCTGGATGGAAGTTAGTGGTAAAATGGATGAAGTCAGTGAGTTGTGTGTGGGTGCAGGAGGTCGCACCAATGCAGTCGTCGATGTAGCAGAAGTAGAGTTTGGGGATAGGGCCCTGGTACGTCTCGACCAAGAATTGTTCGACGTACCCTACAAAGAGACAGGCATAGCTAGGGCCCATGTGCGTGCCCATAGCTATGCCTTGTATTTGGAGGAAATGGGAGGAGTCAAACGAAAAGTTATTAAGGGTAAGGACCAGCTCCGCTAGGCGAAGGAGAGTATCAGTAGACGGGGTTTGGTTGGTTCTCCGGTCGAGGAAGAAACGGAGGGCTTTGAGACACTCCTGGTGGGGAATGGAGGTGTAGAGTGACTGGACGTCCATGGTGAAGATGAAGGGATGGGGGCCTGGAGAACGGAATTCTTGGAGACGACGGAGAGCGTGTGAGGTGTCTTGAACATAGATATGGAGGGATTTAACCAAGGGGGGTAGGATGGAGTCGAGGTATGTGGAAATAAGTTTGGTAGGGCACAAACAGGCAGAATCAATGGGTCTGCCAGGACAGTCAGATTTGTGGATTTTGGGGAGAAGGTAAAATCGGGTCGTGCAGGGCTGGGGAACGATGAGGTTGGAGGCTTGGGGGGGCAGGGAGCCGGAGTGGATGAAGTCAGTGATGGTGCTAGAGATAGTGGCCTGGTGCTCATGTGTGGGGTCATGGTCCAAGGATAGGTAGGAGGAGGTATCTGAGAGTTGTCGCCTGGCCTCAGCTTTGTAGAGATCAGCGCGCCAGACTACCACGGCACCTCCCTTGTCGGCGGGTTTGATCACCCAGTCTGGGTTATTGCAGAGTGAGTGGAGGGCTGTACGTTCAGGGGGGAGAGGTTAGAGTGAGACAGGGGAGTGGAGAAGTTGAGGCGGTTGATGTCCCGCTGGCAGTTTAAAATAAAAAGGTCTAAAGCCGGATGATGGCCATGAGGGGGGGGGGGTCCAAGAGGAGGGGGTCCATTGGAGACGGGAGAAGGGGGTCATCAATGGGGGCGAGGACTCCTTCCCATGGAAGAATGCTTTGAGGGGAGGCAACGGAAGAAGAGCACATCGTAGCGGGCGCTGAACTCATTGAGGTGGGGACGGAGGGGGACAAAGGTGAGGCCTCTGCTGAGGACAGACTGTTCAGTATCAGAGAGGGGGAGGTCAGGGGGGATGGTGAACACATGGCAAGGATGGGGGTTGGGGCCGGAGGAAGGCAGGTGAGTGGTCTGAGGCCGAGGCGATGTCTGGTGGGGGGGTGGTGGGTGCTCAGGAAGGAGGGGGGTATGAGGACTGTAGTGTGGGTGGGGAAGCGATGGGGTCACATGGTTTGAGGGGGAAGGGGAAGACCCAGTGGAATAACCACTGAGGTTACCTAAGTTAGGGGGACTAGCACTAGGACCCAGCGCAGTCAAACCCAGGGGAGTTGGAGTCTGCAGTGTGGAAACTCCAGGCCCAGTGCTAAGTCCAGGATTCAGATAAGGCGACGGCTGTGGCCTGCTGGAGAGCGGTGGAGTGGCGAGGGTCAGTGGAGTCGATGGTGGAAGCCCGCGGGGAGTAGAGTCCAGGTCAGCGGGCGAAGCATGGGAGGTCCTGGTAGGTGGATGGTCGGTGAGGCGGCTAGGTTCGGCGGGCCCGGTGAGGCGGCGGCGTGAGTAGACCCCGGTGGGGCGGCGATGTTCGACGGGCCCGGTGAGGCGGCGATGTTCGATGGACCCGCTGCAGCGGCGAGGTGAGTAGGCCCCGGTGCGGCTTCAAGGTTCGGCGGTCACATTATGGTGGCGATAGTCGGAGGAATTGGGGAGGGGGCGATAGTCAAGTGAGGCAGTAAGGATCGGCGTCATCGCTAGGCAGGTAAAGGTCGGCGGCAGGATCGACGTGGAGGTCGGAGAAGGTAGCGTCTTCGGCGGTCCGGGCTTGAGGTCGGTCCGGGAGGCGGTGAATGCTGATGCTGCTCCTCGTGGCCAAGATGGCGTCGCAGGACTCAGGCAGGCAGCGCGGGTCAGTGTTGGGGCCCGGGGCCTGCAGGCGGTCGAGTCGCAGAGTGTCGGTGGCAGGAGCGGCCTGGAGGCGGGATAGTTTACGGTCCTTGGTGGAGTCCAGGTGGGCCAGGAATAGTTGATTGAAGGCGTGGATCTGCCGTCGGATAAAGTCGAGTTGGGGTCCGTTGTAGGTCTGGGTGAGTGAGGCCCGAAGTTTCGGGAGAGTCAAAGTGAGGTCCTGCTGGTGCCGGCGCATCGCAGCCAGAGTAGATCTCAGAGCATGGAAGGAGAATTGCTGAGTATGGCGGCAGATATCTTGACGGTATCTATAGTCCAGGTTGGGTTGATTTATTAACATCTCACCCACCACATAAACATTCACTTCCTGTACTACCAAAGTATCGGAGCTGCAGTGTGAATCGTTAACAAGATGCACTGCAATTATTCACCCAGTTTACGTAAGCAGCACCTCACAAACCTGTAGCAAGAACTGCAGATGCTATTTAATACACAAAAGGACACAAAGTGCTGGAGTAACTCAGCAGGTCAGGCAGCATCTGTGAAGAACATGGATAGGTGACTTTTTGGGTCGAGTCCCTTCTTTAGAAGAAGGGTCTCAAACTGAAATGTCTGAAGAAGGGTCCCACAGGACATCACAGGAACAAGCCTTCGACCCACAATGTCTGTGCCATACAAAATGCCAAATTAAACTAATATCCTCTGCCTGCAAGTGATCCATATCCCTCCATTCCCTGCATAATGTGCCAATCTAAAAGCTCCATAAATGCCACCAAAAGCATCTGTTTCTTCAGCGAACTACATGCACCGGTTACAAAATGTAGGCAATGTTGAAACTCATTTATGTTTTCATTTAGTTAGACTGTTAACAGGCAAGTTTGAATTGCTGTGAAATAATGTACAAAGTGTTGTATATTTAACAGCATTATTAAAGAGTCAAAACATCAGAAATTCAGTCAGTCACATAATATTTCAATCATGTTTTATTTTGACAAAGCTCCATCAAAGGAGTGCTTAAAAGATTTTCAGAAGCCATAAACCAGTGCATAATGAGAATGTAACTAAAGTACCTAAAATGTAGCTGTGTAATTACGCAGTTGAAACAATGTTATTAATCTGCTAACAATGGTTAAATGAGCTAAAGCTGCAGTTGTGAAAAGCATGATTGCCTAGTTGTTAAATGTGGTGATTTGTTTTATTATATGTTAACATATCAGATAAAGCGTCTCCAGTGGTTTAAAAATATGCCATTTGAATTGTAGTCACTTTAGTGGATGGGTGGCACCAATTCACTCCGTGTAAACACCCACAAACAATGAACGAATAACAAGATAACTCTCATGCTCTTTTTAAAGAAACAGACATCGTATTGTCCCGACCCAAAATGTTGTCATAGAGTCATACAGCACAGAAACAGGCCCTTTGTCCCAACTTGCCCACGCCGACTAACATGCCCCACCTACACTAGTCCCACTTAGCGGCGTGGTGGCGCAGAGGTAGAGTTACTGCCTTACTGGCTGGAGTCTTTACGGACATTTTCAACCTCTCACTTCTGAGGTCTGAGGTCCCCACCTGCTTTAAAAGGGCATCAATTATACCAGTGCCCAAGAAGAGTAAGGTGACGTGCCTCAATGACTATCGACCTGTGGCACTAACGCCTGTGGTGATGATGTGCTTTGAGAGGTTGAGCATGGAGCAAATCAACTCCTACCTCGACAAAAACCTGGACCCACTGCAGTTTGCTTACCGCCACAACAGATCAACGGTGGATGCGATCTCGCTGGCCCTCCACTCCGCTCTGGACCACTTGGACAACAAAAACCTATATGTCAGGCTGTTATTCATCGATTACAGCTCGACATTTAACACAATCATCCCCTCCAAGCTGGTTACCAAACTCGCAGAACTGGGTCTCTGCGCATCCCTCTGCAATTGGATCCTCGCCTTCCTCATTCACAGACCACAGTCTGTTTGTATTGGTGGAAATGTGTCAGCCTCGATAACAATCAGCACGGGAGCACCTCAAGGCTGCGTGCTCAGCCCCCTGCTGTACTCACTCTATACTCATGACTGCGTAGCCGGTCACAGTGCGAACTCCATCATCAAGTTCGCTGACGACACCACTGTGGTGGGACGTATCACTGATGGGGATGAGTCAGAGTAGAAGAGAGATCGAGCAACTGTCCATATGGTGCCAGCACAATAACCTGGCCCTCAACACCAGCAAAACCAAGGAAATGATTGTGGACTTTGGATGGAGTAGGATGGGAACCCACAGTCCCGTTTATATCAACGGGTCGATGGTTGAAAGGGTCAAGAGCTTCAAATTCCTGGGGGTGCACATCTCTGAAGATCTTTCCTGGTCCGAGAACACTAATGCAATTATCAAGAAAGCTCATCAGCGCCTCTACTTCCTGAGAAGATTACGGAGAGTCGGCTTGTCAAGGAGGACTCTCTCTAACTTCTACAGGTGCACAGTAGAGAGCATGCTGACCGGTTGCATCGTGGCTTGGTTCGGCAACTTAAGCGCCCTGGAGAGGAAAAGACTACAAAAAGTAGTAAACACTGCCCAGTCCATCATCGGCTCTGACCTTCCTTCCATCGAGGGGATTTATCGCAGTCGCTGCCTCAAAAAGGCTGGCAGTATCATCAAAGACCCACACCATCCTGGCCACACACTCATCTCCCCGCTACATAGAATCATAGAATCATAGAAAGTAGGTGCGAGAGCAGACCACCAGGTCCATCGAGCCCGCACCGCCATTCGCTCATGGCTGAACACCAGACAAACACCCCTACCCACAAACAGTAGACACAAGACACAGAACACAAGACACTACCCTCCCCTTTATACCGCTATCACCCCTCTCCACCCCAAGAACCGCGTGATCTCCTGGGGGAGGCAAAAAACGGATAAAAACCCAGGTCCAATTCGGGAAAAAAATCCGGGAAATTCCTCTCCGACCCCAATCCAGGCGATCGACACTTGTCCAGGAGATCACTCAGGTCTTACTATACTAACCCTACCTAGGTCCATATCCCTGCCCTCTCCCCGTAGCCCCTTATCCCCTTGGCAGCTAAAAAACCATCTATTTTAGACTTAAATATATTTAATGTTTCTGCTTCCACTGCTCCCTGGGGCAGTGAATTCCATAAATTAACCACCCTCTGGGTGAAGAAGTTCTTCCTCATCTCAGTTTTAAAAGAGCCCCCCCTTATTCTGCAACTATGTCCCCTAGTTCTAGTTTCCCCGATCATTGGGAACATCCTCGGTGCATCCACCCGATCAAGGCCCCTCACGATCTTATATGTTTCAATGAGATCGCCTCTCATTCTTCTAAACTCCAAAGAGTAGAGTTCCAGCCTACTTAACCTTTCCTCATATGTCAATCCCCTCATTGCAGGAATTAATCTTGTAAACCTTCGCTGCACTGCCTCCAGGGCCAGTACATCCTTTCTTAAGTATGGACCCCAGAACTGTACACAGTATTCCAAATGTGGTCTCACTAATACTGTGTACAGCTGCAGCAAGACCTCCGTGTTTTTATACTCAATCCCCCTAGCAATAAAGGCCAAAACTCCATTGGCCTTCCTGATAGCTTGCTGCACCTGCATACTAACTTTTAGTGATTCATGTACTATTACCCCTAGATCCCTTTGCGTTGCATTACAGCGCAGCTCCTCCTCATTTAGAAAATAACTTGCCCTATCATTTTTTTTCCCCAAAGTGAATGACTTCACATTTATTAGTATTAAATTTCATCTGCCAAGTTATTGCCCACTCACCTAGCTTATCTATATCCTTTTGCAGACTCTTCCTATCCTCCTCATCCCCTACTTTTCTTCCCATTTTTGTATCGTCCGCAAATTTTGATATATTACACTTGGTTCCCTCCTCCAAATCATTTATATAAATTGTGAACAACTGGGGTCCCAGCACCGACCCTTGCGGAACCCCGCTAGTTACCGGTTGCCATCCCGAATATGAACCATTTATCCCCACTCTCTGCTTCCTATTTGTTAGCCAATCCTCTACCCATGCTAATATATTACCCCCAATCCCATAATTTTTTATTTTTAGCAATAGTCTCTTATGTGGCACCTTGTCAAAAGCCTTTTGGAAGTCCAAGTATACCACATCCACCGGTTCCCCTTTATCCACCCGGGTTGTTACTTCCTCAAAGAATTCGAGCAGATTCGTTAAACAGGACTTCCCCTTCACAAAACCATGCTGGTTCTGTCCGATGAAGTCATGTCCATCCAAGTGCCCCATTAGTGTTTCTTTAATAATTGTCTCTAACATTTTACCCACCACCGATGTTAGACTAACCGGTCTATAGTTACCCGCCTTCTGTTTACTTCCTTTTTTAAATATAGGTGTTACATTGGCCATTTTCCAATCCACTGGGACCGTTCCTGCCTCCAGGGAGTTTTGGAAAATTATCACCAATGCATCCACAATCCCCACCGCTATCTCCCTCAAGACCCTTGGATGTAATCCATCAGGCCCAGGGGATTTATCCTCCTTCAGTCTCATTAATTTCCCTAATACCACCTCCTTGGTGATCTTAATAGTATTTAGCTCCTCCATTCCTACCTCCCCCTGTTTATCCTGTACCTTGCTACCTTCAAGTAGAAGGTACAGGAGCTTGAAGACTGCAACAACCAGGTTCAGGAATAGCTACTTCCCCACAGCCATCAGGCTATTAAACCTGGATCGGACAAAACTCTGATTATTAATAACCCATTATCTGTTATCTGCACTTTATCAGTTTATTTATTCATGTGTGTATATATCTATATTATGGTATATGGACACACTGATCTGTTTTGTAGTAAATGCCTACTATGTTCTGTGTGCTGAAGCAAAGCAAGAATTTCATTGTCCCATCAGGGACACATGACAATAAACTCACTTGACTTGACTTACAGTGCTTTCAGCGCCAGACCCAGGTTCGATCCTGACTACGGTTGCTGTCTGTGCGGAGTTTGTACGTTCTCCCCGTGACCGCATGGGTTTTCTCCGAGATCTGCTTCCTCCCACACTCCAAAGACTTACAGGTTTGTAAGTTAATTGGCTTGGTATAAATGGAAAAATTGTCCCTAATGTGCGTAGGGTAGTGTTAATGTGTGGGGATCGCTGGTCGGCGTGGACTCTGTGGGCTGAATGGCCTGTTTCCGTGCTGTATCTCTAAACTAAACTAAACCTGCTTGCATTTGACCCATATCCCTCCAAACCTATCCTATCAATGTACCCAACGATTCTTATTTGCTGTGATATTACCTGCCTCAACTACCTCCTCTGGCAGCTCGTTGCCTACAATTGTCACCCTTTGTTTAAAATATTTGCCCCTCAGATTCCTATTAAATCCCCCTTCACATTAAGCCTGTCATCTGGTTCTTGATTCCCCTACTCAGGGTAAAAGACTCAGTGCATTTACTCTATGTATTCCTGTGGAACTTGTATGGCTTGATTGTACTCATGAGTAGTATGATTTGACTGGACACACAAACAAAGCTTTTCACTGTATCTTGGTGCACGTGGCAATAATAAACCAAAACAATCTGTATTTCACCGTCTGTATTTCACTCTCACCTTAAACCCATGTTCTCTGGTTCTTGATTCCCCTACTCTGGGTAGAAGACTCTGTGCATTCACCCTATCTATTTCCTTCATGATCTTATATACTTTTAGTTTGAATTTCTATTCTTGCATTTACCCTATCTATTCTTCTCATGATCTGATACACCTCTATAACGTCCTTCTGTGCTCCAAGGAAGAACCCTCGCCTGCTCAACATCTCCATGTAGCTCAGGCCTGCAAGTCCTTACAACATCCTTGGAAATCTTCTCTGCACCTTTTCCAGCTTAACATCTTTCCTATAACAGGGTGACCAAAACTGAACGCAATCCTCGAATCGTCTGTCTGTCCATTCTCTGACCTGCTAAGTTTCTCCAGCAGTTTGTTTTGTGCATTGGATCTTACAAGCCTACCCAAAAGGGAAGACACCGCCCAGTGAAACTAATTACTTGAAAGGCCGCGGATCTTACAAGGTAGAACTTTCGCAATAGTGCACTGATATGTTAGCCAAGGTTTTTAATCCTCAAATCTCTGGAATGAGACTTTAACCCCAGCTTTGTGACTCAGGATCAAGAATACTATCAAGACAGCCAATATTGACATGTGAATCATTTACTTTTTCCTTTGACCGTCCGTCCGTCCATCCATCCATCTCTAAAACTCTGATCTTGTGCTCTTCCTGTTTGCGGGATTTTTCTATTTGCGCAAAAATGGTACGTGAGAGCGCTACAATTGTACGTGAGAGCGTTCTCCTGTGCTGCGAGTGCAACACGTTTAGTTCCAATCAGTGGTATATTGTAAAAGTTATCGAGGTTTAAAAATCTATAAAAACGCGCGTGCGCAGTTTCCTTCAGTCAGCGGCGCGCAGATTGGTCTTTTCTCCAGTCAGTCAATGCCATGGCCGGGATGGCAACGCCCCTTACTGCCACACCAGCGGCAGCCTGTCCCGTCTCACTCACAAACTCCTCTCTCCCCTCCTCACAGTAAGTTGTCTATCGTCTCCCCCACCATCGGCGGCGGCCGTGGGGGAGGGGGTTCAGTGGAGGCCCAGTGGAGGACCTGGTCCCGTCTCTCTCTCCCTCATCACTCACCCTTCTCCCCCACCCGCCCTCTGCGACAATGGTGGTCCCGTCTACCCGTCCCCCCGGGTCCGTCTCCTCCACCGCCGCCGTTGAGGTAAATCACCCTCACGGCCTTCTCGGAGGAGATCTTCCCCACCAGCACATCGAAACTCGTGGTGCCCACTGTGATGAACACCGACTCCATCTCCCGCCCCCCCCCCCCCCAGTGGCCCGACTGTGGCAGCGAGCAGGCAGGCAGGTGGGCAGGGCGGGGACAGGCCGAACAGCAGCAGCAGGTGGGCAGGCAGGGCGGGGACGGACTGAGCGGCAGCAGCAGGCAGTCGGACAGGACGGGCCGAGTGGGTAGAGGGAGGGAGGGAGAGTCGGGTTGCAGGGTGGCTGAGCAGTTTGCGCGGTGTTTGAGTAACGCACACACACACACACTGCAAACTGGTCCAATTGTCATGTCAATGGGCTCTAAACCAAAGCTAACAATGAACGACCTGTAGAGAAAGGAACTGCAGATGCTGCTTTTTGTGGATGGAGGGAGGGTGTGACTGAGGGTAGGGGAAAGGAGAGGGAGAGAGAGGTGAGGGATTGTGGGAGGGGAGGAGGAGAGGAGAAAGATCCTAGGGAGGTGAGGAGGGAGTGTGGGGGAATTGAGGTAGAGGAAGGGGTACGGAGGGAGAGGGGGAAAGTGGGGGAGGTGAGGAGAGTGGGGGAGGAGGGAGAATAGAGGGAGAGGGGGGAGTGGGGGAGGTAGGGAGTGATAGTGGGGGGATAGGGGGAGGTGAGGACTAGGGGGTAGAGGGATAGGAGGGGGGTAGGGAGGGGAGAGGAGTTATGGAGGGAGGGAGGGAGTGGCTGATGGTAGGGGAGAGGGAGGAAGAGGTGAGGGAGGGATTGGGGGAAGGGAGGAGGAGAGGGGAAAGAAGAGGGAGGGTAAAGAGGAAGGGGAGGGAGTGCTGGCGGATGAGGGGAAATGAGCCGTGCCTGCGCAGTTGGGGGCAATGCGTGAGTGGTGCAATATTGCGTTGGGGGGACGGGTTGCATTGGGGGAACTGGTGAGTGGTGGAATATTGAATTGGGGAACGGGTTGCGTTGGGGCACCAGGCCCGTGTGACAGGGACCCAATGGGTCCCACTTAGTCTAGTTTGTAGATAACTCCCCACTGTAATGGCAAAATCTGAAATTGCAAGGGGTCCACGGCTTCGATCCCCCTCAGATGGGATTCATTAATCATTAATTATTCCACATGAGATGCTGTGATTCCAACATGCGATCAACAATATCCTCTGAAAGATGTTTCCAACAATTTTGTAGCAAGATGGCTGCAGCGATACGGGGGAAACTCGTGCACAAATACCAAGAGAACTTAGAAACATAGAAAAATAGGTGCAGGAGTATACCATTTGGCCCTTTGAACCAGCACCGGCATTAAATATGATCATGGCTGATCATCCAAAATCAGTACCCTGTTCCTGCTTTTTCCACATATCCCTTGATTCCTATAGTCTCTCTTGAAAACATCCAGTGAATTGGCCTCCACTGCCTTCTGTGACAGAGAATTCCACAGATTCACAACTCTCTGGGTGAAGAAGTTTTTCCTCATCTCAGTCCTAAATGGACTACCCCTTATTCTTAAACTGTGCCTAACATTCTCACATCTGCGGAGGTCACACGCAAACCGGAGGAACAACACCTCATATTCCACTTGGTGGCTTTCAATCCAATGGTCCAATGAATTCTCCAACTTTAGGTAACCTAAAGGAGGGATATGGATTATGTGCATGCAGATAAGAGTTAGTCATGGCATAAAGTTCAACAGCTGAAGAGCCTGTTCTTGTGTTATAGCACCATTAGGCACGGAAACAGGTCCTTCGGCCCAAATTACTATGCTAACCAAGATGCCCCACTTATACTAGTCCCATCTGCCCACACTGGGCCCATATCCCTCTGAACCTTTCCTATCCATGTACCCAGGGCTGCCAACATTGGGTGAGAGTTGAGAGTGAGAAATCTGGACCCATCCTACGACAATGTCTACGACCTAGTCGACATCAAGCTACGACAAGCTACGTTGACCGGCGACACAATTCCTCACGAATTGGGACGTCCACCTATGACCACACCTACGACAACCTACGACCACACGGGTGACAACCTACGACAACTGAAGTCAACTAATGTCCACCAGATATGACAAGCTACGACCCTGTCGGCGACAACTGAAGATGTCAAATTGCATGAAATACATGAGACTCACGCTCAATGCGTGAGAGTTGGCAACGCTGATGTACCTGTCCACATGCCTTTTAAATACAAGAATTTAAGTGCAAGAATTTCACTGTGCAGTGCATATGTGACAATAACGAACCATTGAGCCATTAAATGATTTTATAGTACCTGCCTGAACTACTTCCTCCGACAGCTCATTCCACATATCTACCACCCTCTGTGTGAAACTGTTGTCCCTAAGGTTCATATTAAATCTTTCCCCTCTCACCTTAAACCTATAGCCCCTGGTTCTTGATTCCCCTACTCTGGGTAAAACGCTCTACATTTACCCTTATCTATTCCCCTCATCATCTTATACACCTCTACAAGATCACCCCTCATCCTCCTGCCCTCCAAGGAATAAGTCCTGTACTGCACTGTTCCATACTCTATGTTCCATTAATAGTTTGCATTATGAGAAATTATAAGAAAACTTGGGCTTTGGCATTTGAAGCATGTGCATAAAATGTGACCTTATCGTATAAAAAATTGTAAAAAGACGTTGTAAATCCAAAACATATCTTAACTCAATTTGATCGAGTCAGACAAAAGGACATTTCTGGAAACTAATGGGATTAGACAAGAAAATTCAGCTTGGAAAACCAGCTGGGAACAGGCTTCGCGACATCTGCAATTCACTGTTGCACCGAACACCCCAGCCCCACCCTGTTTGGACCTGCCCCACAAAGAATGGGTCACCCTGAACCGGCTCCGTACAGGGGTCGGCCGGTTCAACGCCAACATGCATCGCTGTGGGCTGCGTTCATCAGCAGTCTGCGTGTGTGGAGCAGACCAGCAAACAGCGCAGCACATCATTTTCTACTGCGCTGTTCTCCGCCCTCCTTGTGGAGGGGTAGACCTCACGGCCCTCGACAACAGCACATTGAACTGGCTACAGTGCCTGGAGGGCATTACATAACCTCTGCTGCCTCAAACGCAAGAAGAAGAAGAAGAAGAAGACTAGAAAATTCATAATTTGAAGTAAACCCGGCGGCACAGTGGCGCAGCGAGTAGTGCTGCTGCCTCGCAGCGCCAGAGACCCGGGTTCGATCCTGATCTTGGGTGCTGTCTGTGTGTCGAGTTTATATGTTCTCCCTGTGACCACATGGATAGTAAGATTAAACGAGAACTTACCAGTTTGAAGTTTGATCTTTATTTTATGAGGAGTTACGTTGGTGATTACGTGAAGGCCCGTCAGGGCGCATGCGCGTCAATCGTCAAAGCAGCGGTATGAAATCACAGACAAAACCATAATTGAAGTAACATATTAAGATGATCAACATGAGAACTACCATTATGACCTTTTTTCTATGAGAGAGGGTTGGGCGTGGCGGGCACGTAATCACCAACGTAACTCCTCATAAAATAAAGATCAAACTTCAAACTGGTAAGTTCTCGTTTAATCTTACTATTTTACTTCGGAGTCACGTGAGTGACTACGTGAAGATTTTAAAGCTCTGTGATTTTTATGCCGCAGATCAAAATCCCGGCTTCTCACTGCATCGATTGACTGAGTATCATCAATAATGCTGTAAACATGACATTGCATATCATGCAAAAACAAAACAGTTTTATTTTTGGTCATAAAACAACCAATAAACCCTCTTAATGTAGGGCAACAAACGAAACAGAATGAAACAGTATTGAATAACAGACTTTAAACAATAGCAACAGCACTCAATATTGAGTTAGCAAACAGCCCTCCATCGGCCGATGGTAGTATTGCTGAAACACAAGTTCATTTTTCCAACCTGCGGCTTTTAATATATGGTCGATGGGAACGTCCATCGCCCTGGCCGCGGATGTTGCTACTGCGCTAGTGGAATGAGATGTAAACACATAAATGTTAATTCCTGCCTGAACCAACTCTTGCTTTAACCACCTTGAGATAGTCTGAACTGCCACTCTTTTATGTTGGCTTTTTGTAACTGACAAATAATCCTGTTTCTTCTTGTCTTAAAGCCCTTGTGGCTTCAATGTAATGTAACAAATGTGTCCTTACACATAAACATGGAGCTGTAGGATATGCTGAGAACACAATCTTAAAACCTGTCACACCTGGCCTGCTTTGTTTGAGCAGGTCAGAAATATAAAACAGAACATTCTCTGTATTCACTTCCATTCTCTCGAACTGAAGTTTTTTGGAAAGTCTGCACTCTCTGTACTGACACTAATGCCATTAGCATAGCCAATTTCATGGTTAATTTTAACAAAGTTATAGCCGTGACAGGGACCCAACGACGAAGTATGTTACGAACAACCCTTACCTCGCAGATTACCATATACCTAGGCTTAGGCGGTTTGGAATTAGATTCCTTTCATCAACCTAGATATGAGAGGGTGAGAACCTATACTTTATGTCCGTGTACCTATTACAAGATATGCGGACAAAGCACTTCTAGCTGTATTGATAGCAGTATAGCTAAGACCTTCATCATAATAAAGTGTAGATAAACTCTAACACATTTTCAATAACTACAGTATCATATTGAATATTCTTTTGAACACAATATTGTTCCTTTTTTTTTTTTTTTTCATAAGTCATATACTGTTTTTGAGTACTCTTTCTCCAGACTGCAGCGAGTATATACACCGTTGGCCTAGAAAGTCCTCGACCAATGTAAGGCATTCTTGAAACCTGCAAACTAACAGATCCATACCGTCACATAACGGATGAACTTAATGCGTTACTGGATGCTCCAGCAAATTCCTACTGTTTGGAATCAGCAAAAAGAGGTTGGATCGCTATCTGTAACATCAAAGGGAACCATGGTTGAATCAGGCAATTTGGTATCACCAAAACCCCTGAAGCGGCATCCTGCTTGATTTTCTCAAACACCGATCTATGAGGCAGAATGGTGGGAAAATGTACACAAACATATCATCCCAATTTAGTGAAAAAGCATCAATTGCCACTGCCCCTGGATCTGGTGCCTATGAAACATATTTTGGCCTTCCATATAGAAGTACTATGTTCTTGAACACATCCTGGTTCCACATCCACTCTGTGTTATGATGGAATTTTCGTGAGCTGCCATCTGGTACTACATTAAGTTTCCCTGGCAGATAGATAGCTCCAATCCAAATCTCTTTATCCCTACTCCAGGTCCAATTGTATTTGCCAACCTGTCACATGATAACGATTTGATTCCACTCATGTGATTCATATCAGCAACTGCTGCAGTGTTGTCTATTTTGCACTGCACATGCAAACTAGTTTAGTTAGTGCCATAAGCCGTGAGTCCATAAAATACTCTTGGTTAATTCCCCATGTATGCAGAAGCAATGTTCATCTGTCTCCACCGCTGGATCTTGTATCAGTAGCACCCTACCGAAGTGCTCTGACATCTGTCTGCAAATCATGGAAGCTTGGTCCAATAACACTTTGGAACTACTAGTGGACACATGCTGAATCCACCATTGTACATCAGCAACAGCCTCTTTTGATAGAAGCATAGGTCTATTATAATGACCCCAATGTATCCTCAATGCTTGTTCCTTTGACCTTTGTAATTGTAGATAATAAAGTGGCCATATTGAACTGCTGGAAATGCTGCCAGCCATTACCACAGCAGTCTTGTCACCTGGCTAATTGAAGGCTGTGCGTTAGCAATTAACTTGATATAGCTCTTAATTAGCTGTACCCTTTTTGCCTGGGCAAGGTCACAATGATGTTGATTAAGTCCATTGTGAACCCAACTAGTCAATTTGTGTCACAGGTATAAATTTAGATTCCTCAGAATAGCTTATAAAGCCCAATTAAAATTGGTTTTTACCAACTGCCACTGATGCTTCAGCTGTTTCCTTTGATTGTCCTACAATCAAGATATTATTTAGCTAAGCCATGAGCACATGACCTTGATTTCTCATCATGCCTAGAATAGGTTTTAACAACTTTGTAATCCCTCTAGGAGCTGAAGACAAACCATTAGGCAGTGGATTGTATTGGCATAATTCCCCATCCAGCTGAATTTTAAATCTTCTATCCTGCAAATGAACAGACACTGAATCCGCATCTTTAAGATCTCCTTCACAAACGTTTCCATCTTAAAATGTCTATACCGTACAAAAGGGTTAAACCTATTCAGGTCTGTATAATTCTGCATCCCCCCATCCTTTTTTGGTCTGGGAAAGATAGTGGACACAAACTGATGGCTTTGGTAAACTGCCTTAGCAATTACACCTTTATTACATAAGCTTGCAAGTTCCAGCTGAACTTCCAATTGTTCAGTGATACTGGTCAAACTCCTTTTTTGGAACATGTTGCATGGGTAAATCAGAATTTGCATTTAAGCTTTATTCGATGCCCTTGAATAACCTTCAGTATAAACATATCTGAGGTAAACATTTAATTGTATCACATTAGATCTGTCTACATGAGAACCAGACCCTATTACCTCCTTACCACCTGGCATTCTTCCCCGGCCTTGAGCTGGATATCTCACCTCCGTGGCGGTGCTACAGCCGAACGCCAACTGCGCTGCATCGTAGCTGGACTCGTCCCTTGCCCGGACCAGTCTGCTCCCTTATAGGGATACTTCCGCTTTGGTGAATATGTGGCTGCCGTCTTAGCCTCCTCCTCCAGCTCCTTCACCTGCTGTGCGAAATCCTCGCCAAACAGCTGTGCCAGTTGCACTGTGCCAGGCTGGCATTTATGCTGGTGGCAAGTTCCTCACCCAGAGGCTCACCAGCATCCAACGACATGGCAAACCGTGCTGCACACGGTGTCAGCTCTGACAGCTGCCTGCCCTCCCTTTGGAAGTCGTCGGACTCAGGGTCAGAGCGTATCTGCCCTTCTGCACTCACCTCTTGCAAAGAGGGTGCTTTCAAGCAGGCCTCTACTAGGCACTGCCAGCGGAGCCGTCCCCACGGCCTCCCGCCTGCACAACTCCTCCTGGAGTATGGCTTTATGAAGCAGGCCTCTCCAAGGCACTGCCAGCGGAGCCTTCCATAAGGCTTCCCGCCTGCACAACTCCTCCTGGAGTTGTGGCTTTATGAGGCAGACCTCTCCTAGGCACTGCCAGCGGAGCCTTCCCTATGGCTTCCCGCCTGCACTCCTCCTCCTGGAGTGTCTCTGTGGAGCAGCCCCTGTATGAGCTGCTCCTTTTGGATAACCGCTGGGGAACGGTATCCTGTCCCCGACGGGACTCTCGTGGCCCGACTCTGCGGAGTCTATAGCCCTTACTGACTTAACTTATGCCGACCGCCCGACTGGCGTTGGCTGTGTACCCGGCTGGGCACTTTCTGAAGTCTGTCGCCGCACCGCTACCGGCTTGCGACTCCCCCGAGGTGACAGGCTGCCTTTCAGAGACTGCATCCCGCAGCTCTCTCTCTCCTTGTCGGCAGCAGCCTGCACCTTTCCCTTGTTCCTGTATATGGGGGGGGAAAAAACAGACAGAAACAATTTATTTACTCTTTTCTAACTCCTCCAAAGTCTCCCCGACTTTGGTGGAGTTGTATTTACTCACGTTGCAGAAGGAGCTCCGAGCTCCCGCTGCCGTTGTCGCCAATTCGTCCGACGTAATGACGCGCATGCGCCCTGACGGGCCTTCTTCACGTAGTCACTCACGTGACTCCGAAGTAAAATTTTCTCTGCAAACTCCAGTTTCCTCCCACATCCCAAAGATGCGCGGGTTTGTAGGTTAAATGGCCTCAGTAAATTGTCCCGGCTGTGTAGGGAGTGGATGAGAATGTTGGATAACATTGAACAAGTGTGAATAGGTGATCGATGGTCGGAATGGACTCGGTGAGCCGAAGGGCCTGTTTCCATGCTGTATCTCTAAACTACATTAAAGACAGACAAGTGAGGCATCATCCTCAAGAGCACTCAGAGAACCATTCAAGAACAAAGTAAATGGGTACTTCAGCAGGTGAATAGTCCTCTTTGTTCGTATACATCTTTATGATTCTATCAGAATGTGGCACAGTGGCACAGCAGTAGAGTTGCTGCTACCTTACAGCGCCAGAGACCCAAGTTCGTTACTGACTACCGGTGCTGCATGTACTGAGTTTGTACGTTCTCCCTGGGTTTTCTCCTGGTGCTCAGTTTCCTCCCACACTCCAAAGATGTACAGGTTTGTGGGTTAATTGGCTTTGGTAAAATTGTAAATTATCCCTAGTGGGTAGGATTGTGCTCGGGGTGATTGCTGGTCGGCGTGGACTAGGTGGGCCGAAGGACCTGCTTCCGCACTGTATCTCTAAAGCCTAAAGTCTAAACGCAATCAAGGGCATGTTAAAGAAAAAAACATGACATGTGTTTACATTTTAATTACACTGTGCACTGTAATATTGATAAATATGATGAGAATCCTGGGGTGGGGAAATAATCCTTCAAAAATCCCTGGAGTAGTAGCTTTATCATGGAAAGCTGAAATTCTGAAATTCATAAACAAAAAACTCCAATCATCCATTTTTTAAATATCCAATCTAAAGGTTGTAAGTGCCTATTTGTTCACTATATTACCACCAAGCGTTTGAACACCTTTAATTATTATTTGTAGATATAAGATAAAGTTTGGATTCTTCTGTAATTTATATTTTTTTAAAGCACTGCAATCTTAGATTGACATACAGTATTTATTGAATTTCAAGAACATATGAGCATTTCATCTCTCTGGTTTGAAAACCATCCCACATTTTAAGATACAGCTCCACAAGTCTAACATCGCTGAAATGTAATTCCAGACTCATTATGACAGCAGATTTATGAGGAACAAGTAAAATAGGATGAAAAATAACAGGAAGATTATTGGATAAGTTAAAGGTCTGTCCAAGTCTTAAACGTAAATCAAACTCAGTTTTCTTTGCTCCTGTCATCTGCATACTATCCCCATGTCAAAGCTTCCTCATGGAATTACAGTATATCAATGACATGAAAAGTGTCCGAGTGATATTTAGAAATCAGGGCAGCACGGTAGCGCATCAGTAGAGTTGTTGCCCTACAGCACCAGTGGCCCAGGTTCAACCCTGACTACGGATGCTGAATTTTAGGAGTTTGCATGTTCTCCCAGTGACCGCATGGGTTTTCTCTGCATGCACCAGTTGCCTCCACATTCCAAAGACGTGCAGATTTATAAGTTAATTGGCTTCTGAAATTCTCCCTGGCATGTAGGATAGGACTTGTGTATGGGTGATTGATGGTCAGTGTGGATAGGATTGGGATGAAGGGCGTGTTTCTAAGCTGTATCTCTAAACTAAACTAAACTATTCTTAGG
>JAXLNO010005225.1:52500-82834 GCA_038087875.1 Malacoraja senta | reverse complement strand
GTCCCGCGCGGCCATACGATGCCCGTGAGCCTCAACGCCACCACGAGGTCGCATAATTTGTGTGCCAAGGACACGTAAGTGGGACAGGCCCTTAAAAATACCAAGGAAGGGTAGCGCAGCTACACATCACTGGATATCCTTAACCTGTTCAATGCCACCGCCGAGTACACTAGGGATCATGGCCAATAGTGAAAAATAAACTTGGCAGTGAACAGCTTAATGGTCTCCATATTTTATAGAAATATGGAGCCTTCAATGCCCATGAGGGGTGAGCCTTATTATATCTATGTTTCTCTAAATATAGATATTTGTGGTAAAAGATGGGTCAGCTCGGGCCTCGAAAAGATCCAACCTTATGTGCAGCTTTACATTTGTTTATATGCAATAAGCAAAAAGAACACAATAGAAGATAAAACATGATAATAACTATAAGCAAAGCCAAGAGATCGTGGCCTTACACGAGTTGCTGCCTTGCAGCACCAGAGACCCGGGTTTGAACCCGACTACGAGTGGTGACTGTACGGAGTTTGCATGTTCTCCCCGTAACCTGTGTGGCTTTTCTCTGAGATGTAGGTAAATTGGCTTGGTATAATTGTAAATTGTCCCTAGTGTGAGCTGAAGGGCCTGTTTCAGCACTGTATCTCCAAAGCAGTGGTTCTTAACCTGGGGGTCATGACCCCCATGGGGGCCGTTTGGGGTTTTTCCGGGGGTCATGAAGGGGTTGTAAAGAACATCAATTTGTTGAGCCTATTTTTAGGAACCTAACAAAGGTACATACCACACACAGTATTTTGTTCACGTATGCGCTTACATATACATAGGGCCTATGAGAGGGGGGGTGCAGGGGGTACATCGTACCCGGGCCCAGAGTCCAATAGGAGCCCTGGAGCTGAAGGAGGGGGGGTGGGAATTTCGTGAAATCTCAGAAAATGTTTACATATATTTTGTGAAGACTAGCATTCACATTTTGTGCCTTCAGAGTTTTATATATCGTAATTCGTAGAAATTGTGATCCGTAATAAAGCAGGGAATTTTAACTGGCGGGTGTGTGGTCGGGGTAACCTGATTAAAAGAGGGGGAAGGGGAAGACCCATCACTACTGATGGATCTTCCCTGTAGGAGGGCGCGGGGGTGGAGCACTAGGACCCAGCAGAGTCATCACTACTGATGGATCTTCTTTGTAGGAGGGGGGAGAGCACTAGGAGCCAGCAGAGTCATCACTACTGATGGGTCTTCCCTGTAGGAGGGAGGGGGAGCACTAGGACCCAACAGAGTCATCACTACTGATGGATCTTCCCTGTAGGAGGGGGGAGAGCACTAGGACCCAGCAGAGTCATCACTATTGATGGGTCTTCCCTGTAGGAGGGAGGGGGGGGAGCACTAGGACCCAACAGAGTCATCAATACTGATGGATCTTCCCTGTAGGAGAAGGAGGGGAGAGCACTAGGAGCCAGCAATCGGACCATGTGCTGTCTGCATGGTTTAGGTTGTGGGCCTGGTGCTATGCTGGGAACTCTGGTGAGGTGACGGCTCTGGCCCGCTGGTGGCAGGTGGAGAGGCGAGGGTCGGCAGAGTCGCTGGTGGAGGCCCGTGGGGAGCTGGAGTAGAGATATAGGCAGCAGCATCATTGGCTTTCTGAAGACGGTGAAGGTTGGCGACAGTGGCTGCGGTGGCCTCGCCCGGGGAGGTGGTGAGAGTCAGGAGCCGCGGCTGTTTCAGTGGTCCGGGCCTGGGTTTGGGTCAGTGTGTGGATGGGTGGGTGTGAGTGAGTGGGTGAGGGTGTGTGTGTGTGTGTGTGGATGTGTGTGGGTGTATGTGAGTAGGTGAGTGAGTGTGTGTCTGAGTGTATGTGTGTTAGTGGGAGGGTGAATTTTATAAATGAAGTTAAAACCATTAGATCTGTTGAACTTGTTAACAGACTATTGACTTGGTAACCTGTTTCCAAATGTTTGTGTTAGCTTCAGAATACTATTTAACAATTCCAGCAAACAGTAGCTTCTGCAGAGGTCATTTAGCAAACTCAAGCTGATTAAGAATTATTTAAGGTCGACAATGTCTCATGAACGTCTTGTGGATTTGGCCAGGCTAAGTATTCAAAGTTAAAGTCAGTTTTATTCATCACATACACCCGAAGGTGCAGTGAAGTGAATTTGCCAGCAGTGATACACGTAAAAAGAACACACAATACACAATAAAATTGAACACAAACATCCACTACAGCATTCTTCACTGTGGTGGAAGGCAACAAGTTTCAGCCAGTCCTCCTCCTTTGTTCACCTGTGTTCGGGGCCATAACCCCTCCGTAGTCGCATCTAGGGACGGACCAATGTACAAGGCCCTCTCGTCAGGATGATCCAAACTCCGATGTTGGGACGGACAAACACACTCTGCGGCTTGGAGGTCCCGACTCGGCACTTTCCTACTGGAGACCGCAGCTTCAGGATGTTATAGGCCACAGGCCAGCGGTTTTGCGGTTAAATATAAAAGGATGTTTCAATGTGAATTCTTTCTCCTTATCTGTATTGTAGCATAAACAAAGATGTTCAAAACAAAGGTAGATAAAATGCTGGAGAAACTCAATGGGTGAGGCAGCATCCTATAGAGTGAAGGAAAACAAATGTGCTTGCTGATCCTTTTATGTTATTTATATGTATTTATATTTATCATGGAGGGTGTATAGGGACATAAGGCCTCAAATGCAGAAAATCAACAGAGCGCCCCATCCACCCCTCTCTCATCTTCCATACCCCTTTTTGCCGTGCAGGCTACAGCTCATGGCATAAAACTGTAGCATAGTGGATAAAAACAGGATGACTAATGGAGAAGGGAAGGGGGGCCAAAAGAAACTTTGTACCCACTGATAAAATTCCTGTGAGGCCCTGCGTATACACGCACAAACAGTGTGTGTTGTGAACCATGTCTTCCAAGACGCGCACGTATAGTGAAACATTTCTCAAGTTGGGCTTCACAAGCATTGTTCCAAATCCGTGGTCAAGCCGCAATGTGTTCTCTGTGCCAAGGTTTAGAGTCACGAGAGCATGAAGCCCAGCAAACTGAAGATCCATTTGGAGTCTTGTCACAGTAACCTGGCGGGGAAGAGCGTGGACTCTTTCAAACGAAAAGAAGCCATAACTCAAGGGATCCCGCATCTATTCAACGGGTAACTGTGCTCATCAAAATGAAGCAGCGTTGGAGGCTTCATACCGGATTGCTTATCGAATCACACAGACTAAGAAACCTCACAGCATCGGTGAAGAGCTTATCAAGCCATGCCTTCTCGAAGCAGCAAAGTTGGTGCTGGGGGAACAGCAGTCAAACAAGTTCAGGCAGATTTCCCTTTTGAATGACACAGTCAAAAGTTGAATCTCGGATATGAGTAATGATATTCTGCTGCAAGTAGTGAGGGCTGTGACGAGCAGTCCAGTGTATTCACTGCAACTGGGTGAGTCAACAGATGTTGCCTCATGTTCCCAACTGCTAGTCTACGTTCGTTACCTCAATGGAGGAGTACCTGTTCTCGGAGCCATTGGCTACTACCACTCGGGGAGAAGATGTGTTCAGAATGCTGGAAGCCTTCCTCATCAAACATGAGCTAGGCTGGGAATGCCTTGTCGGGATGTGTACAGTTGGGGCACCTTCCATGGTCGGTTGCAGATCCGGTTTCCAAGCCTTCGTGAAGGATGTCGCTCCCCATGTCTCCTTTACCCACTGCATGATACATCGCCATGCTTTCGCGATGAAGACTCTCCCTCTTGGTCTTCTAGAAGTGCTTTCAGATGTGGTGAAGATTGTGAACCACATCCGAGAGAGCGCAACGTACTCAAGAATCTTCAAAGCGATGTGAAGAAATGGGCGCCGATTTCACTGTTCTGTTATTCCACACAGAGGTGCGCTGGCTTTTGCGTGGTAAAGTTCTCAATCATGTGATTCAACGTTGAGAGGAAATAGTGTTGTTCTTGGAGAGAAGGGGTACTGTGAAGGAGAATCAGCTTCATGAAAAGATGCAGGTTGAACTGTTCGTGATGAAGGTTGCTTACTTGGCTGACTTCTTCGCTGAGGTGAATTCCTTGAACCTGTCACTTCAAGGAAACCTCCCAATGGCAAAGTGGCAGCATTCAGGAGGAACCTTTACCAGAGAAGAGTCCAGGACGGTGACTCGACTATCTTCCCTGAGATGATAACTCTCCTGGATGCTATGCCTGATGCTGAATGCCACTTCCACGAGGAGATCTCAACCCACCTTCTGGCAATTAGTGAAGCCATCGAACGTTATTTCCCCGGACTGGACGACCGCTCTCGTGATCAGTGGATCATCCGACCCTTTTCCGTTGAAGACGGTGGCATCAGTGATACTGACGTGACTGCGAAGGTTGAATTTTACCGAATTCGTGGAGATGCGCAACTCAAGAGTGACTTCATGGAACAAGGGCTCGCCACGTTTTGGCTGGAAGTGAAGGACTGTCCTGTTCTTTCGAAGAGGGCCTTGACCCTATTGGTCCAGTCCCCCTCAACCTCTCACGGTGAGGGTGGATTCTCAACTATGGTAACTCTGAAAACGAAGGTACGCAATAGGCTTGTGATCGACACTGACATGAGATGCTGCCTGTCGAGCATTCGTCCATGTTTTGATTGCCTGATGACTGCGAAGCAATTTCAGCCATCCCATTGACTGAGCATTGGCAGACATGTTTTAATAAATCAGGCTGTTTTTTTTCAAATTTTGTTTTAGAGGTCACGGTACTGATCAAGAATGCCTGATGGGGTCGTGGGGCCAAAAAGATTAAGAACCACTGCTCTAAAGCTTAAAACCAAAGGGGCTAATAAAGGCCACAAAGTGGCTTTAGTGAGTCGGATTACAGAAAATCCCACATCTTTTTCAAGGTTTCATGGTTAGTTTATTGTCACATATACCAATTAAGGTACATTGAAATGCAGACTACCATACACCATACAAAAAGAAAGCAACAAGACACACAATAACGTAAAAGTTAACATAAACATCCACAACAGAGGAGCCCGCACGTTCCTCACTGTGATAGAAGGCAATAAAGTCTAATCTCCTTCCTCTTTATCTCCCGCGGTCGGGGCAGTCAAACAATCTGCAGTCGGTGGTCGAAACCCCCGTTGGGGAATCAAAACTCCCACATCGGAGCGGTCGGAGCGGTCGAAACTCCTGCGGCTTGGAGGTCCCGGATGTCGGTCTCGACCTGGGACCGCGGGCTCCGCGATGTTAAAGTCTTGCAGGCTCTCACAGTTGGAGCCCTAAAGTCGATCCCCGACAGGGATCGCGAGCTCCATGATGGTAAGTCCACAGGCTCCTGCGATGGATCGCCCGGTCGATCTCTAGCAAAGGCCGCCATTCCTCAATGTTAGGCCGCATTGTGGACGGAGATACGATACAGAAAATATCGCATCAACGTCGAGGTAAGAGATTAGGAAAAGTTTCCCACAACTCCCCCAACCCCCCCCCCCCCCAAAACAAGCAAAAGAACACGAAAGAATATACATTTAACACATACAAAATGGACACAAAGAAGGAAGGGACAGACATACTGTTGGCGAGGCAACCATTGCAGCAAAAGGTGGATTGCTTAAGGATATAGAAGGGAATATGTGCTTGGAGTTTGTGGATATAGGCGAGGTTTGGTTTCACCAAGGAAGACATGGAGAATAGTAAGGACTATTAATAGTACGTACATCATAAAATCCTCCATCATTTTTGCCACCTCCAACGGGATCCCACTACTGATCACATCTTCCCATCTCCACCCCTTTCTGCTTTCCGCAGAGACCGTTCCCTCCGAAACTCCCTGGTCAACTTGTCCCTTCACACCCAAACCACCCGCTCCCCGGCTACTTTCCCCTGCAACCGCCGGAGATGCAACACCTGTCCCTTTACGTCCCCCCTCGACTCCGTCCAAGGACCAAAAGTCTTTCCAGGTGAGGCAGAAGTTCACTTGCACCTCTTCCAACCTCATCTACTGTATCCACTGTTTCAGTTGTCAACTTCTCTACATCAGTGAGACCAAGCGCAGGCTCGGCGATCGTTTTGCTGAACACTTCCCCTCAGTCCGTCCTACCCTACCCGATCTCCCGGTGGCTCAGCACTTCAACTCCCCCTCCCATTCCCAATCTGACCTTTCTGTTCTGGGCCTCCTCCATTGTCAGAGTGTGGCCCAGCACAAATTGGAGGAACAGCACCTCATATTTCGCTTTGGTAGTCTATACTCCAGCGGTATGAACATTGACTTCTATAACTTTCGATAGCCCTTGATTTCTCTCTCCATCCCCTCCCCCTTCCCAATTCTCCCACCAGTCTTACTGTCTCCGCCGACATTCTATCTTTGTCCCTCCCCTGACATCAGTATGAAGAAGGGTCTCGACCCAAAACGATGCCCATTCCATCTCTCCAGGGAAGCTGCCTGACCCGCTGAGTTACGCCAGCATTTTGTGTCTCTCTTCGATTTTAACATCTGCAGCATCTGCAGTTCTTTCTTACACATGGAGAATCAATGTGGAGAATGCTAACATGCAGGGACACTTTGAAGTTAAGCAAGAAGAAGATGTTGGATCACTTGAAGAGAAATGTGGATAAATCCTCAGGACAGAGGGGTGTAGTGGATGATAATAATAATCATTGAAAACATTAGTGCCGTGCTGGTTTCCGACGGGCACGGTGACGGATGCACCACACATCTCTCCTTCATGCAACTGGCAAGCGCCTTTTTTATCTCTACACATGCGTCTTCCATCAACGTCTTCACCATCATCTTGATTGGCCGTCGTGGGTCAAGTCTTCCATGGGTGGGTTCCCACAGCACAACCTTGTTCGCTGGCATTTCTGGGTAATGGAGCCAGTGACCTGCGAGCCTCATCCTTCTCAACGTGATCTTCTCGGTCAGAGGTGGATTCTCCCCATAGAGCTGGGCGTTGGTGATGTGGTCCCTCCATCTGACATTTTAAACTTTTCCGAGCATTCGGGTGTAGGTACCATCAAGAGACTAGGACAGTGCTGGAGTGAGAGTCCATGCATCACACCCATACAATAATATGGTCTCTACAGTTGTACGGAAGGCCAAATATTCAGGCTGTAGTTCAGTGACAAGTAGAGTTGTCACAGGGATCTATGCTGTGACCCTTGCTACTTGTGACATATATAAATAACTTGTACCCTGGTGTTCAGAAATTACCCAGTCATAACAATTAATCAAATAATGATTTTTATTTTTATTTCAGATTATCACTACGTTCAAGGACAGTTTGGTTGTGAGGTGGACGATCACAGTCCCACTGTAGGGATATTGAAGTTGGCTTTTGATGGAAGATATGCATTTAGTTTTGATAAGGACAAACTAAAGTGGACGGTGCATGATCCAATAGCTGAGACCTTCAAAGAGAAATGGGACAAGAATGAAAAAATGAACCGTTATTTCAAGAGCTTGTTAGAACATGACTGTGTGGATCTATGGCTTACATACTATGCAATTGGAAAGACATACCTGACCAGAAAAGGTGAGTTCAGAACAAAGGATGTTGTTTTGTGATGGTAGGCAATGAGTAATATTTCACTCTGAGGCAATGAGTCATATTATCTCTGACCCAATCATGACAGAGGGAAAGGTCATTCGGCCCATTGATTCTATGCTAGTTTTCTATGCAATGTCGACAAACCGTTCCACTGCTCTCTCTCACAACTTGCACTCAGCTCCCTCGGATTCTCCTTACATTCAGCTCCACGACGGATAATTTGCAATGTCCAACTAACTCACTGGCACGTCTTTGGTATATGGGACAAAACTGGAGCACATGGAGGAAGCCAACTGAGTCATAAGGTCATAAGTGATGGCTGCAGCATTAGAACATTCGGCCCATCAAGTCGACTTCGCCAGTCAATCATGGCTGATCTATCTCTCCCTCCTAACCCCATTCTCCTGCCTTCTCCCCATAACCCCTGACGTGCATACTAATCAAGAATTAAAAATATCCATTGAATCACCACCCTCTGACAAAATAAATTCATCCTCATCTCTTTCCTAAAGGAATGTCCTTTAATATTGAGACTATGACCTCTCGTCGTAGACTCTCCCACCATTGGAGACATCCAGAGGAAAAACTTTTTCACACAGAGAGTGGTGAATCTCTGGAACTCTCTGCCACAGAGGGTAGTTGAGGCCAGTTCATTGGCTATATTTAAGAGGGAATTAGATGTGGCCCTTGTGGCTAAAGGGATCAGGGGGTATGGAGAGAAGGCAGGTACGGGATACTGAGTTGGATGATCAGCCATGATCGTATTGAATGGCGGTGCAGGCTCGAAGGGCCGAATGGCCTACTCCTGCACCTAATTTCTATGTATCTATGTATCCTCTCCACATCCACATCTATCCGAGCCTTTCACTATTTTTTAAATTTATTTTAAATATTTTTATTAGAAGCATGTGCATATCATAATACAAACATTTCTTATATGTCAATCCTACTTTGCTAATAGGTGGGAGTCCAGCTATCAAAATAATAGTGGTCCTCCTTTATCAATTGTATATTAAATCTGCTTCTATTTAGTTTTGTTTTATAGATAGAAAGTGAGAAATTTAAAAGCATGATAAAGAAGAATGGAATAATTTACCAATAATACAACTTTGGAGATAGGTCCGTAAGTTATAAAGCATAACTATTCATCTAATCCTGAGCTTGGATTTCAGTCAGATTCCCATGCTGAACCAATTTACCCTTTCAAAAAATCAATACATGGAGACCATATTCCATTAAATAATTCATGTTTGTCAATTAAGACAAGTCTAGTTCTTTCCAAATGTAAGGTCTCTGACATTTCCATAATCCACATTTTAATTGTGGGGTTTATAGGACCTTTCCAAAATTTTAATATTAATTTTTTCCCAATTATTATACTATAATCAAGAAAGCTTCTTTGGTTTATTGTAAGTCTTAGGCTTTGTTCTGATATTCCTAATATTATTAGTTTTGAGTCGGGATCCAATTGGGTATTGACTACTTCAGAAATTATTCTGAAAATGTCCTTCCAGAAATTTTTGATTTTTATACAATTTACAAAGGTTAGCCTCTAAATGCTGGCATTTATCACAAATAGGAGAGATATGTGGGAAGATTCTATTTAATTTTGTTTAAGAATAATGTAATCTATGTAATACTTTAAATTGTATTAAGGCATGTCTGGCATTTAACGAGCATTGATGTATATATTGTAGACTTTCGTCCCAAATATCTTTCGTTATGGGTTGGCCTAATTCATTTTCCCATGTGTGTCTATATAAATCCGTTGGCAGGACCTCACTATCTAAGAGGGTATTATAAATATGAGATATTAATTTTTCTGTATTAGGATGTTTATTCAAACATTCATCAAGGATTTCTGGTTCCCTAGTTCTGTAATCTTGTGTATTTGATTTAATGTAATCTCTAAGTTGTAAATATCTGAAAAAGTTATTTGAGTGTAGTCCGTAAATCTGTTGTAACTCCTGAAATGAAAGAAAAGTGCCTTTCCTATAAAGATGACCCATCTTTTTAATTCCATAATTTTTCCATTGTGTAAAGCCTTTATCCAACATGGAAGGTTTGAATAAAGGGTTGTTTATAATGGGGAGACAGAGTGATAAATTATCCAATTTTAAAGTCTTTTTTAATTGTTTCCAAATTCGTATACCACTATATATTATATGATTTTCACTATAGGTTTTTTAATGCAATTTTGTGGGAGCAAACATAATCGAACCAATTTCAAAAGCAAACAGTCTTTCACTATTTTGTATGATTCAATGAGGTCCCCCCTTATGCTTCTAAACTCCAGCAAGTACAGGCCCACTGACATCAAATGGTCATCATATGTTAACCCATTCATTCCTGGGATCATTCTTGTACTCCTCTGGACCCTCTCCAGAGCCAGCACATCCTTCCTCAGATATGGTGCCGAAAATTGCTCACAATGCTCCAAATGTGGCTTGACTGGTGCCTTATAGAACCTCAGCATTACATCCCTGTTTGACAGGGAGAAAATGCAATTGATGTCTTTCATATTAGTTAACCATGGATTTTCTTGACCACAGTTGACAGCCCCTAATGGGATTGCATGTCTATCACACATCTCAAAAGAGCACAGCGTTAAGCTTCGAAGGGCAAAATTTACACGAGATGTGCAGGTCAAGTGTTTTTTTGCACAGAGAGAGCTTGATACCTAGAATGCGCTACCAGGAGTGGTGGTAGAGGAAGACATGATAATGGTGCTTAAGAAGGTTTTGGACAGGCTTGTGGGTATGCAGGGAATACAAGAATATGGATCACATGCAGGCAGTGGAGATTAGTTTTGGTTTAGTTTAGAGAAACAGGAACCTTGGGCCACTGAGTCCACACTGACCAGCAATTGCCCATTCACTATTTCTGTCCTACACGCTAGGGACAATTTACAGAAGCCAATTAACCTGCATGTCTTTTGTATTTGGGAGGAAACCGGAGCCCCCAGAGAAAACCCACAGGGTGACAGAGAGAACGTACAAACTCCGTCCAGACAGCACTCTAGTCAGGATCAAACCCGGGTCTCTAATGCTGTAAGACAGCCACTCTATCACTGTGCCTCTGTGTTGCCTTAGTTTAACTTGGTATCCTGTTCCACATGGACATTGCAGGCTGAAAGTCCTGTTCTTGTACTGTTCTATGTTCTATATATTCTCATTGGACAGGGCAGGGATATGTTTTCCACTCCTCCAGCCTCCATGTTGAATACTTCCTCCCAGTTTAAATCTGATTCAATTAGTCAATCCATTTCTCCCTCCCCTCCTGCCCTGATCCCCATTCTATATTTTGAAGTAGTCATTCCCTTTTTCGCTCCCTGGTCTGTCTACTATCCCCACAACTTTCCTCTACTTTCCTGTCTTGGTGCAAGCAACATCCATCCATTTACCACTTTCCATAGACCCAGGCAGTTCTTCAAAGTGAAACAGCGTGAAACACAAGCACTTCCAGTCAAATCTACTGCATTTGGTTTTCATGACGTAATCTTCCACATTGCATCAATGAAACAAATAGAATGGCTGCTTTCTGGAGAACCCGCATTCAATCCATGGGACTTTCTAAGATTCCTAATTCCTGCCACTCTAATTCTCCATTCAACACCCACCATGATCCATCCATCTGTACCTCTTACACTAGGATAACAAGGGTGAAAGTATCCTTGAGGACCAACAACTCAGCTTCTGTCTGGACATGTTGCAGCCTTTCAAACTCAATTCCACATTCAACGAGTTGCATTCCCTGTCGATAAAAGAACTGGTCATTTCAACTGTTAAGTTGAAGACAGAAAGACAAGATGCAAGAAGTATGAAGCAGGATCCCAAGCTGAAACATTACGTAACCATGTCTTCCAGATGCTGCCTGAACCACTGAGTTACACCTGCACGTTTTTGTGTTTTTTTTAATTACAGTTAAGTTATCCACCTGCCAAATGAGGACAGCCTGACCTACTTGAGTACTGCAGTATGTCTGCATTTTATATAACTCTGTTTAATTTCATGCATGCAGAGATGCAGTGAAATGGTTCGGATGGAACAGCAGATGCTGGACACCCCGTCCCTTCTCTCCAGAGATGCTGCCTGTCCCGCTGAGTTACTCCAGCTTTTTGTGTCTATCTGCAGTGAAATGGTTGTTCTGCATTCTCTCCAGTCAAGTCATACTGTACATAAGTACAATTCGTCCTCTTCTGGAAAAGCACGCAGAGATCCACCACATTTCAGGACTATCTTGCAGCTTCCAAGTCTCTGAAAAGTCTGATTTTGCCCCAAGGAAATACCCAATTTCTCATATTCTCATGTTAAGGCCCAGTGTCATAACAGCACTGGATTAATGAAGTAGAGGCGCCTGCCTCAGTTTAAGATTTTCTGTTTCAAGATGTGATCGAACCCTCGTCACTGGAATTGTGTCGCAGTGCCACCGATTACGTATCAGTCCCAATTATCTTTCAACATGCTGGAATCACTTGTTTTTTAATCCTTTTTAGACTTTTTTCATGAATTGTTCAGCATAAACAGTTATGCTACAACAGTTAAGCGCAGCTACCACTTAGTTCCAGAGACGGAACAACACAAGAGATAGTGTTGCAGGGCTCTCGCTTAACTTTTTTTCCCTGTTGCCAGCCGGGCAACCTCGGCAGCTTTTTAGGTTGCCAAATGACAGTTTAGGTGGTCATTTAAGATGGCTTGCATGACGCGTGCGATAATGTGCTCGGATGAAGTGCGTAGTTACCAGTCAGAATTATGGTCAATGAAACATTCACATATTATTTCTGCTTCAAATAAAGTCACAAACTAAACATATTCACCAATGAAGACATGATATATACCACAATGACATGCATCAAAATTACAATACAGTATCTCATCTCTGTTTACACGTTGCAATGAATGCAATTTATATTATCTCTTTCCACTTCCAAACAAAAATATGGTTATTCAGCGTATGATCAACCTCGGTGAGACCAAGCGCAGGCATGGCGATCGCTTCGCACAACACCTCCACTCAGTTCGCAATAACCAACTTGATCTCCTGGTGGCTCAGCACTTCAACTCCCCCTCCCATTCCGAATCCGACCTTTCTGTCCTGTGCCTCCTCCATGGCCAGAGTGAGGCCCACCGCAAATTGGAGGAACAGCACCTCATATTTTGCTTGGGTAGTTTATACCCCAGCGGTATGAACATTGGCTTCTCCAATTTCAGATAGTCCTTGCTTTCTCCCTCCCCCCACCTCCCATTCTCAGCTCTCCCACAGCCTACTGTCTCCGCCTCTTCCTTTCTTTTTCGCCCCCCACTCCTCCCGACATCAGTCTGAAGAAGGGTCTCAACCCGAAACGTCGCCTTTTTCCTTTGCTCCATAGATGCTGCCTCACCTGCTGAGTTTCTCCAGCATTTGTGTCTACCCATTCACACAAGTTCTGTTATCCCACTTTCCTCACCCACTCCTGCACATTAGGGGCAATTTTACAGAGAAAAGTTAACCTACAAAGCCAATGCGTCTTTGGGATGTGGGAGGGAACCCACATGATTGCAGGGAGAATGTGCAAATTCAACACAGACAGTGCCCGAGAACAGGATTGAACACAGGTCTCTGGCATGTGAGGCAGCAAGTCTACCAGCTGTGCCATTATATTTTATTTTCCAACACACAAAAAATTATACGTTGATAACTTTGGTTACTAAAAAAAAGAAACTATCCATTTTCAGTCTTAAATCTCTAAGTGACGCTATGTCCCCCTTTACAGCTACTGTATGCTTTAATTCACTTCAAGGCTATTGGGGCAGTACATTGCCCATAAATTGGCTGCCTAATATTGCCAGAGACCCAGAATTGATCCTGAATATGGGTGCTGTCTGTGTGGAGTTTTGTTTTCTCGTTTATAACATTGTTTACAGAGTACTATGTTTACATATTCTGTTGTGCTGCTGCAAGTAAGGATTTCATTGTTCTAACTGGGACGTGAGAGAATAAAACAATCTTGACTTACGTTGCTGATGTGTGGGATAGAACTAGAGTACGGGTGATCGGTGGTCGGCGTGGACTCAGTGGGCCGAAGGGCCTGCTTCCACACTGTATCTTTAAATTAAACTAAAAACACTAAAACCAGAGGAAATGTAAAGAAGGGTTTCTACCAGAAATGTCACCCAATTTTTTCTATCCAGAGATGCTGGCTGCTCCATGGAGTTCCCCCGCACAATTAAAGCATGGAATAGTTGTCACCCTACTATAGGTACCCAACCAGATGCAACTAAATTTAAGGTAGTTTTTTTTCCCCCAAGAACCCTTTTTTGCTTAAGTCCAAGTCAAGAGTCAAGAGAGTTTTATTGTTGTGTGTCCCAGATAGGGCAATGAAATTCTTGCTTGCTGCAGCACAACAGAATATGTAAACATAATACAGAACAGGAGATAAAAGTTCAGTGTGTCTCTATACTATAGACCATATATATACACAATAAATAAACGGATAAAATGCAATAGGCTGTTATTTTTCAGTTTGGAGTTTGGTGGTGGTGGTTCCACCAGTTTAAATTCCATTTCGAATATTTTTGGAGGACCTGGAAACCAAGAAGCAAGAGTTACTCCAGCTGAGGCAGCGACCGGACAGCAATGGCGGCCAGAACTCCCACAATGCAAAGGGAGGGAGAAAGTGGCCGACGCCGACCAGTTGCTGTGGCAGTGCGCATGTGCAGGGCTCGGCGGCCGGCCTTGCTGAGCGGAACCCGAGACCCAGACACGGATGGCGGGCGGGCAGGTGTCCCGGTTGCTTGCCAAGCCGGGCAAAATGGCATGGCTTTTAGGTTGCCATTGGCACCGGGCAACTGCTAATTTCGAGCCCTGTTGGAAGAATGATCAAACTCACACATAGTGGTTAGAATCCATAGTCTTTTATTAGTAACTCTGCAGAGGAAACACGCATGCTTACTACCAGTCTACCAGAGAGAGAGAGAGCTGTCTAATAAGCCTGTGGGCGGAGCCACAGTATGAGTGACACTAATCTACAGATAGGCACAGGGATAAGTTTCGGATTATTATTGTCACGTTTAGTTTCGAGGTACAGCATGGAAAGAGGCCTTTTGGCCCACTGAACCCGTGCTGACTAACGACCACCCAAACATTAGTTCTACCCTACACACTAGGGACAATTTACAGAAGCCAAAAAACTTACAAACCTGCACTTCTTTGAATGTGACGGAACTGTAGCACCCGGAGATAACTCACATGGTCACAGAGAGAATATATGAACTCTATATAGACAGCACCCATTGTCAGGATTGAACTTTGGTCTGTGGTACTGTAAGGCAGCAACTTTCCAGGTACAGTTCCATGCTATCCAAGGGAGAGACGAAAGAAGGAGATGTCAGGCAAGCTGATTCAGTGTGATGCTTGCAGTATGTGGGAGGTCAAGGACACTGCTGGTGCCTCTGGCTGCTACAAATGTGACAAGTGCATCCAGGTACAGCTCCTGAAGGACCGTGTTGGGGAACTGGAGAAGCAAGTGGATGACCTCAGGTCTGTCCGAGAAACGGAGTCGTTCCTCTACAAGTCCTACAGTAAGATTGTTACACTTAAGGTACTGGAAGAGAGAAGGTGGGAGACAGTGAGAAAGGGAGGGAAGCATGGAATGCAAACGTCCCTGGGTGTTGTACCTCTTGTGAACAGGTTCACCCACTTAGAAGCTGTCGGGACAGAAGACGTTTTAACACTGAGCGGCAGACTGGCTTGCGATGCGAATGGGGCTGTTGAGCCAAAACCAAAAAGGCCAAAGTCAGGCAACGCCATTGTAGTGAGAGACTCCATTGTGAGAGGTACGGACAGGGGTTTCTGCGGCAACAGACAGGATTCAAGGATGGAGTGCTGCCTTCCTGGTGCCAGGATCCAGGATGTCACCGACAGAGTGCAGAAAATCCTCAAGGGCGAAGGTGAACAGCCGGAAGTGGTAGTGCATGTCGGCACAAACGATGTCGGAAAGAAGGGGATGAATATTCTGCAGCGTGACTTTAGAGAGCTCGGAAAAATGCTGAAAAGCAGGACCTCCAGGGTTGTTATCTCCGGTTTGCTTCCAGTTCCTCGTGCTGGCGAGAGCAGGAACAGGGAGATACGGGACCTGAATGTGTGGCTGAGGAACTGGTGCACGGGGCAGGGATTTAGATTCTTAGATCACTGGGATCTGTTTTGGAGTAAAAGGGAACTGTACAAAAGGGACGGATTGCATCTTAACAGGTGGGGGACCAGCATTCTGGCAAGCAGGTTTGCCACTGCTACACGGGTGGTTTTAAACTGAATAAGGGGGTGGGGTGTCGAATGGGATAGTTGAGGATCGAGTTAAAGGGAAAGGGTTTCTTAAATGTGTGAGCGTAGAGACAGAGGGGTGTAAAATGAGGGCAGAAGCAATAGGTAGCAAGGTGAAAAGTAAAAGTGGCAGTCAGACAAATCAAAAAGGGCCACTTTTCAACATAATTGTATAAGGGGTAAGAGTGTTGTAAAAACAAGCCTGAAGGCTTTGTGTCTCAATGCAAGGAGCATTCGTAATAAGGTGGATGAGTTGAATGTGCTGATAGCTATTAATGACTATGATATAATTGGGATCACGGAGACATGGCTCCAGGGTAACCAAGGCTGGGAGCTGAACATCCAGGGATATTCAATATTCAGGAGGGATAGACAGAAAGGGAAAGGAGGTGGGGTAGCGTTGCTGGTTAGAGAGCAGATTAACTCAATAGAAAGGAAGGACATTAGCTTGGAGGATGTGGAATCGATATGGGTAGAGCTGCGAAACACTAAGGGGCAGAAAACGCTAGTGGGAGTTGTGTACAGGCCACCTAACAGTAGTAGTGGAGTTGGGGATGGCATCAAACAGGAAATTAGAAATGCGTGCAACAAAGGTAAAACAGTTATAATGGGTGACTTCAATCTACATATAGATTGGGTGAATCAAATTGGCAAGGGTGCTGAGGATTTCTTGGAATGTATGCGGGATAGTTTTCTAAACCAACATGTAGAGGAACCAATGAGACAGCAGGCTATTCTAGATTGGGTATTGAGTAATGAGGAAGGGTTAGTTAGCAGTCTTGTTGTGCGTGGCCCCTTGGGCAAGAGTGACCATAATATGGTTGAGTTCTTCATTAGGATGGAGAGTGACATTGTTAATTCAGAAACAAGGGTCCTGAACTTAAAGAAAGGTAACTTTGAGGGTATGAGAAGTGAATTGGCCAAGATAGACTGGCAGATTCTTAATGGGTTGACGGTAGATATGCAATGGAAGGCATTTAAAGACTGCATGGATGAACTACAACAATTGTTCATCCCAGTTTGGCAAACAAATAAATCAGGGAAGGTAGTGCATCCATGGATAACAAGGGAAATCAGGGGTAGTATCAAAACAAAAGATGAAGCGTACAAATTAGCCAGAAAAAGCAACCTACCAGAGGACTGGGAGAAATTCAGAGTCCAGCAGAGGAGGACAAAGAGCTTAATTAGGAAAGGGAAAATAGATTATGAAAGAAAACTGGCAGGGAACATAAAAACTGACTGCAAAAGCTTTTATAGATATGTGAAAAGAAAAAGATTAGTTAAAACAAATGCAGGTCCCTTGCAGTCAGAAACAGGTGAATTGATCATGGGGAACAAGGACATGTTGCCTTCAATTCCCTCATCCAGCTCATTAATATAAATTGTAAATAGCTGGGGTCCCAGCACTGAGCCTTGCGGTACCCCACTAGTCACTGCCTGCCATTCTGAAAAGGACCCGTTTACTCCTACTCTTTGCTTCCTGTTTGTCAGCCAGTTCTTTACCAACATCAATACTGAACCCCCAATACCGTGTGCTTTAAGTTTGTATCCTAATCTCTTATGTGGGACCTTGTCGAAAGCCTTCTGAAAGTCCAGATATAACACATCCACTGGTTCTCCCCTATCCACTCTACTAGTTACATCCTCGAAAAATTCTATAAGATTCGGCAGAAATGATTTACCTTTCGTAAATCCATGCTGACTTTGTCCAATGATTTCACCACTTTCCAAATGTGCTGCTATCCCATCTTTAATAACTGACTCCAGCAGTTTCCCCACTACTGATGTTAGACTAACTGGTCTGTAATTCCCCGTTTTCTCTCTCACTCCCTTTTTAAAAAGGGCGGTTACATTAGCTACCCTTTAAAAAGGGCGGTTACATTAGCTACCCTTTAAAAAGGGCGGTTACATTAGCTACCCTTTGAAAAGGGGGGTTACATTAGCTACGCTTAAAAAGGGGGGTTACATTAGCTACGCTTAATCTACAAACGTGCACGCCTTTGGAGTGTGGGAGGAAACCGGAGCACCCGGAGAAAACCCATGTAGTCACAGGGAGAACATAAAAACTCTGTACAGACAGCACCCGCAGTCAGGATTGAACCCGGATCTCTGGCGCTGTGAGGCAGTAACAACTCTACCGCTTTGTCATTGTGTGGCTTGCCATTTCCACCCTGGGAAAAAGTTTCTGACTGTGTAGCCTGCAATGCTTCTCATAATTTTATATTTCTAATTGAATTTGACTAAATTAATAAATGAATAGGTTTCACATTTGTTGTACAGGAAAATGTGATTAGGACAAGGACAAAGGACAAAGGACATTTATTGTCACATACACCAAATGGTGTAGTGAAATTTGTTCTTGCCATGCAGCACAAATAGACCAAATATTAAAGAAATTTAACATAAAACATAAAAACATCCCCCCACAATGGATCCCACTGTGGGGGAAGGCACAAAGTCCAGCCCATAATCCCCTTGTCCACCCATAGTCTGGCCTATATAGGCCTCCACAGTCACCGCTACGGGGGCCGATGTTACAGGCCCTTCTTCGCCGGCTGATGGTGCTCCGGCATCGGGAGAACCCTCTCAGCAGCTTGGGACACCTGGAACGGCCGTCTCCCTACCGGAGTCCGCTGCTTCCGAAGCCGACAGGCCACGCTCGATGGAGCTCCACCACTGGCGATCTCGTCGCGAGATCCCAGGCTCCCGATGTAAAGTTCAGCCGCCGCCCGCAGCTGACTGCTCCACAGACCTGCAGCTCCGCTATGTTCACCGGCGGTCCCAGCTCACCGGAGTTCCAGCGCGGCGACCCGGGCAAGGCATCGCCCGCTCCGCGATAGCGCTCCAGCGCTGTGCCGCTGCCGAAGCCGAGGTCCTGAGCGGTCCCCTCAGGAAACGCTGCTCCAGGCCTGCTGGTAGGCCGCGAGGACAGGTCGAAAGTGCAGCCCGGAGAAAAGCTGCCTCTCCGACCAGGTATGGACCCTAGAAAGTAGTTCCCCCCACCCCCCACATAAAAAAGAATAGAACTCCTAAAACCAAAACAACTAACTAACTAAATTTTTTTTTTAAAGATGAAAACGGACAGCTGCAGGCTGGGCAGCCATACCACACAGGACGGCGCATGACCTTTGATTCCTTTGACCTAGGAATGACCTTTGATTCCTTTTTAAAACTATTTCGTTTTAGTTTTTTAGTTTTAGAGATACAGGCCCTTCGGCCCGCAGAGTCCGCGACGACCAGCGATTCCTGCACAGTAACACTATCCTACACACACTAGGGACAATTTACATTTATACCAAGCCAATTAACCTACAAACCTGTACATCTTTGGGTGTGGGAGAAAATTGAAGATCCCGTAAAAAACCCACGCGGTCACGGGGAGGATGTATAAACCCCATACAAGCAGCACCTGCGCTCAGGATTGAACCTGGGTCACTGGCGCTGTGAGGCGGCAACTCTACCGCTGCACCACCGTGCCACTCACTGGAAAATCTCTAGAATCCTCTACCTTAAGAAAAAAAGGCCTGTCTCACGAGTCTGCGGTCATTGGCGGCGAAACGGGAAGAATCTGCCGCCATAGACCGCGCACTCATGAGAACGTACAATTCCGGGGCCGTGCGGCGGTGTTCCCAACACCGCACGGTGCTAAATTAAAACCTACACTGTTGAAAAATATTTTCCTACCGCACAACCTCCACCAGTGATGCACGAGTGCGGCATGGCCGCCCGCACGGGCCGCCGCCAGTGTGGCTCGAGCGCCGTGCGTCAAACTTGCACTGCCACAGCCTCCGCCAGTGAGGCACGTGTGCGGCACGGCCGCAGGCACAGCCACGGCTACAGCGCCGCAATCAGGACGGCCGCCGCCACAGCTGCCGCTAGTGAGTCACGTGCGGCGGGCCGACGTCATCGCTGTCGGCCCGCCCTTTTTTTTACTTACCGCATGCACGTGGGACCAGCCGTATTTGAATAACTCGGCCCCCGCGCAGCTTCCGTGCGGCGCTCCCGTGGATAGGCTCGGCGCTCTCACCGTTGCCGTGCGGTCCACTCTACAGGCGAAGCCGCGCTTCACCGCCGATGACCGCAAACACGTAAGACAGAGCCTAAAGACTGTGCGTTCACTTTATCCATGCCCCTCATGATCATGTACAATAAGGTCACCCCTCAGCCTCCTCCGCTTCAAATAAAAAAGTGCCAAGCCTATCCAACCTCTCCCTGTAACTCAAGTCCCCAAACCCAGGTAACATCCTGGTGAATCTCTTCTGCACCTATTCCCGGTCAATAGCACTGATTATCATTCAACTGCAGTAAAACGTCCCTGGCCAGGGCCAGCCCCGAAAGCAGTGGACAACCCTCAACCGCTTGAGGACAGGCATCGGAAACTATGGAGTAGCGATGAAGCTGTGGGGCCTCATGGACAGCGCCTCGTGCGAGTGTGGGGACCCAACACAGACAGTGGAACACATAGTCACCAGTTGCCCCAAACACCGGCCACCGAATGGTGAACGAGGTCTGATTGACCTGGACGATGACACGTTGGCCTGGCTCGCCTCAACGGAGCTGCAGGTCTAAAAGACATACGACAGAAGAAGAAGCTGAAAAACGAAAATCAAGGAAGCTTCCAGGTTCAGTCCACTGAAGTGCAGATGGTTAGCACGCAACAAAAGCTTTTCATTGTACCTCGGTACACGTGACAATAAAATGAACTGACTAAACTGAGTGTTTAAGAAGGAACTGCAGATGCTGGAAAATCAAAGGTAGACAAAAGTGCTGGAGAAAACATAGAAAATAGGTGCAGGAGTAGGCCATTCGGCCCTTCGAGCCTGCACCACCATTCAATATGATCATGGCTGTTCATCCAACTCAGTATCCTGTACCTGCTTTCTCTCCATACCCCCTGATCCCTTTAGCAACAAGGGCCACATCTAACTCCCTCTTAAATATAGCCAATGAACTGGCCTCAACTACCTTCTGTGGCAGAGAATTCCAGAGATTCACCACTCTCTGCGTAAAAAATGTTTTTCTCATCTCAGTCCTAAAAGATTTCCCCTTTATCCTTAAACTGTGATCCCTTGTTCTGGACTTCCCCAACATCGGGAACATTCTTCCTGCATCTAGCCTGTCCAACTCCTTAAGAATTTTGTAAGTTTCTATAAGATCCCCCCTCAATCTTCTAAATTCCAGCGAGTACAAGCCGAGTCTCTCCAGTCTTTCCTCATATGAAAGTCCTGACATCCCAGGAAACAGTCTGGTGAACCTTCTCTGTACTCCCTCCATGGCAAGAATGTCCTTCCTCAGATTAGGAGACCCAAAACTGTACGCAATACTCCAAGTGTGGTCTCACCAAGACCCTGTACAACTGCAGTAGAACCTCCCTGCTCCTATACTCAAATCCTTTCGCTATGAATGCTAACATACCATTCGCTTTCCTCACTGCCTGCTGCACCTGCAGCCCACTTTCAATGACTAGTGTACCATGACACCCAGGTCTCGTTGTATCTCCCCTTTTCCTAATCGGCCACCATTCAGGTAATAGTCTACTTTCCTGTTTTTGCCACCAAAGTGGATAACCTCACATTTATCCACATTGTACTGCATCTGCCATGCATTTGCCCACTCACCCAGCCTATCTAAGTCATTTTGCAGCCTCCTAGCATCCTCCTCACAGCTAACACTGCCCCCAGCTTAGTGTCATCCGCAAACTTGGAGATGTTGCATTCAATTCCCTCGTCCAAATCATTAATATATATTGTAAATAGCTGGGGTCCCAGCACTGAGCCTTGCGGTACCCCACTAGTCACTGCCTGCCATTCTGAAAAGGACCCGTTTACTCCTACTCTTTGCTTCCTGTCTGCCAGCCAGTTCTCTATCCACATCAATACTGAAGCCCCAATACCGTGTGCTTTAAGTTTGTATATTAATCTCTTATGTGGGACCTTGTCGAAAGCCTTCTGAAAGTCCAGATATAACACATCCACTGGTTCTCCCCTATCCACTCTACTAGTCACATCCTCGAAAAATTCTATAAGATTCGTCAGACATGATTTACCTTTCATAAATCCATGCTGACTTTGTCCAATGATTTCACCATTTTCCAAATGTGCTCCTATCCCATCTTTAATAACCGACTCTAGCAGTTTCCCCACTACCGATGTTAGACTAACTGGTCTGTAATTCCCCGTTTTCTCTCTCCCTCCCTTTTTAAAAAGTGGGGTTACATTAGCAACCCTCCAGTCCTCAGGAACTACTCCAGAATCTAAAGAGTTTTGAAAAATTATCACTAATGCATCCACTATTTCTGGGGCTACTTCCTTAAGTACTCTGGGATGCAACCTATCTGGCCCTGGGGATTTATCGGCCTATAATTCATTCAATTTACCTAACACCACTTCCCGGCTAACCTGGATTTCACTAAGTTCCTCCATCTCATTTGACCCCCGGTCCCCTGCTATTTCCGGCAGATTAATTAAGTCTTCCTTAGTGAAGACAGAACCAAAGTAGCTACTCAATTGGTCTGCCATGTCCTTGTTCCCCATGATCAATTCACCTGTTTCTGACTGCAAGGGACCTACATTTGTTTTAACTAATCTTTTTCTCTTCACATATCTATAAAAAATTTTGCAGTCAGTTTTTATGTTCCCTGCCAGTTTTCTTTCATAATCTATTTTCCCTTTCCTAATTAAACCCTTTGTCCTCCTCTGCTGGACTCTGAATTTCTCCCTGTTCTCTGGTAGGCTGCTTTTTCTGGCCAATTTGTATGCTTCATCTTTTGTTTTGATACTATCCCTGATTTCCCTTGTTATCCACGGATGCAGTATCTTCCCTGATTTCTTTTGCCAAACTGGGATGAACAATTTTTGTAGTTCATCCATGCAGTCTTTAAATGCCTTCCATTGCATATCCACCGTCAACCTTTTAAGAATCAATTGCCAGTCTATCTTGGCCAATTCACATCTCATACCCTCAAAGTTACCTTTCTTTAAGTTCAGAACCCTTGTTTCTGAATTAATTATGTCACTCTCCATCCTAATGAAGAACTCAACCATATTATGGTCACTCTTGCCCAAGGAGCCACGCACAACAAGACTGCGAACTAACCCTTCCTCATTACTCAATACCCAGTCTAGAATAGCCTGCTCTCTCGTTGGTTCCTCTACATGTTGATTTAGAAAACTATCCCGCATACATTCCAAGAAATCCTCTTCCTCAGCACCCCTGCCAATTTGATTCGCCCAAACTATATGTAGATTGAAGTCACCCATTATAACTGTTTTACCTTTGTTGCACGCATTTCTAATTTCCTGTTTGATGCCATCCCCAACTCCACTACTCCTGTTAGGTGGCGTGTACACAACTCCCACTAGCGTTTTCTGCCCCTTAGTGTTTCTCAGCTCTACGCATATCGATTCCACATCCTCCAAGCTAATGTCCTTCCTTTCAATTGCGTTAATCTCCTCTCTAACCAGCAACGCTACCCCACCTCCTTTTCCTTTCTGTCTATCCCTACTGAATATTGAATATCCCTGGATGTTCAGCTCCCAGCCTTGGTCACCCTGGAGCCATGTCTCCGTGATCCCAACTATATCATAGTCATTAATAGCTATCTGCACATTCAACTCATCCACCTCATTATGAATGCTCCTTGCATTGAGACACAAAGCTTTCAGGCTTGTTTTTACCCCTTATACAATTATGTTGAAAAATGGCTATTTTTGATTTTTGCCCTGGATTTGTCTGCCTACCACTTTTACTTTTCACCTTGCTACCTATTGCTTCTACCCTCATTTTACTCCCCTCTGTCTCTCTGCTCACACATTTAAGAAACCCACCACCTCTTATTCTGTTTATTATCTTTTTCTTCTTTCCCCCCTACATGTTGGTCTGAGTGCTTCCCTTCTCTGCCTCCTGCCTCACACACTGTCTACTAGCTTTCTCTATTGAGTCCCTCCCCCCAACCGTTCTAGTTTAAAGTCTCCCCAGTAGCCTTTGCAAATCTCCCCGCCAGGATATTGAGTGCAACCCGTCCTTTTTGTACAGGTCACACCTTCCCCAAAAGAGGTTCCAATGATCCAGAAACTTGAATCCCTGCCCACTGCACCAGTCCCTCAGCCACGCATTTATCCTCCACCTCGCTCCATTCCTATTCTCACTGTCGCGTGGCACAGGCAGTAATCCTGAGATTGTTACCTTTCTCAGAAACTCAGCGGGTGCGGCAGCATCTATGGAGCGAAGGAAATAGGCAACGTTTCGGGCCAAAACCCTTCTTCAGACTGATGTAGGGTGGGGGGGGAGGGGGCGGGAGGAAGAAAGGAAGAGGAGGAGCCAGTGGGCTGAGGGAGAGCCGAGAAGGGGAGGCTGAGGATGCCTCCGCTTGGTCCGCGATAACCTACCTGATCTCCCGGTGGCTCATCACTTCAACTCCCCCTCCCATTCCAAATCCGACCTTTCTGTCCTGGGCCTCCTCCATGGCCAGAGTGAGCACCACCGGAAATTGTAGGAGCAGCACCACATATTTTGTAGTTTACACCCCAGTGGTATGAACATTGACTTCTCCAATTTCCGGTAGCCCTTATTGTCTCCTCCCCTTCTCAGCTCTCCCTCAGCCCTCTGGCTCCTCCTCTTCCTTTCTTCTTCCCGCTCCTCCCCCCCCCCCCCCCCCCCCCACCCTGCATCAGCCTGAAGAAGGGTCTCGGCCCGAAACGTTGCCTATTTCCTTCGCTCCATAGATGCTGCCGCCTCCGCTGAGTGACTAAACTGAGTGGTTTATGGTGAATTGCTTTGACAATATATTTTTAGCTTTCATCTTAGTTCAGTTGTTGTTTACACCAGGTGGTCATTGGCCAATGTTACTGAGAAGCCTTTATTTATTTCAACCCAGGTCAACCACGTTGAGAAATCTTGTTGCGATAAAGATCTAAACTAGCCGCCTCAGACATTGTTTTACAGTGGTCATAAAACAATTCTGTGGACTGTGATAGAACCATTAAAGACAGGAGCAAGAGTAGACCTTTCAACATTGTAGCCTGGTGACCCATCCTGTATTCTCATCGGCCTCTCCATACATACATTGATGCCTTCAACCCAATCAACAATAGCCACCTTGCCTGACGTGCCCAGTTCCACTTGTCTCTTCCCTTTCTGCATCTACACTCCAACTGTGTTTTTCATTCCAAACCGAGCTATTATCTCCCTGTGGGGCCCATATTCCTCTAAACCTTTCCCCTCCCCATGTACCTGTCCAAGAGTCCCCATTCTAAGCAAGTTGGAAACAGGCCCTTCGGTCCAACTTGCCCATGCTGAGCAACATGCCCCATCTATACTAGTCCCACCTGCCTGTGTTTGGCCATGAAGGAGGGTCTCGACCTGAAATGTCACTTATTCTTTTTCGCCACAGGAACATTGCCTGACCCACTGAGTTACTCCAGCATTTTGTGTCCATGTCCCATTCAACGTTTCCTATCCACGCACTTGTTCAAAAGTCTTTGAAATATTATAGTACCAGCCTCAACTACCCCCTCTGCCAGCTCGTTCCATATATCCACCTCCCTCTGAGTGGAAAAGTTACCCCTCAGGTTCCAATTAAATCTTTCCCCTCTCATCTATGGTTCTTGATACCCCTAGTCTGAGAAAAAATATTCTGTGCATTCATAGACCATGGAAAAATAGGTGCAGGAGTAGGCCATTTGGCCCTTCGAACCAGCACTGCCATTCAATATGATCATGGCTGATCATCTAAAATCCCTTCTTAAATCCATGCTGACTTTGACCGATCCCGTCACTGCTTTCCAAATGATTTGCAGGAATGATTGGGTTAACGTATGACGAGCGTTTGACTGCACTGGGCCTGTATTCACTGGAATTTAGAAAGATGAGGGGAGACCGCATTGAAACTTACCGAGTAGTGAAAGGCGTGGATAGAGTGAATGTGGAAAGGATGTTTCCATTCGTGGAAGAGTCTAGGACCAGAGGTCATAGCCTCAGAATAAAAAGATGTACCTTTAGATAGATGAGGAGGAATTTACTTAGCCAGAGGGTGGTGAATCTGTGGAACTCATTGCCACCGAAGATGTGGAGGCCAAGTCAATGGGTATTTATAAGGCGGAGATTGACTGAATCTTGATTAGTGCGGGTGTCTGGCGTTATGGGGAGAAGGCAGGAGAAATGGGGTTGAGAGGGAAAGATAGATCAGCCATGATTGATTGGCGGAGTAGACTTGATGGGCCGAATGGCCTAATTCTGCGCCTGAAACCCATGACCATGAAACACTGGAGACTCACCGTGATTTTTATGTTGTACAAGATACATTCACATTGAAACATAATACACGGGAGGAAAAGCTGCTGGAAAGGAAGCAATCTGAATTTGTAATGGGTGGACTAGATTAGTTTTATTTTGTATTTGTCCCTCATGCTGGGAATTGGATAGCAAAGTTGGGAATCTGTTAACAACCCCTCACATCTGCTGATTAAATGAACTATGGCACCTCTGTGGGTAGGGTATGTAGGATTCATACGTGAAATCAGATATAGTTTGATAGCTCGCTTTCAAGGTGACATTTTGTAATGAAAACAAAGGTTATGCTGGCTAGGACTCTATTCCTTGGAACACGGGAGGATGAGCGGTAATCATATAGAGGTGTGTAAAATCATGAGAGGAATAGATCGGGTAGTTGCACAGAGTCTCTTGCCCAGAGTACAGGAATCGAGAATCAGAGGACATAGATTTATAGGTGAGGGGGGGAAGATTTCATAGGGACATGAGCGCCAGAGATGCAGGTTCAATCCTGACTATGGGTACTGTCTGAACAGAGTTTGTATTTTCTCCCTGGGACCTGCGAGCTCTGGTTTCCTCCCGCACTCCCACAATAGATAGGGTGGAGAGCAGTGATGGGATCGGTCAAAGTCAGCATGGATTTATGAAGGGGAAATCATGCTTGACTAATCTTCTGGAATTTTTTAAGAATGTAACAAGTAGAATGGATAAGGGAGAGTCAGTGGATGTGGTGTTTCTGGACTTTCAAAAAGCCTTTGACATGGTCCCACACAAGAGATTAGCGTGCAAAATTAGAGCACATGGTATTGGGGGTAGGGTATTGACATGGATAGAGAACTGGTTGGCACACAGGAAGCAAAGAGTAGGAATTAACTGGTCCTTTTCAGGCACTTTATGCTTGGAAGGGCCGATTGGCCTACTCCTGCACCTATTTTTCTATGTTTCCATCATTCTCGGTCTATTGAAGACATACTATTGTATTCTGCAGGTTGAGGTACACGTAATGAATCAGCAATCATACTTCCAACTACTCACTGGGTCTATCCACCGAGGAAGCAGGGTATTGTCACAACGAATATGAGACATTTACACAGGTATTTGGATAGGACAGGTTTAGAGTGGATATGAGCCAAATGTGGGCAGGTGGGACTAATGTAGATGGGACATGTTGGTCAGTGTGGGCAAGTTGGGCCGAAGGGCCTGTTTCCATGCTGTATCACTCTATGACTATTGTATTCATCATATTTTATCAAGGGGTCATACAGCACGGAAAGAGGCCCTTCGGTCCAACCCGTCTATGCCAACCAACATGCCCCATCTAAACTAGTCTCGGGAGAAGACACAAAGTGCTGGAGTAACTCAAGGTCAAGCAGCATCTCTGGAGAACATGGATAGATGAAGTTTCACGGTGTGGCAAGCCCCACCTGCCTGTGTTGGACCCGTATCCCTCTCAACCTTTCATATCCATGTACCTGTCCAAATGTCTTTTAAATGTTGTTGATAAAGGATCAGACCCTTCTACAGACTGGTCTCATTTGCCACCATTTGGCCCATATCCCTGTCCCAATGCCTTTGTCCTCACCTCCACCCTGGGACCCCAGCGTTCCATCCAGGTGAGTCAGAAGCTCACGTGCAGGTCCTCTAACCTCACCTGCTGCATCCGGTACTCCTGATGTGGCCTCCTGTACATCGGCGAGACCATGCAACTATGCGGGACTGTCATATGCCGAGAGAATGGAGCGGCTGGGCTTGTATACTCTGGAGTTTAGAAGGATGAGAGGAGATCTTATTGAAACATATAAGATTATTAAGGGTTTGGACACGCTAGAGGCAGGAAACATATTCTGAAGAAGAGTCTGAAGAAGGGTTTCGGCCTGAAACATTGCCTATTTCCTTCGCTCCATATATGCTGCTGCTGCACCCGCTGAGTTTCTGCAGCACTTTTGTCTACCTTCGATTTTACAGCATCTGCAGTTCCTTCTTAAACATATTCCTGATGTGGCAGGAGTCCAGAACCAGGGGCCACATTTTAAGAATAAGCGGTAAGCCATTTAGAACGGAGATGAGGAAACATTTTTTTCACACAGAGACAATAGACAATAGACAATAGAGTTTGTCAGAATATAATAGAATGGACAGAGAGTTGTGAGTCTGTGGAATTCTCTACCAGAGAGGGCGGTGGAGGCCGATTCTCTGGATACTTTTAAGAGAGAGCTAGAGAGGGCTCTTAAAGATAGCGGAGTCAGGAAATATGGGGAGTAGGCAGGAACGGGGTACTGATTGTGGATGATCAGCCATGATGACATTGAATGGCGGTGCTGGCTCGAAGGGCTGAATGGCCTACTCCTGCACCTGTTGTCTATTCATTGCGCATGGTTTATTCCTGGCCACATCCTCGTCAATCGCCTCTGCCCTCTTTCCACCTTCATGAATTATTCAGCCTGATAATCTTTTATCATAACTGTTGCGGTACACCCTGTGTGTCAGCCTTCAATCATCAACCCCAAAACACAAACGGAAAACAAAGCACACTGGTTTTGTCATTACATTTTACAACCGCAAAATATGTCCTGAAATGCTTTGTAGTCAGAGATGAATTGTAATCATGCAAAGAATATGGTTATTTAGCGGAGTATTGCTTCACAAAAGCTCTGTCTGCTTTGAGGCACTGCTGCAGGTGCAAAGGTCAGTAAAGGTGCTCGAGAAACCTTTACTCCTTTTTAATTATGAACATAATTAATACCAAGTTGTTTAGAGTCATCTTGTTTAGCAATTTCTAACAGCAGGTAGTGAATTAGTATACACTTTTCCCACAATTAGAATCACGTTTAGAAGCTGGAAATGCATTAAAAAAAAAAAATCTGGAGTAACTCAGCAGGTCAGTCTGAACAGGGAGCCTGACCCGAAACATCCCTATCCATGTCCTCCAAAGATGCTGCCTGACCCGCTGAGATACTCCAGCACTCTGTGAAACATCACCTATCCATGTTCTCCAGAGATGCTGCCTGACCCGCTGAGTTACTCCATCACTCTGTGAAACGTCACCTATCCATGTTCTCCAGAGATGCTGCCTGACCCGCTGAGTTACTCGAGCACTCTGTGTATTTTGACCAAGATCCCAGCGTCTGCAGTTCCTTGTGTCTCCTGCTCTGATATAAATTATTTGTTTGTGGCCAACTATTTTGCATAGAATGATTTAGAGACATACAGCACGGAAACAGGCCCTTCAGCCCATCTCATCCATGCCTACCAACATATCCCATCGACACTAGTCCCACCTGCTCGCATTTGGCCCAATTTTGCCCCTCTCTGCAAAAGACTTTGGCAATCTTGTTTTATTTCCCTTTAGTCTTTGAATTTTTCTCTGAGGATGTTCATAAGTTAGAAAGGCAGAATTCAGGACATCAACTCTACTCCACCATTCAATCATGGCTGATCTATCTTTCCCTCTCAACCCCATTCTCCTGCCTTCTCCTCGTAACCCCTGACAAGATGAGATTCATCCCAAGACTTACCATAACTCCCAGTCTTGTTGGCACAGATGATGGCACCAAAAAGGTTTGGATGATACTTTTGGATTCTTCTAATAACTTTCTGGCAGGCGGTGATTGGATTGATTCCCAATCTCATGTATTCCACTGCCTGATAGCTGAGTTGGCAAACAAAACATATGAATACCCACATTGTAAATGTACTGCAGTACACTTTACCAAGGCTAGAAAATAAACTTTCTGCAAACTACTCAGCATTTATCTGTATGACTATAGACATTGATAAATCTGAACCAATTTAAATTATAAGAAAATGAACATTAAAAAAACTGCAGATGCTGGAAATCTGAAAAAAAACTAGGACCACTCACCACTTTAGGCAGCATCAGTGAAAAGTCAGATTAGATCAGGTTAGTTTGTTTAAACCGGGATGTGGAGAGAATGCAGGGAATTATTGGCCGGTGAGCCTCACGTCAGTGGTAGGGGAACTATTGGAGAAGATTCTTTGGGATAATCTGAAAGAAAGACTTTTTTTAATTTCAGGGTTTCTGAAGAAGGGTCTTGACCCGAAAGGTCACCCATTCCTACTCTCCAGAGATGCTGCCTGTCCCGCTGAGTTACTCCAGCATTTTGTGTCTCCCATTCTTTGGGATAGAGCAGTTCCAGAGTCGAATGTCCACATTGGGGTAGAGGTGAATTGGACAGTACCGAGCTTATTGATGGTCATCGCGGACTCAGTGGGTCAGTTT
>JAXLNO010005225.1:0-50000 GCA_038087875.1 Malacoraja senta | reverse complement strand
CACACAGATATATAGTTTTATGAAGCTTTAGATCATACTCTTTCTTAGGCCCCCATCGGTCATGGCTGACCATGGGTGTCTCCAGGGTTGGAGGACGCCTGTGTGTGACTTTGTTTAACGTGGGGAGACTGGTGTACAGACAGCCACCCCACGGTCCTTGACAGATCTGGGTCAGGAACCAGTGGCATGGAGTCCAAGATGACCAGAGACCCTTTTCTACTGCAGCCTTCATCCGCCTTCCCAGCCGTTGTGACGCTCCACTAAGGTCAGCCATCGTCCTCCGCCTGTTCCACCGTTGAGGTCTTGATTGGATTGCTCTTTGTCAGAGACCTCCCCCTCGACCTTACCACCATGGGTGGCCCTACCAGGCGCAAAGCTTCTCCACCACGACAAGGTGACAATCCACGGAGATCATACATACCCAGGGATTTTATGGATCTGCCCATTGGTCGATGTTCCTGCTGCGATATTCCCAAACTTATCAATTCCAATTAAACCTGATTCAAAATCAGAAAATATATTAAATTATACAAGAGATGCTGGGCTAGCGCTTCTCAATATGCACAAAACACAGTGATATAGAGTCATCGAGCTGCAGCATAGAAACAGCTCCTCCAGCCCACCTTGTCCATGTCAACCAAGTTGGCAAACTGAGCTAGTTAGTTGGCATGTTTAAGAAGGTACTGCAGATGCTGGAAAAATCGAAGGTAGACAAAAATGCTGGAGAAACTCAGCGGGCGAGGCAGCATCTATGGAGCGAAGGAATAAGTGACGTTTCGGGTCGAGACCCTTCTTCAGACTGAAGAAGGGTCTGAGGAAGGGTCTCGGCCCGAAACGTCGCCTATTCCTTCGCTCCATAGATGCTGCTTCACCCGCTGAGTTTCTCCAGCATTTTTGTCTACCTTTCTTTTAGTTAGTTGGCATAATGGGTTCCTAGATGGCACCCAAACCAGGCGACTATTTGTGCACTAGCCACAGAAGCAGATCTACAATCACATATTACAATCGCTCCACATGCGTAAATCTCTACTACACTTTACCTCATCGGGGACCCTCGGACTATCTTTGATCGGACTTCACTGGCTTTACCTTGCACAAATCGACATTCCCTTATAGACAATAGACAACAGGTGCAGGAGTAGGCCATTCGAGCCAGCATCGCCATTCAATGTGATCATGGCTGATCATCCCCAATCAGTACCCCGTTCCTGCCTTCTCCCCTTGCCCTGACTCCGCTATTTTTAAGAGCCCTATCTTGCTCTCTCTTGAAAGCATCCAGAGAACCTGCCTCCACCCCCCTCTGAGGCAGAGAATTCCACAGATTCACAACTCTCTGTGTGAATCATATATCTATACACTGTGAATGGCTCGATTGTAATCAAGTGTTGTCTTTCCGCTGGCTGGTTAGCACGCAACAAAGGCTTTTCACTGTACCTCGGTACACGTGACAATAAACTAAACGGAACTGAACTAGTCCCATTTCTGTGCATTTGGCACATGTCCTCCAAAACTCTTCCTATCGATATATCTGTCTAAATTTCTTCTAAAAGTCATAATTGTACCCGCTTCTATAGCTTCCTCTGGCAGCTTATTCTAGACACAAAATGCTGCAGTAACTCAGCGGGTCGGGCAGCACCTCTGGAGAAAAGGGATTTGAGATGTTTGGAGTCGAGACCCTTGAACTAACATCTGCAGTTTCTCCCTATACAGCCTCTGAGTGAAAATGTTGCCCCTGAGGTCCTTCTTAAAACTCTCCCCTCTGACCTTTAACCTGTGCCCTCTAGCTTTATTTCAGTTTAGCTCAGTTTCAGTTCAATTTATTGTCACGTGTACTGAGGAATAGTAAAAAGCTTTTGTTGCGTGCTAACCAATCAGCGGAAAGACAATCTATATAATTAAAAGTCTCATCTAGACCACTTCCTGTTTGCACTGTGCTTTGATTTTAGAAAAAATGCTACCACATATGGCTGTGATTTTTTGGCCATCTTACTCAGTCCTCCTCCGCTGCGCAGGCCCGGAGGATTTTTCGCATCAATGAAAAATAAAAGACTTATTAGTGTTTAAAAAATCTTGAGATTCTCTCTCCTGTTAGTCACCGCCATAAAGGCCATGCCCCTTCTGGTGGGAGGGGGAGGGACTATAAAACCCAGAAGTGTGGGCGTGGCTCAGTCTGTCTTCAAGATGGTGAGGGAGAGGTCACGACTCTGTCTGAGCTGGGAAACTACAGAACACTGTGAGTATGCAATGTACTTGAATAAATGATTTGCTAGCCCTTAATGAAAATGAAATGAGTTATACAATACAATACAATACAATTTTATTCGTCACATTGCACATAAAGTGCAAGTGAAATGAATTTGCCAGCAGCGGTACAATAATAAAGAACACACAATGCACAATAAAAATTGAACACAAACATCCACCACAGCATTCATCACTGTGGTGGAATGCACAAAATGTGGCCAGTCCTCCTCCATTTTCCCCCGTGGTCGGGACCTCAACCCTCCGCAGCTCTCGCTGCGGACGTCCAGAAGTGCAGACAAATAAAAGTCCAGGTAAGTACAGAGTCGGCTCTTCCCTACCAGAGACCGCGGCTTTAGGTTGGTGTTAGCCGCAGGCCGGCGGTCGAAGATTTAAAGTCCCAGCCGCGCCGCAGCCAGAAGCACCGCAGACGTGCAGTGCCGGCAGTCGAAGCTCCCCTCCAGGGGTGATGGTAAGTCCACGCCGGGCCCACGGTAGAAGTAGGCCATGGGCTGGCAGTGGTGGCTTCTTCTTCTCCCGGGTTCCCCACGAGGGATCCCAGACTGCGGAAGCCGTGCCAGCTGGAGCTCTGCAGACCGCGGCTTCTGGCTGCCGGCCAGCGAAATTTGGCCTGCCCTGTGCTTGAAAGTGCAATGGCAATGGAAATGAAGTGAAAATCCAATCAGCTGTTTGGCTTGAGCCTGCCCTGTGCTTGAAAGTGCAATGGCAATGAAAATGAAGTGAAAATGCAATCAGCTGTTTGGCTTGAGCCTGCCCTGTGCTTGAAACTGCAATGGCAATGGAAATGAAGTAAAAATGCAATCAGCTGTTTGGCTTGAGCCTGCCCTGTGCTTGAAAGTGCAATGTCAATGGAAGTGAAATGAAAATGCAATGAGCTATTCGGCCTGCCCTGTGCTTGCAATGCAATGCAATTGGAAATATTTAATATTAAAAAAAAGGAGAGCAGTGTAATGTATTCATGCATATTCATGTATATATTAATGAGATGGTGTTGTATATAAGTAGGGAATGTTGGGTAATAAATCTCTCTCGTGATCCAGGCAGCCTGTGTGTAAATTGTTATTCATTCTGCTCTCCGGAATATAGCAAAATTGGCGACAAGAATGGGATAGAGTTTGTGAACTCATCCTTTAAATACAGTGCAGGACTGTTTTGCAACATGCAGTATTGTTTAACATTTTAAACAGTAAATACGGAGTTATGTCGCAGTTGTTTGCGAGCTGGACTCGAGAGGCCGCAGATCCTTCTATGCAGGGGACTGTAGTTTAAAACAGCAGCTGGTCAAATCATCGAGAGGTTGTCAGGCTATCTCTATGTTGTGTCTACGTGGCAAGATGTCGTCCTTGGGATTGTTTCACATTTTAGACTGAGGTTTTTTTTTGTCGAATTCCTCAAGCTGAATAGCTTTTGTACAGCTAAGTTTTAGGGGAATTGTTACACCAGAACAGACAGGAATTCGGGGTTTTTGAACGGACTTTAAAAAATAAACAAAGAGAACGACACGATGGCAGCGTCCATGGGCTACATTGTAAACCTTGGCACTTTTGACAAGAGTAGAGAGCTGATCAGCTCCTATATGGAGAGAGCAAATGTTTTTCATGGCAAACAATATAATGGAGATTAGTGGTGAAGGAGAGATAGTGACTGAAACAAATAAGGCCGTTTGCGAACGCATGAAAGCGATTCTGCTCACGGAGATCGGTCCTGAAGTGTACGGCACACTCGTGAATCTCCTTGCACCCTTAAAGACAAAAGACGTGCCATTCAGTGACATTATAAAGAGGTTGGAGGAGCACTTCAACCCAAAGCCTCTGGAAATTGCAGAAAGCTATAAATTTGGCACTAGAAACCAGAAGCAGAATGAGGCAATCGATGAGTACATTGTTGCCTTGAAAAACTTAACTGTGCACTGTAACTTTGGAACCTTTCTTGGACGCGCACTACGTGACAGATTTGTTTGTGGTCCAGTGGATGAACAAATTCAGTCCAAACTCATGAAAACTCCAGATCTTACATTTGAGAAAGCATGCAAGATTGCTACCACAATGGAGATGGCATCAAAGAATGCTCGCGAGTTTCGCCCACCACAGACTGCAGTGGGCGTTTAGTCACAAGGCAGTGCCTATGGCCAAACCTAGAGGTGTTAAACCAAAACCAAAGTGTGGCGGGGAGCCGAGTTCAGCCAGTTGTTATCATTGCAACGGTAATCACTCCTCCCAATTTTGTCAGTTCAAAATGGCCAAGTGCTATAACTGCTAGAAGAAAGGCCATATCGCCTCAGCATGTCGGGCCAAGCTTAAAACAGGAAGCCAGCAATCTGCGGGAATCAAGCAACAACACCAGAGAGGAGTTCACAACTTGGAGGTGAACCCAGATGGAAAAGAACTTGGGTTGTACACCATTTATGCAACCAACATCGATAAGCCTACAACCAGCCAAGGCAAGGACTTTTGAACTAAACTATTGATTAATGAACAGTTAATCAATATGTATATTGACACGGCAGCAGATTGTTCAGTCATGAGCAGAGACCTGTACGAAACAAAGTTCCCACAGATGCCATTGTTTGAGAGTAAGGTCAAGCTGAGAACCTATTCGGGCGAAGTTTTGGAGACATGTGGACAAATGAACTGTAAAGTTCAGCATAATGGTCAGACAGTAACACTGCCCATCATAGTGGCCAGCTACAGAAATAAACCAACCCTCCTTGGAAAGGATTGGCTGAGCAGAATAGAGTTAGACTGCAAGAACATTTTCAGTGTCGATTTGTCCAAATCACATCTTGAAAACGTCATAAGCAAACATGCAAACATTTCTGCTGACAGTTACACGGGAATAGCAGGGTACTCTGCACACATTTTACTTAAGCAAGATGCGAAACCTGTGTATTGTCGACCAAGACCTGTACCATATGCACTAAAGCAACAAGTGGAGGTAGAACTCGACAGGTTAGAACGGAATGGAGTACTCGTGAAGACAGACCAGAGTAACTGGGGAACGCCAATTTTGGCCATTCCCAAGGCTGACAAAACTGTTCGACTATGTGGTGATTACAAAGTCACAATCAACCAAGCCTTTGAGGACGAACAATATCCGTTACCAACCTCGCAAGATCTGTACGCAGAACTTAGCGGAGCAAGAGTCTTCACTAAACTGGATTTATCTCATGCTTATGCCCAACTCAATGTCGATAAGAAAAGTCAGCAGTACTTGACTATCAACACACATAAGGACTTGTATTCATATACAAAGCTGCCCTATGATGTGAAATCCTCCACGAAAAATTTCCAGTCTGTCATGGACCAAATGTTACAAGGCATTCCGCACTGTGTGTGCAACCAGGATGACCTACTGATATTCACAGAGCATGTGAATATCAGTAGGTAGAACATCTGGAAATCCTCGAGCAAGTTCTCACACGACTGAAATGTGATTCCTCCTAATAGATAAATCAGACCAATTCTTAACGAGTTGGTCTCCATTTGTCGTCTTTTTGGAATCATATGGTGCAACACAATTGTAGAAGCTAACTGTTCCAGGACTGGGTGAGGGATGGTCAAGATTATAAATAATGATCTCTTTACTTTTCTTTTTTTATTTTCTACTCTCTTTTTTCTATTTTCTTTTCTTCAATTTTCTTTTCACTCTTTTTTTTTCTTTTTCACACACTATACACCTCATGTTTTTCTATCTTTTACTACTTTCTTTTTCTTATTCTTCTTTATCATAATTAAAAAAATAAGAAGCTGTACATAAAATGTATTATGTCATTATATATAAGGCACTTTGGTGCCATATGATTGTACTTACTTCTAATAAAATTAAAATATTTTAAAAAACGACTGAACTGCCACAATGTCAAACTGCAACATTTGCGCAGTCAGAGGTGGTCTACCTTGGACTCAAAGTAGACGCGAACGGACTTCACCCTGTGAAGATGAAAGTGGAAGCAATAGTGAATGCTCCAAAACACAACAATGTGTCAGAGCTACGATCATGTTCCATTTTTGGTTCATCTTTGGCTGGAATCCTTTGATCAACATAAACACTTGATCCTATCTCCAACTTCAACTAAGTATCTTTTTGTTCCACTATTTTCCCAGCATCCCATTTGTCTCGACTGGACTTGTTGGGAGGACTGATAACACGAACCTGCTCATCTGGCTTGAAGTACCTCTCCCTTTTGTAGGAGTCAAAATGGCATTTTTGAATTAACTGTTTTTGTTCAACTCTCAAAGCCAAATTGTGTTGAACTAGACTGAGGCTTATTCTTAGCCTTCTCTTCGTCAACAGTTCTGCAGGTGAGTAACCCGTTGTTGTGTGTTGTGTGGTTCTGTACTTCAGCAAGAAACTAGCCAAACGATGTTTCATGCTGAGCTTTGAACTACCCTGTAAAACATGTTTCATGAGAGCATCTTTGACTATTCTTTTTTTTAATTTTTTTATATCAGAAGTACATTACATTACAACCACATACATTAGTACTCGTCACTTATATCTTCTTACAATTAATGTACTCGGTTTGTTTTTTACACTAGTAAAAGGAAAGGATAAGATTGAAAGAAAGAAGAAAGTGAAGGAAAGAGTGAAAGTGTAGAAAGTGTGACAACAAGACAGAACGAAGACCCTATAAGAACAAAATTAAAAACAAAAGAAAAAGAGTTAAGAAATAGAGCCTAGAAAAGAAGGAAAGAGGAGAAAGAGAAAAACAAATAGTTTTTATGAGCATTACGCAAATGGGACATACCAACTTTCCAGCTATCATCACCTGACCTCAGTTTTTTTTTTTAAGGTACCTTTGCACCCTATATTTGTAATAATTCTATAAATGCAGACCACGTCAGATGGAAGTGATCTGGTTTACCTGCCAGGAGGAGTCTTATCTCTTCTAGGTGTAATGTTTCGAACATATTTGAAATCCACATGTTTATAGTTGGTATTGGAGCTTTCTTCCAAAATTTTAGGATTAGCTTTTTTCCAGTTATTAACCCATAGTCTATTAGTTTCTTTTGAAACACATTTAGTTCTGGACCATCTTCCGTTATTCCGAAGATAATCCATTCTGCTTTGGGTATCAGTTTTATTTTAAATAATTTTGTAAAGATTTCGAAAATTTCATTCCAAAATTTTTGAATTTTTGTACAGAAAACAAATGAGTGCGCTATAGTAGCTTCTTGGGATTGACATTTATCACAAATGGATGATACATTTGGGAAAATTTTATGGATTTTAGTTTTGGAATAATATAATCTATGTAACATTTTTAATTGTATTAAAGTGTGTCTTACATTAATCGAACATTTATGCACGTTTAATAAGTGTTCATTCCACCTTTCCTTTGAAATTTTAATAGCTAACTCTTGTTCCCAGTCTCTTCTGATACCCTCCGTAGATGGTATTTCTACATTTAAGATAATATTATACAAATATGATATTAAGTTTGCTGATTCAGCTTTTATCTGCATTGCCTCATCCAATACATCTGCTGGGCTATTATAATGATCTTTTGTATATTTTTTCAAATAGTCGCATATTTGAAAATATTTAAACTATTGATTATTTCCGAGTTTATATTTTATTTGTAATTGTTGAAATGAAAGTAATTTTCCAGTTTCATACAGGTCACCGAACGTTTTAATTCCTAGTCTATCCCAATGTATAAAAGATTTATCTATAATAGAGGGATTAAACGAAGGGTTATTAACTATGGGAGATAATAGTGATAAATTTCTTAATTTTAAATTTTGTTTTATTTGTTTCCAAATTCGGACTGTACTATGGATAATTGGGTTCTTATAATAATTTATATTATTCAGTTTCATTGGTGAGAGGAGGATCGCTCCAATGTTTCCAGAGGAGCAATCCTCTTTCACCATTACAATCCAGTCCACTTGCTGGGCGGAGTTATCCATCAGTCGAATCATATTTTTAATATTTACTGACCAATAATAATACATGAAATTAGGTAGTGCTAAACCCCCTAATACTTTAGGTTTATTCAAGTGAGTTTTTTTAATATTCTATGTGATTTATAGTCCCATATAAAATTAGTGATATCTGAGTCCAGTTTAAAAAAAAACGTCTTTGGTAAGTATATAGGAATCGATTCAAATAGGTATAAAATTTGTGGTAGAAAGATCATTTTTATTGCATTTATTCGGCCTATTAAAGACATCGGGAGCGTTTTCCAAAATTTAATTAGTGTGTTTAATTTATTAAGTAGTGGATCAAAATTTGCCTTAAACATACCTTGATATGTTCTAGTAATTTCAATTCCCAAGTATTTAAATTTTTCTGTAGCTATTTTAAAAGGGAATTTTAAAAGATGTGTTGAATCTTTCGGTTTTATTGACATAATTTCACTCTTATTCCAATTTATTCTATATCCAGAAAAGGATCCAAAGTCTTCAATTAAATTTAATATATTTGGTATAGTGATTTGAGGTTTTGTAATGTACAGTAATATATCATCCGCGTATAAAGATATTTTATTATATGAATCTTTAGTATTATACCCATGGATATCAGGGTGTATTCTAATTTTTTCTGCTAGCGGTTCAATAATAAGTGCAAACAACTGTGGTGATAATGAGCATCCTTGTCTATTTCCCCTTGATAGTTGGAATTTCGAGGATAATATATTATTAGTTAATATTCTAGCTGTAGGTTTATTATGTAATAATTTTATCCATAGAACAAAATTCTCTCCCAGTTGGAATTTTTGTAATACTTTATCCATATAATTCCATTCTACTTGGTCAAATGCTTTTTCAGCATCCAGCGAAATAATTGATAATTCTTGTTCTTCAGATTTGTATGAGTGCATTATGTTGAGTAAACGTCTCATATTGTTAGAAGAGTATCTCTTAGGGATCAACCCCGTCTGATCTGGGTTTATTAATTTACTAATATATTTACTTAATCTTCTAGCTAATATTTTTGCTAATATTTTTTGAACTGTGTTTAACAGTGCTATAGCTCTATATGAAACCGGTTCTTCTAAATCTTTGTCTTTCTTAAGTATTAGTGTAATCGTTGATTCCGCTAATGTATCAGGTAGTATTTGTTTTTTAAAAGCATATTGGTACATTTTTTGTAATCTTGGTATTATTTTATCATAAAAGCTTTTATAAAATTCATTAGTAAATCCATCTGGACCTGGTGTTTTTCCATTCTTTAGTGAGTTTATTGTATCTTCTAATTCCTTAATTGAGATTTGTGCACCCAATTCCTCTTGTTCCTTCAACTCTAACTTTGGAAGATTACAATTATCCAAAAACTTTGTGATTTTATTGGAATCAATTGTCGTTTTAGATGTATACAAATTCTCATAAAATTGCGCAAATCTTTTATTAATATCCTTCGGTGTTGTTAATAATTCCCCTTTATCTGATTTAATCTTTGGGATAGTATGTTCCTTTTCTCGTTTTTTTAGCTGGCGAGCCAAGAGTTTATGCGGTTTATCCCCAAGTTCAAAGTGCTCTTGTTTTGTAATTTGAAAAAGTCTTATAGGTTTGGCTGATAATAGTTTATTTAATTTAAATTTCAAAATTATTATTTTATTATGTTTGTCTATTGATGGATCTTTAGCATTATCTATATCCATTTGTCTAATAAGTTCTTCTAACTGTCTTTGTTCATTCTTATTCTTTTTATTTTGACTATTCTAACCGACCTTTACGCTGCCCCGTTGGAGGCTGGATGGTATGGGGGAACAACGGAATATAACAGAAATGAAATGAGTTGTTTGGCCTGCCTGAAACCACTAATTTTGGTCCACAAGGCCCCTATTAGCCGAGAAACCAGTCCCCTTTGCCCAAAATGCCCGTATTAGCCCAGGGGGAGCATTATGGCCCAAAAGGCCCATGCCAGGCTAAGAAAAGTTCAGAAAAAGTGCCTTTCACTGATATTTCACTCAGATTTTTTTTTAAGAGCTCATTCGGCCCATCAGGCCTGTACTAGGCCAGGAGTCACTTCGGCCCATCAGTAAGTATTCCCCCTACAAGTATTAAACCTCACCCCAGTATTTTTCTCCCTCCCTTCATTTGCTCCCTGTGAGATCCAAGCCAGGATAGTCTTTCCTCCTTCATTGCTGTGACCTGCAGAAAAAGATTAAAAATATCTAAAATTGATTCTCCACCCTCTCCCCCTTCTCTCTCTCACACAGAGTCTCTCACCTGTTTTGTGCAGAATTTCTGGCAGTTTCTGAGCTGCCAGCCCACCAGGCCTGAGTGACTGAGCAGCCAGCCCACCAGGCTTGAGTGACTGAGCTGCCAGCCCACCAGGCCTGAGTGACTGAGCTGCCAGCCCACCATGCCTGAATGACTGAGCTGCCAGCCCACCAGGCCTGAGTGACTGAGCTGCCAGCCCACCATGCCTGAGTGACTGAGCTGCCAGCACACCAGGCCTGAGTGACTGAGCTGCCAGCCCACCAGGCCTGAGTGACTGAGCTGCCAGCCCAAGAATCCCTTCGGCCCACAACACCCATAATAGCGCTCCAGAAAGCCCCCCCCCCCCTACTGGCCAGTAATATTGGAATTGGTGGAGCGGTGGAATATTGCGTTGGGGGACCAGCCCAACGAGTCCCACTTTGTCTAGTAGACTATTATAATTGAGTAATTCGCCGTGTACAGATGCATGATTAGGGAATAACTTTTAGTGCAAGATAAAGCCAGTATGGAATCCACTACCCTCGGGAAAGACTGTGAACATTCACTTTATCCATAACCCCTCTAGATCTTGTTCACCTCAATAAGGCCACCCCTCAGACTCCTAAGCTCCAAATAATAAAGTCGCTTTCAAACTGAGAGAAGCACTCACCGATTGTGTCATGGTTGTGGATGTTAGCTCGGTATGCCGACACTCTGTGCTCTCTTGACCCAAGCTCTTTGATTGGTTTATATGGTCCACAAGTTGTCTCAGGATTTGGGAAGACATTCTGTGAAAAATCAGTCAATTTCTCAATCAGTCGTTAAACATGGAACAGCTGTTATTCAAGATTCAAGAGAGTTTATTGTCATGTGTCCCAGATAGGACAATGAAATTCTTGCTTTGCTTCAGCACAACAGAATATAGTAGGCATAAATAAATACAGAACAGATCAGTTTTACTATTGTATATATATATATATACACACACATAAATAATCAGATAAAGTGCAATGGGCTGTTAATGTTCAGAGTTTTGTTTGAGTTGAGTTTAATAGCCTGATGGCTGTGGAGAAGTAGCTATTCCTGAACCTGGATGTTGCAGATTTCAGGCTCCTGTACCTTCTACCTGAAGGTAGCGGGGAGATGAGTGTGTGGCCAGGATGATACTGCCAGCCTTTTTGAGGCAGCGACTGTGATAGATCCCCTCGATGGTAGGGAGGTCAGAGCTGATGATGGACTGGGCCGTGTTGACAACTTTTTGCAGTCTTTTCCGCTCCTGAGCGCTCAAGTTGCCGAACCAAGCCACGATGCAACCGGTCGGTCAGCATGCTCTCTACTGCGCACCTGTAGAGGTTCGAGAGAGTCCTCCTTGACAAACCGACTCTCCGTAATCAGTGGATTCTCTGATGCAGGTGAGTTAAAAAATACTGTGTTTCACTATTTGTTGTTGTGCCGTTCGCAAAATGTCGCCGCACGTGGGCGCCATCTTAAACCAACATTTGTATCAGGCAACTGAACCATCCTACCACAACTAGAGAGCAGTGCTGAACTACTGTCTACCTCATTGGTGACCCTCGGACTATCCTTGATCGGATCTTCCTGGCTTTACCTTGCACTAAACGATATTCCCTTACCATGTACCTGTCACAGTCTAAGAATAAAGGGTAGGACATTTAAAACAGAGATGAGAAAAACCTTTTTCACCCAGAGAGTTGTGAATTTGTGGAATTCTCTGCCACAGAAGGCAGGTAAGGCCAATTAACTGGATGGATTTAACAGAGAGTTAGAGCTCTAGGGGCTAGCGGAATCAAGGGATATGGGGAGAAGGCAGGCATGGGTTACTGATTGTGGATGATCAGCCTTGATCACAATGAATGGTGATGCTGGCTCGAAGGGCCAAATGGCCTCCTCCTGCACCTATTTTCTATGTTTCTACTGTAAATGGCTCAATTCTAATCATGTATTGTATTTCCGCTGTCTGGTTAGCACGCAACAAAAGCTTTTCACTGTACCTCGGTACACGTGACGATAAACTAAACTAAACTGAACTGGGTGGCACAGTGGCGCAAAGTTAGAGTTGCACCCTCACAGCGCCAGAGACCCAGATTGGATCCTGACTACGGGTGCTGTCTGTACGGACTTTGTACGTTCTTCCCGTGACCTGCGTGGGTTTTCTCCAGTTTACTCCCACATTCCCAAGACGTACAGGTTTACAGGTTAATTGGCTTTGGTAAATTGTAAAAATTATCCCCAGTGTGGGTAGGTTAGTGCACAGGGTGATCGCTAGTTCATAACTGGTAGGAGCTGAATTAGGCCATTCGGCCCATCACGTCCACTCCGCCATTCAATCTGATCCATCTCTCCCTCCTAACCCCTTTCTCCTGCCTTCTCCCCATAACCCATGAGACCCATACTAATAAAGAATGTATCTATTGGAATGTGGGTAGAAACCGGAGCACCCGGAGAAAACCCACGCAGGTCACGGGGAAAACGTACAAACTCCGTATAGACAGCACCCGTAGTCAGGATGGAACCCGGGTCACTGGCGCTCTGGGGCAGCAACTCTACTGCTGAGCCACCGTGCCACCCATATTATTCTGGATTCTCATCATTTAAAAATATTCCATTTTATATTTCTATTATACGAACAACTCGGTGGGCTGAAGGGCCTATCCCTGACGGGCAGACTCTCCCACAGGTGAGGTTGTCTCTGGCTGTTGGATTAGCGTGTGTTGCCGTTGTCCATTATGTGGTGTTGGCGCCTAGTCAATAGACAATAGACAATAGGTGCAGGAGTAGGCCATTTGGCCCTTCGAGCCATCACTGCCATTCACTGTGACCATGGCTGATCATCCCCAATCAGTACCCCGTTCCTGCCTTCTCCCCATATCCCCTGACTCCGCTATTTTTAAGAGCCCTATCTAGCTCTCTCTTGAAAGCATCCAGAGAACCTGCCTCCACCGCCCTCTGAGGCAGAGAATCCCACAGACTCACCACTCTCTGTGAGAAAAAGTGTTTCCTCGTCTCCGTTCTAAATGGCTTACCCCTTATTCTTAAACTGTTCTATTCCTGCTTCTGGACTCCCCCAACATCGGGAACATGTTTCCTGCCTCTAGCGTGTCCAAGCCCTGAACAATCTTATATGATTCAAAGAGATCCCCTCTTATCCTTCTAAACTGCAGAGTGTACAAGCCCAGCTGCAGAAGGACCTCTTTGCTCCTATATTCGATTCCTCTTGTTATAAAGGCCAACATGCTATTCGCTTTCTTCACTGCCTGCTGTACCTGCATGCTTACTTTCATAGACTGATGTACAAGGACCCCCAGATCCCGTTGTACTTCCCCTTTTCCCAACTTGACGCCATTTAGATAGTCCCCAGGGTCTTGAACCACTTGCAGTCCTGGTGCTTCAGACCCACCTGGAGGACCTTTCTCCACCTCCCCAGGTCCGACAACAAAATAGTGCCCTTTATTTAGACCCATCTTCACATGGAGGTACTGGGAGCTGTGTGACTCACCTTCCAGCTATTGGGCTGACACTTGTTCTGCAGCCATTCCGAATGCAAGGACAGCGATCTGTTGGTCGTCAAATCTTCACTGAGGAATCCCATGTTCTGAGCAAATATTGAAGCTGTGGGGAAAAACTGTGTTTAAAAAATAGCTGGGTGCAAAAGCAATATCGTCAAACGCACTGTTATGGGCCTGTCCCACATGGCGATTATTTAGGCAACTGCTGGCGACTGACATAGTTGTAGCAGGTCACTGAAAAACCGGCGACAACCTACGACAGCATGTACGTGAGGAGGTCAAGCTGCGCTCATTGGCGTCAAACCCATTGTCGCCGAAAATGTTTCAACATGTCGAAAGTTTAGCGGCGACCAGAAAGACGCTACGACTTTTTGCACGACTGAGGAGACGACTCCCGGCGACCACCAGCGAGCATGTGTCGACAATCTAGTCGCCTGTAGTTGCCTAAAAAATCGCCGAGGTGGGACAGGCCCATTAAAGTGGACAATGGGTTGAGTGAGTGATAAGGAGACAAGACATGGGTGCAATGTGCAGAATAATAAGGTTATTCATTAAACAGAAATATGAAGTGGAATATTTTTAAATGATGAGAACCCAGAATTATATGGGTGGCACGGTGGTGCAGAGGTAGAGATGCTGCCTCACATCGCCAGAGACCCGGGTTCCATCCTGACTACGGGTGCTGTCTGTACGGAGTTTGTACGTTCTCCCCGTGACCGCGTGGGTTTTCCCCGGGTGCTCCAGTTTCCTCCCACACTCCAAAGACGTCCAGGTTTGTAGATTAAGTGGCTTTGGTAAAGATTGTAAATTGTCCCCAGTGTGTGTAGGATAGTGCTAATGTACGGGGATTGCAGGTCAGCGCGGACTCTAAAATAAACAAAGGGGCCTGGATACATATTAAATATTACACTCTATGAAATATTACACCAACAAATTAAAAATAAATTATAAGACAGTATCTCAACTCTTTACACATTGCAATTAATGCAATTTCTATTAGTTCTTTCCAGTTCCAAACAAAAATGTGGTTGGATTATTCAGCGTATGATCAACCTGTGTCAATAAATCCTGGACCATGGTAACATATAGTTGTGAATGTTGCTCATTAAATAACTACACGACTGATACTCCATATTAAGAGCATTGATTAGCCGTTAAAATGAATTCTGTAATAACGTGTCAACGGCAGCAGTGACAATCGAACACTGCGGTTTTAATGTTTCACCTGTTCACAATTTAATTAATCCATCTTTAATAATAACATTGAGAATTAAAACACATTTGATTGCATTCCATTATCAAACATAGTCAATGTTCGCTCTGAAGACATTTCCAGCACAATAGGGTCAGGGAGGGGTGTGTGTGTGAATCAGTGTGGGGTGGATAGATGGCGGGGGTGGGGGAGGGGTTAGAAGGCAGTCGGTTCAGAATGGATGGATTGAGGCAGGTGAATTAGTACGTGTTGGTTGGAGTAGGTAAAATTGTGAGGGGAGAGCACCGGGGATGTCAGTGGTGTTGAATGGGAGGGGGGGGTGGTTCAGTACGGGATGGATGGGGGTAGACAAAAGTGCTGGAGAAACTCAGCGGGTGAAGCAGCATCTATGGAGCGAAGGAAATAGGCAACGTTTCGGGTCGAGACCCTTCTTCAGGTTGTTCCCCCCATTCTTCTTGAATGGGAGGAGCAGTACAGGATGGATGGGGGGGGGAGATCAGCACAGGATGAATGGAGGGGGGGTCAGTACAGTGTTGATCGGAGGGTCTGTGCAGGATGAATGGGGGAGAAATGCAGGATGGATGGGAAAGCGGTAAGTACAGGGTGAATTGGGGAACCAGTGTAGGATGGATGGGGGGGGGGGTGGCAGGAGAATCAATGCGAGGTGGATAGGGTGATCAGCACAGGATGAATAGATGGGGGGGGTAGATGGGGAGGGGAGCACAGGAGATGTCAGTGAGGACTGAATAGAGACGGGAATGGGGATCAGTGCGGGATGGAGTGGAGGGGTCCCAGGATAAGGGGGTGGAGGGGCGTACAAGAGAGAGAGAGAGAGAGAGGGAGAAGGGGGGTGAGGTGGGGAGGAAGGAAGGTCAGCGCTCCTTGGACAACATCGCCCCGCTGCCTTGGCCGTTGGGAACTCCTCGCCACCGCCTCCCTCCTCCGCCAGCCAACAGCAAGGTGCAGGGCCAGGCGGTGCAGCTCAGAGACCCTATAGCTATAAGATCTTTGGTGCAGCTGCTTCAGACGAGTTGGAGCGAATGACGGGCCCCGAACAGCGGCAGCAGCGGCCGCGAACAGCAGCTCCACCACCTCCTCCTCCCGCCCGCCCTGATAAGGGCCTCTGCTTGTAAATCCGGTAACGGCGCAAAACAAACCCTCCCGCACTCCGAGGCCCCCCCCTCCCTCCCTCCCTCCCTCCTCCCGGCCTCGGAGTGCGGGAGGATTTGTTTTGAAAGCGCGGTTAGCGGATTTACAAGCAGCGGCCCTTATCAGAGCGGGCGGGGGGGCGGGACGAGGAGAAGATGGAGATGCTGTTCGCGGCCGCTGCTGCCGCTGTTCGGGGCCCGTCATTCACTCCGACCCTTCCTCACCCTGCACCTAGTATATTTGCCCCGCAACACAGCCGCCGCCAACACGAAACGTCCCGTTCCTTTTCTCCAGAGATGCTGGCTGACTCGTGGAGTTCAGTTTTTTGTGTCTAACTTCGGTACAAACCAGTATCTGGTTGCCAAGCCGGGCAAAATGACTCGGTGTTTAGGTTGCCCGGCGGCGCTTTGAGTGGTCAGTGGCACCCGGGCAACCGCTAATTTCGAGCCCTGCTGCATCAGTTCATCAGCTCGCTAACAGTATTTAGCTGAATACCTCTGTACATGTTGAAAGTCTTGGATTGACAGATCAACTCCATAGCTGGATGTTGCAACAGAACTAGTATTCACTTCTTTTCTGTGTTCCTTCCTAGAATAATATTTTCCACAGAGTATAGTTGAATAATAGTTAACTCTCTACTATACCTTTACATTTACCTTGCATATTTTAAATTGTCAAGTTCGTTTTATTCCCATCTGAGATAACTCTTCTGGCTCACTACCCAGACACTATTTTATCTTCTCCCCAAAATCCACAAACACAACTGTCCTGACAGACCCGTTGTTTCTGTTTCTGTCCCACCAAATTAATTTCCACATACCTCGACTCCATCCTATCCCCTCTGGTCCAATCCCTCCCCACCTATGTCCAAGACACCTCACACGCTCTTCGTCTCCTCAATGACTTCCGTTTTCCAGGCCCGCACTCCCTCATCTACTATGGATGTCCAGTCACTCTACACCTCCACCCCCCACCAGCAGGGTCTTAAAGCCCTCCGTTTCTTCCTCGACCGCAGAAACAATCAATTTCCATCTACTAATACTTTCTAGATTGAAAAGACTAGGCTTGTATACACTGAGGTTTAGAAGGATGAGGGGGATCTTATAGAAACATAAAATTATAAAAGGACTGGACAAGCTAGATGCAGGTAAAATGTTCCCAATGTTGGGCAAGTCCAGAACCAGGGGCCACAGTCTTAGAATAAAGGGGAGGTCATTTAAGACTGAGGTGAGAAAAAACTTTTTCACCCAGAGAGTTGTGAATTTATGGAATTCCCTGCCACAGAGGGCAGTGGAGGCCAAATCACTGGATGGATTTAAGAGAGTTAGATAGAGGTCTAGGGGCTAGTGGAATCAAGGGATATGGGGAGAAGACAGGCACGGGTTATTGATAGGGGACGATCAGCAATGATCATAATGAATGGCGGTGCTGGCTCGAAGGGCTGAATGGCCTCCTCCTGCACCTATTTTCTATGTTTCTATGTTTCCTCCGCCTAGCGGAGCTGGTCCTTACCCTCAACAACTTCTCCTTCGACTCCTCCCACTTTCTCCAAATCCAAGGCCTAGCTAAGGGGCACTCGCATGGGCCCCAGCTATGCCTGCCTCTTTGTAGGGTGCATCGTACAATCCTTGTTTGAGGCATACCGTGGCCCTATCCCCAAACTCTACCTCCGCTACATTGACGACTGCATTGGTGCCACCTCCTGCACCCATGCAGAACTCACTGACTTCATCCACTTCACCACTAATTTCCATCCTGCACTCAAATTCACTTGGACCATTTCCGACATCTCCCTACCGTTGCTAGATCTCATCGTCTCCATCACAGGAAACAGACTATTGACCGACATCTACTACAAACGTACTGACTCCCATAGCTATCTGGACAACACTTCTTCCCACCCTGCTTCCTGTAAGGACTCTATCCCTTCCTCCCATTTCCTCCGTCTACGCCGCATCTGCACCCAGGATGAAGTGTTCCATACCAGGGCATCAGAGATGTCCTCATTCTTTAGTAAACGGGAGTTCCCCTCTTCCATTATAGATGAGGCTCTCACTGAGGTCTCCTTGATATCACGCAGCTCCGCTCTTGCTCCCGCTCCCCCCATTCGTAACAAGGACAGAGTCCCCCTTGTTCCGACCTTCCACCCCATCAGCCGTCGCATACAGCATATAATCCTCTAACATTTTCGCCACCTCCAACAGGATCCCACTACTGGCCACATCTTCCCATCTCTACCCCTTTCGGCTTTCCGCAGAGACCGTTCCCTCCAAAACTCCCTGGTAACTCGTCCCTTCCCACCCAAACCATCCCTTCCCTTGGTACTTTCCCCTGCAAACGCAGGAGATGCAACACGTGTCACTTTACCTCCCCCCTCGACTCCATCCGAGGACCCAGTCTTTCCAGATGAGGCATAGGTTCACTTGCACCTCCTCCAACCTTATCTACTGTATCCGCTGTTCCAGGTATTAACTTTTCTACATCGGTGAGACCAGGTGCAGGCTTGGCGATCGTTTCGCTGAACACCTCCGCTCAGTCTGTCTTAACTTACCTGATTTAATGGTGGCTCAGCATTTCAACTCCCCCTCCCATTCCCAATCTGATCTTTCTGTCCTGGGCCTCCTCCATTGTCAGAGTGAGGCCCAGCACAAATTGGTGGAACAGCACCTAATATTTTGCTTGGGTAGTTTACACCCCAGCAGTATGAACAGTGACTTCTTTAACTTCAAATAGCCCTTGCTTTCCCTCTCTCTCCATCCCCTCCCCCTTCCCAGTTCTCCCACCAGTCTTACTGTCTCCGACTACATTCTATCTCTGTCCCGCCCCCTCACCTGACATGAGTCTGAAAAACGGTCTTGACCCGAAACATCACCCATTCCTTCTCTCCAGAGGTGCTGCCTGATCCGCTGAGTTACTCCAGCACTCTGTGTCTACCTCGCTCTTGCACATCTCCTTTATGCTTGCATCTTATACCCTTTAGTATCTGATATTCCCACCTTGAAATTAAGGTTCTGACTGTCTACCCTGTCTATGAATCTGATAATTGTATATACTTCCATCAGGTTTAGCTATACCTATACACATTGGAGTGCAGCCTAGGTTCACGAGGTTAATACCCGGGATGGCAGGACTGTCATATGTTGATAGATTGGAGCAGCTGGGCTTGTATACTCTGGAATTTAGAAGGATGAGCGGGGAGCTTATTGAAAAATATAAGAGTATTAAGGGTTTGAACACGGTAGAGGCAGGGAACATGTTCCCAAGGTTGGGGGAGTCCAGAACCAGGGGCCATAGTTTAAGAATAAGTGGTAAGGCATTATAGCACAGAGATGAGGACAAACTTTTTCACACAGAGAGTTGTGAGTCTGTGGAATTCTCTGCCTCAGAGGGTGGTGGAGGCTGGTTCTCTGGATGCTTTCAAGAGAGAGTTAGATAGCGCTCTTAGCGATAGCAGAGTTAAGGAATATGGAGAGATGGCAGGAACGGGGTACTGATTGTGGATGATCAGCCATGATCACATTGAATGGCGGTGCTGGCTCGAAGGGCCGAATGGCCTCCTCCTACACCTATTGTCTATTGTAAGATTAATCATACTTTTCATCTGTGATGGATATTGGACAGTATCAAAGCCACTGCGGCCCCATAGCAGAAGCATCCCCGTCGCGGGGCTGGAAACTGCAAGTATCCTGAGCAACAAGTGATGGCTCCCACTGATTCCGGGAGTTTGCGTCCCTTTCAAGACGCACGATGACAGCGATGTCAACATTTGAAACATGGAACATGGACATGAAAGAAGAAGAAAGCCACTGCGAGTTCATCTATCCTGATGATGTGTCATTCCATTAATAGATTAATTGATGAATAATTATCGTGAATTTATCCGCATGCCATTGTGTTTAGGGGCCTGTAAAGCTGCAGCAAGTAAGAATGTCATTGTTTTGTTGCCAGTAAATACGGCAATTAAACACTGCACTCCCAAACGCGAGGATGGTACATACTGTGGAAAAATATGCCTGCAGCTCCCTCTGCAGTCAAAATGCAGTCTATTTTAGTAAGAATCCACCTCTGCTTGGAAGTCAGTGAAAACTTTCATCATTTTGGAATTTATATTCTTTACATTCATACAGTCAAACAGCTCGGAACAGGACCTTCAGACCAACTCGTCCATGCCAAGATGCTCCATCTAAGCTTGTCCCATTTTACAGGTACATAATTCATTGCATGACATTGCATTGCATGGCAGGGCATAGAAAGGAACTGCAGATGCTGGTTTACACCGAAGATAGACACAAAATGCTAACTCAGGGGGACATCTCAGTGACATCTCCGATAGATAAGATGGTCAAAAAGGCTTGGCACAGTGGCCTTCATCAGTCAGAGCATTAAGTATAGGTTAGGAGGTCACGTTGCAGTTATATAACACGTTGGTGATTTAGAGTATTGTGTTCAGTTTTGGGCACCATGCTATGTTGTCAAGTTAGAAAGGGTGTAGAGAAGATTTACGATGATGTTGCCAGGACTAAAGGGTCTGAGCTATAGGCAGATGTTGATTAGGCTGGGACTCTATTTCTTGGAGCGCAGAAGGATGAGGGGTGATCTGATAGAGGTGTACAAAATCACGAGTAATAGATCGGGTAGACACACAGAGTCTCTTGCAGAACCACAGGACATAGGTTTAAGTAGAGGGGAAAAGATTTAATAGGAACCCGAGGGGCAACCTTTTCACACAAAGGGCGGTGGGTGTATGGAACAAGCTGCCAGAGGAGGTAGTTAAGGCAAGGACTATCGCAACGTTGAGGAAGCAGTTGGACAGGTACATGGATAGGACAGGTTTAGAGGGATATGGACCAAATGCGGGCAGGTGGGACTGGTGTAGCTGGGAAATGTTGGCCGGTGTTGGTCTGAAGGGCATGTTTCCATGCTGTATAACTCTATGTAGGCAGCTTTATCTCATGGGAGTGGGATATCTCAAGTACACACTATCATGTAGAAACAAAGAACTTCAGATGCTGGTTTGTACCAAAAATATTGCCCAGTTAATTCATAGAAACATAGAAGATAGGTGCAGGAGTAGGCCATTTGACTCATCGAACCAGCACCACCATTCAATATGATCATGGCTGAACATCCACAATCAGTACCCCGCTCCTGCTCTTTCCCCATATCCCTTGATTCTAGATAGGATAAATCTAACCCATACCATCCAATCCTCCCACTCAACCTCCAGAAAAGTGATGGAAGGTGTGATAATTTATCCTATTCAAGTGTTTAAATGCTCTTATTGTATCTGCCTCAGTCACCTATCCATGTTCTCCAGAGATGCAGCCTGACCCGCTGAGTTACTCCAGCACTCTGTGTCTTTTGGTAAACCAGCACCTGCAATTCCTAATCATGCCCTCCTCAGATTATAACTACCTGATTCCCGGCTCCGTGACTCTACAACAATGATGTACATTGAGGAGTCAAACCCCACCGACTTCAGCTATGAAATGGGCAGCCATGCACACTTGTCTTCACCGCTGTCACTCCTCTTCTGCCGTGCCGCTGGCGGGACTCGAACCGGCGACTCACCCTCCGGGCGACAGCCCAATCTCCCGCCCTCACAGCCCCGCCCCATCTGACGCGCGTGGCGGTTGGCCCGGTCTCGGGGCTCCTCAGACTCCGCCAACTGGCCCCTCCCTCCCCACGCTGATCCTCCCACTGGCCCATCCCACCCTCGCTGGCCCCTCCTTCCCCACGATGGCACCTCCCACTGGCCCCTCCCCACACGCTGGCCCCTCCCTCCCCACGCTCTCCCTGCCATCCCACGCTGGCCCCGCCCGACACTAGACCCGTCACCACGCTGGCCCCGTCCCACACTAGTCTTTGGCCCCGCCCCCACGCTGGACCCACCCTTCCCACGCTCTACCTTTTTCAACATAATTGTATAAGGGGTAAGAGTGTTGTAAAAACAAGCCTGAAGGCTTTGTGTCTCAATGCAAGGAGCATTTGTAATAAGGTGGATGAGTTGAATGTGCAGATAGCCATTAATGACTATGATATAGTTGGGATCACGGAGACATGGCTCCAGGGTGACCAAGGCTGGGAGCTGAACATCCAGGGATATTCAATATTCAGGAGGGATAGAGAGAAAGGAAAAGGAGGTGGGGTAGCGTTGCTGATTCCAATTCAATTCAATTTCCAATTCAATTTATTTGTCTTTTGAGCGACAAATTTGTCATTTGGACCCCTTGAGGTCCAAACGAAATGTCGTTTCTGCAGCCATACAATACAAAACAAAGAAGACCCGAGACACAACACAATTTACACATACATCCATCACAACGCTGTGATGGAAGGCAAAAATAACGTATCTCTCCACTGCACTCCCCCCCCCCCCCCCCCCCCCCCCGATGTCAGAGTCAAAGTCAAAGCCCCCGGCGGGCGATGGTGATTGTCCCGCAGCCATTAAAGCCACGCCGGGTGATGCAAGGTCGCGCACCGGGTCTTGGTGTTAGAGCCCCGGCGCTCGCCCGCAAAGTCCGGCAGCCATTCCAAGCCGCGCGGGGGTATAAAGCCTCGCTCCAGGTGCTCTTCAACCCCGCAACTCGGGCGGGAGAAGTCGCCGCTGCGGAAGGCCCGAAAAGCAGTCTCCCACCAGGGCACCCGCGGGCTTCCAGTGTTGCCGTCCGCCAGACCCGCGGTGTAGCCTCCGAATCTCCGGCGGTCGGGTCGCAGCAGCGATTGTCTCCACCACAGCTCCACCCGCTCCGGACTCGGCCAGCCCCGCGACGGTGAGTAGTCCGCAGCTCCACGGGAGCCCCAGGTCGTTCCTGCTGGAGGCCGCTCCACGTTGCCCAGCCCCAACGACAACGGAGACCCGACAAAGAAAAGGTCGGGTCTCCCGTGCAGCGGAAAGATTTTAAAGTTTCCCCCCCCCCACCCCCACCCCCACCCCCCCACACACATACCCCGACAAAAAAAAATAATAAAATCTACATAAAAACGAGACAAAAATAATAAAAAGACAGACGGACTGCAGAGGCCGCTGCAACGAAAAGTCGCGCCGCCCAACGGTTAGAGAGGAGATTAACGCAATGGAAAGGAAGGACATTAGGTTCAAGGATGTGGAATCGGTATTGGTAGAGCTACGAAACACTAAGGGGCAGAAAACGCTGGTGGGTGTTGTGTACAGGCCACCTAACAGTAGTAGTGAAGTTGGAGATGGTATCAAACAGGAAATTAGAAATGCGTGCGAGAAAGGCAAAACAGTTATAATGGGTGACTTCAATCTACATATAGATTGGGTGAATCAAATTGGCAGGGGTGCTGAGGAAGAGGATTTCTTGGAATGTATGCGGGATAGTTATCTAAATCAACATGTAGAGGAACCAACGAGAGAGCAGGCTATTTTAGACTGGGTATTGAGTAATGAGGAAGGGTTAGTTAGCAGTCTTGTTGTACGTGCCCCCTTGGGCAAGAGTCACCATAATATGGTTGAGTTCTTCATTAGGATGGAGAGTGACATTGTTAATTCAGAAACAATGGTTCTGAACTTAAAGAAAGGTAACTTTGAGGGTATGAGACGTGAATTGGCCAAGATGGACAGGCAATTAATTCTAAAAGGGTTGACGGTGGACATGCAATGGAAGACATTTAAAGACTGCATGGATGAACTACAAAAATTGTTCATCCCAGTTTGGCAAAAGAATAAATCAGGGAAGGTAGTGCATCCGTGGATAACAAGGGAAATCAGGGATGGTATCAAAGTGAAGGATGATGCGTACAAATTAGCCAGAAAAAGCAGCATACCGGAGGACAGGGAGAAATTCAGAGACCAGCAGAGGAGGACAAAGGGCTTAATTAGGAAAGGAAAAATAGATTATGAAAGAAAACTGGCAGGGAACATAAAAACTGACTGCAAAGGTTTTTATAGATATGTGAAAAGAGAGAGATTAGTTAAAACAAATGTAGGTCCCTTGCAGTCAGAAACAGGTGAGTTGATCATGGGGAACAAGGATATGGCGGACCAATTGAATAACTACTTTGGTTCCGTCTTCACTAAGGAAGACATAAATAATCTGCCGGAAATAGCAGGGACCGCGGGGTCAAAGGAGTTGGAGGAATTGAGTGAAATCCAGGTTAGCCGAGAAGTGGTGTTGGGTAAATTGAATGGATTAAAGGCCGATAAATCCCCAGGGCCAGATAGGCTGCATCCAGAGTACTTAAGGAAGTAGCTCCAGAAATAGTGGATGCATTAGTAATAATCTTTCAAAACTCTTTCGATTCTGGAGTAGTTCCTGAGGATTGTCGGGTAGCAAACGTAACCCCACTTTTTAAGAAGGGAGGGAGAGAGAAAACGGGGAATTACAGACCAGTTAGTCTAACATTGGTAGTGGGGAAACTGCTAGAGTCAGTTATTAAAGATGTGATAGCAGCACATTTGGAAAGTGGTGAAATCATTGGACAAAGTCAGCATGGATTTACGAAAGGTAAATCATGTCTGACGAATCTTATAGAATTTTTCGAGGATGTAACTAGTAGCGTGGATAGGGAGAACCAGTGGATGTGGTGTATCTGGACTTCCAGAAGGCTTTCGACAAGGTCCCACATAAGAGATTAGTATACAAACTTAAAGCACACGGTATTGGGGCTTCAGTATTGATGTGGATAGAGAACTGGCTGGCAAACAGGAAGCAAAGAGTAGGAGTAAACGGGTCCTTTTCACAATGGCAGGCAGTGACTAGTGGGGTACCGCAAGGCTCAGTGCTGGGACCCCAGCTATTTACAATTTATATTAATGATCTGGACGAGGGAATTGAAAGCAACATCTCCAAGTTTGCAGATGACACGAAGCTGGGGGGCAGTGTTAGCTGTGAGGAGGATGCTGGGAGGCTGCAAGGTGACTTGGATAGGTTGGGTGAGTGGGCAAACACTAGTCTTTGGACCCGCCCCCACGCTGGCCCCACCCTTCCCACGTGAGGGGTAGGGTGGTGAGGGACAGTGGGTGTGAGTTGGGGTTAGGTTGAGAGGAAGAGTATGGGGTGGGACGTGATGAAGGAGTGAGGGATGGAAATCTGGGCAAGGGGGGCGTGAGGTGAGATGGTGAGTGGATTGCGGGGGGTAGGGTGGGTATGAGCGGTGGCTGGTGAGGGGCAGTGGGGGAAGTTTAGAGTAGGAGCGAGGCGGGGGTGGGTGGAGGTGAGGGGTTGGGTGGGGGGTAGTGAGTGAGGTGAAGAGAAGGGGTGAGGTAAGGATGGGTGGATGGTGTGGGGCAGATGACACAGGCGAGGGGCGAGGTGGGGGTGGGAGTGAGAGCGTGAGAGCTGTATGGTTAGGAGCAGATGGTGAGTGGGGAGGAATGGATGGTGAGGGTGGTGTGGGGGTGAGGTGAGATGGAGAGGTGGATGGTGTGGGACAATGGTCACAGGTCTGAGAGGAGATTGAGTGACCAGGGAGGGCAGGAGTTGGGATGGAGTGTGTTGGGTGACCATTAAGTGGGGCAAGAGAGGAGGAAAATGGACAGATGAAGCTTCGGCGCAGGACCCTTCTTCAGAACATTGATTCAGGAGGGTCCCGTAACGCTGTCTGTCCTGCAAGGCAGCAACTCTACTGCTGCGCCACCATGTCGCCCCCCTGAGTGAAAAAGTTGGCCTACAGGGTGATGTATGTGGACAGAGACAACCTTGCCCTTCCCCCTGTAAGTGAGGAGGAGGCCGCCCAGGGCAGTAAGGTTGGTATGCGAAGGGGAGTTAAAATGGTTAGCAATTATTAATAATTAATTAATTAGCAAAATTATTTGTGGTTGAAATGAGACAGGAGGTTGGCTTTATTGGATTTCTTTTTGACTTTATGAATGAATGAATAAGTTTAGAATGTAGAAACGTACAAAATTCTTAAGGGTTTGGACAGGCTAGATGCAGGAAGATTGTTCCCAATGTTGGGGAAGTCCAGGACAAGCGGTCACAGTTTAAGGATTAAGGGGAAATCCTTTAGGACCGAGATGAGAAAAACATTTTTCACACAGAGTGGTGAATCTCTGGAACACTCTGCCACAGAAGGTAGTTGAGGCCAGTTCATTGGCTATATTTAAGAGGGAGTTAGATGTGGCCCTTGTGGCTAAAGGGATCAGGGGGTATGGAGAGAAGGCAGGTACAGGATACTGAGTTGGATGATCAGCCATGATCATATTGAATGGCGGTGCAGGCTCGAAGGGCCGAATGGCCTACTCCTGCACCTATTTTCTATGTTTCTATGTTTCTATGTTTATTGGCCAAGTATTCACATACAAGGAATTTGCCTTGGTGCTCTGCCCGCCAGTGACAACATGACATACAGTGACAGTTAAGAATGATACATAAAACATTGAACATTAATAATAAAACATTATTGATTAAACATGTGAATTAAATAAAATACCAGGGCAAAAGGAGGCTACAGATTTTTGGTTATTGAGTAGAGCTACTACTCGTGGGAAAAAGCACCACTTAAAACGCCACTTGATATCCACACTTTATAGCGCCACGAAAACGCCACTCTATATCACCACTTAATATTTAAAACACAAGAATGTCTTCATTTTACAACAAGTATTTCGTTGAACCGTATGTTTAAATGACAATAAAAGGCATTCTGATTCTGAAGTAATTCTTCAGTGGGCAGCATTTTCAGCAGGAGAAATGGTTTCATATCAAGACCCTTCCATCACAAGTTGCACTGTCTTTATCCTTTCCTTCAGATTACTCGGCCAAATGGGCAGTCTGGTGCCGGTCAGAATGCAATCCAGCTGCTGGAAGGCAAAGTATACAGGTGTGAAGACATTAGAAAGGAACTTTTCATGTATTTTGGACAAACTGCATTAAGGTACTGTATCTATTGTAATTTGCTTGAAACAAATAGAAAACAATAGACAATAGGTGCAGGAGAAGGCCATTCGGCCCTTCGAGCCAGCACCACCATTCAATTTGATCTATCATAGTGAGGAGGTGCCTGGTCAGCTCACTGTGGTGGATGTTAAATTTGTGTTTATTGTGTGTATTTGTTATTTTTATTATATGTATGACTGCAGGCACGAAATTTCATTCAGACCGAAAGGTCTGAATGACAATAAAGAATACTTTACTTTACTTTACAGTCGCTGCCTCAAAAAGGCTGGCAGCATGATCAAGGACCCACACCATCCGGGCCTTACACTCATCTCCCCACTACCTTCAGGTAGAAGGTACACGAGCCTGAAGATTGCAATGACAAAGTTCAGGAATAGCTACTTCCCCACAGCCATCAGGCTATTAAACTCGGCTCGGACAAAACTCTGAACATTAATAGCCCATAATCTGTTTATTTGCACTTTAGCAGTTTATTTATTCATGTGTGTATATATTTATACAATGGTATATGGACACACTGATCTGTTCTGTAGTCATGCCTACCATGTTCTGGTGTGCTAAAGCAAAGCAAGAATTTCATTGTCCTATCAGGGACACATGACAATAAACTCTCGAACTCTTGATGTGACCTTTTGATCACATAGAGGCAAAAATGCTGGTGAAACTCAGCGGGGGAGGCAGCATCTATGGAGCAAAGGAATGGACCCTTCTCGACCCGAAACGTCACCTATTCCTTCGCTCCATAGATGCTGCCTCACCTGCTGAGTTTCTCCAGCATTTTTGTCTACCTTCGATTTTTCCAGCATCTGCAGTTCTTTCTTAAACTTTTGATCACACATATAATGTTGCATTCCTGAAACAACATTGGACGGGTATGAATGAGGTTTAGATCCAGCTTTGTTTTGGCTGGTTATACAGGTGACCTGTCCTGAGCTTTCTGAAATGAACGTCTCACCACCAATGGCCATGCTCGAAGATGTTGTTCCTTTTCATCTCCTAAATTAAGAGATGTCCCAGATCAAATGTGGAAATGTAGAAATGGAAAGTAAAGTTGTCTATCTTTCGCACCATGTTTAAGAAGGAACTGCAGATGCTGGAAAATTGAAGGTAGACAAAAGTGCTGGAGAAACTCAGCGGGTGCGGCAGCATCTACGGAGCGAACGAAATAGGAAGGTTTCGGCCCGAAACGTTGCCTATTTCCTTCGGAGTCTGAAGAAGGGTTTCGGCCCGAAACGTTGCCTATTTTCCTTTGCTCCATAGATGCTGCCTCACCCGCTGAGTTTCTCCAGCACTTTTATCTACCTTTTATTTTTTGCACAAGATTGACAGATTTGCTGGGCTATTGGATATTACTCTGATGATTACACCAAAGCACCTTGTTTCACTTTATTCAATATTTTGCTGCAGCACAATCATTTTTCTAGTGAACAAGTTGAATTTATGGGGAGCACAAAGAATGGGCCCTGATGAATTTAAAGGAAGTGTGGGGAACAAAAGCTGAAGTGATAAATGCTGAACCATTGGGATTTTCAATCAACAAGCACAGATTATGGAGTTTTAACGTAAATGTTGACTATTTCTCAGTGATTTTCATATTTATTTAGTTAATGGGTCTTCCACTTGCGTATGCCATGCACAGCCTAAAGTTGTAAGACAACTTGTTCTGTTTGATCTTCTGTTTGTGCACGCCAGGTTGATTGCATTGCTAACTGTAGATCCGACATTAATATTTGCTAAGTTACGGGCAACCTTTAACGGTTGAACTGATTGGAAGGAGGAAAGAGGAAGAGATTTGTAAATCTAATTCATAATCTATTGAACACTACGTACTCCAACTGAACGGCAAACTGTCTTGGTTGCATTAAGGACTTCGGGCTTTGTTTTGTTTATCACTATATTGGGCTTTTAAGTTATCTATTGAGTACTGTGTTACAAACCTGGTGTGCTGCTGCAAGTAAGAATTTCATTGTTCCGTTTTGCTACATTTGACAATTAACCATTTTTGACGACACTTGATAATCCATTTAAGTTTCATTTGAAAAAGAGACATTTTACATTGAAGAGAGTGCTAGCTGCTAATAAAGTTGCTTAGCAGGCAGTCAGAAATTATTTTATGCTAGAATATCTAGTGTATTCTTGTTGTGAAGTCATAATATTTATTGAACTTTTTCTTTTTTTTCCTGTTCCCCTGTTATGTACTATGTTTACATATTCACATATTTTCTGGTGTGCTGCAGCAAGTAAGAATTTCATTGTCCCATCTGGGACATATGATAATAAACACTCTTGACACTTGACTCATGATATATCTTTGCAGGATACATTTTGGAATGAATGGTTCGATGCAAATCAATTCATCTGAAAGAAAGCGCAGCAGTGGAGCGGCAGGAAGTTTGCAAATTCAGCTAACCAATGATTTGATATGTTTCTTTGAATCCACGTTCAATATCAGGTAAATAATTAGTTCATGTTCGGCTTTATTTTTATGCTTTCAGTTTGTTCATGAAAATTTATTTTGCACGGATCCCTGATAAATGTGAGTTCATCATTTGCAAATTGTGTAAAACTATTACGTAAAACTGATCAATGATCAGCATACTCAGTCTGCCGAAGGGCTTGTTTCCATGCTATATCTCTAAAATAAATTAAACTAAGAATCTTTACACAAAAAACACAATTATATTAATCTGTGTACATAACCTGCATTTTAAAGCCAAAACGTTCCAAGAAAGTTGTGTCTATTTTAACATCTTTATTTGAAAGGCAACTCTCACAATGTGGGTACACAAAAGTGCTGGAGAAACTCAGCGGGTGCAGCAGCATTTATGGAGCGAAGGAAACAGGCAACGTTTCGGGCCGAAACCCCTTCTTCAGACTGATAGGGGGTACTCACAATGTGTACTCCCTCAATACTGCATGGAATTTGGTCTGGATATCGTCACTAATTCCACAAGAGTACTAATCCTTGGAAGACTTCATGTTACAAATTGCTTTTGAAAATTGAAATTCTATTCTGTTGTCTTTGTTTATTAATTTAGTTAGATCAAAATTGCGAGAAATTCACTTTTTTAACTTGTGTTTGTAGCTTTACACTGGATAAATTGTTAAGATATTAAGATTAATTTATCGGGACAGACAGCATCTGTGGAGGAAATGGACAGGCGATGTTTTGGGTTGCGATTATTCAGACCTATGTCTGAATTTGATTGATTGAAAGATACTGCAATGGAAACGGCCCCACCGAGTCCATGCCAGCTAGTTCTAGGTTATCCCACTGCCGCATCCATTTCCTATGCAATTGGGGCAATTTACTGAGGCCAATTAACTTACAACCCCGCATGTCTTTGGGTAGCCTGTGAGACAGCAGCTGCACCACTGTGTCACCATTCAATCGAAAGAAGGGTCCCAACCCAAAGTGCTGTCTGTCCCTCCGCTGATGCTGCATGACCCACTGAGTTCCTTCAGTACTTGTTTTTTACCTTTAATAACTTGACAGGTTTAATTAAATTTGTTTTGAGAGGATCAGATAAACTTTATGAAAAATGTTATGCTAATTGGGTTTGCAATAAAGGCACCTTAACATTAAGGCATATTGTGTTACCTGCTAGGAGTACCTCTGAATTTGAGGAGAAAGTAAAACTAATGGAAGAGCTGGATGTCTGCTCAGCAAAGTTCAGTCATCCTCGAGCAGAGGAGGATGTGAAGCGACATGGTGCTCACATGTTGTGTGATGTGCTGTTGGACCAGTCCGTGCTGCCAGGAGTGGGAAATATTATCAAAAATGAAGCAATTTTTGACAGTTATCTCCATCCGGCTGTAAAGGTAAAACCCTTGTGCAGCAGCAGGTTTCATTTTAATTTCTTAGAGCCATAGTGATACAGTGTGGAAACAGGCCTTTAGCCCAATCTGCCTTACTGACCAAGATGCCCCATCCACACCGTCCAACATGTACCAGCTGTACCAGCTACCACTAGTCCCACCTGGCCGGTTTGGCCCATATCACCCCAAAGCCACACTCTTGTCTTCTAGATAATCCGTCCTTGTCAGTGGGCCAAATATTGCCGTCCCCAACATCATTATCTTAAGGTAGACAAAAGCGTTGAGAAACTCAGCGGCTGCAGCAGCATCTATGGAGCGTAGGGAATGGCAATGTTTTGGGCTGAAACCCTTCTTCAGACGGAAACATTGCCTATTTCCTTCGCTCCATTGCTGCTGCACCCGCTGAGTTTCTCCAGCATTTTTGTCTACCTTCGATTTTCCAGCATCTGCAGTTCCTTCTTAAACATCATTATCTTCAGAATGGATTCACCTAAAGGAATAGTTTACAACCACATTCTCGAACTAGCAATGAAATGCTGAATATCCACTTTCAGGGAGCTATGTACTTTGAATTCTAAATCCCTCTGCTCTACAACCCTTCCCAGGGCCGACCGTTCACTGTGAAGGCCCTGTTGTAGAGAAGTGGAAGCCCTCCTGTTGTAGAGAAGTGGAAGCTAGCCAATAATATGAGAGGATAGCAAACATTTCTACGGATATATAAAGAGTAAAAAAGAGGCAAGAGTGGACGTTGGGCTGCTGGGGAATGATGCAGGAGAAGTGATAACAGGAAATCAAGAAATGGCTGAGGAGTTGCATAACTTTTGTTTGCATCAGTCTTCACAGTGGAAGACACCAGCAGTGTGCCTGCAATCCTAGAGAGTCAGGGGATGGAAGTTCGTGGAGTGGCGATTACTAAGGAGGTGGTTGGAAAACTGAAAGGTCTGTAGGTGGTAAGTCACCTGGACCGATGGACTGCACCCCAAGGTTTTGAAGAAGGTGGACACAGAGATTGTGGAGGCATTAGTTGTGATATTTCAAGAATCACTAGAGTAAAGGGCCTGTCCCACTTTCACGACCTAATTCACAACCTTTTTTACTCGTGGACATTTTTCATCATGCTAGAAAAATGCCCCGACCTACTTGATGCCACGAGTACCTACGACTAGCATCACGACTTACCTACGACCTCTTGACGACCATGCTGCGGGTATGAGTCGAGGGCAAACTCGGCAGAGGTCGTGAATTAGGTCGTGAAAGTGGGACAGGCCCTTTAGGAGTGGTTCCTGAAGATTGGAAAATTGTGAATATCACCCTGCTGATGGGAGCAAAGCAGAATAGCGGAAACTATAGGCTGGTTAGCCCGAATTCGGTGGTTGGTAAGATTTTCGAGTCAATTATAAAAGATGTGATGCAGTAATTGGAAGTTCATGATAAAATAGGCTGAAATCAGCATGGTTTTGTGAAGGGAAGATCTTGCCTGACAAATCTGCTGTTCTTTGAGGAAGTTAATAGCAGGACAGACAGTGGGGAGGCTGTAGATGTTGTTCGCCTATATTTTCAAAAGGCCTTCAATTAGGTGCTACACGTCAGGCTACGAGGGACGATGAGAGCCCATGGTATTGAAGGGAAGATACTAGCATGGATAGCGAGCGGGCTAGCTGTATTGCAGAAGGGAAAGAGTTGGAATAAAAAACACTTTTTCAGGTTGGCTGCCAGTGATTAGTGGAGTTTCACACGGGTCTGTGCTGAGGACGCTTCTATTCACGTTGTATATTAACGTTTTGGATAATGGGATTGAAGGCTTTGTGGCCAGGTTTGCAGATGATGCTAAGATAACGTGGAGGGGCAGGCAGTGTAGAGGAAGCAAGGAGGCTGCAGAAGGACTTGGACAGATTAGGAGAGTGGGCGGAGGTGGCAGATGTAATTCAGTGAAGCAAAGTGCGGAGTCATTGCATTTTGGTAATAATAATAAAGGCGTAGATTATTTTCTAAATGGAGAGAGAATTCAGAATCGGTGCAAAGGGATTTGCAATTCTGCACCAGCACTCCCCAAAAGTTAAATTGCAAGTTGCATCGGTAGTAAGGAAGGCAAATCCAATGCTAGCATTTATATTAAGAGGACTGTAATACAAAAACAGATATAATGCTGAGGCTCTATAAGGCGCTGGTCAGGCTACATTTGTAGTACTGTGAGCAAATTTGGACATCATATCTGAGGAAGGATGTGCCGGCTCTGGAGAGGGTCCAGAGGCATTTTACAAGAATGATCCCAGGAATGAGTGGGTTAGCATATGACAGCATGGGCGTGTTGAGGGGGGACCTCATTGAAACTTACAGAATAATGAAAGGCATAGATAGAGTGGATGTGGAGAGATGTTTCCACTGGTGGAGAGTCTAGGACCAGAGGTCGTAGCCTCAGAATTAAAGAATTAAAAAGGTGAGGAGGAACTTCTTTAGTCAGAAGGTAGTTAATCTGTGGAACTCATTGCCAATGAGGGCTGTGGAGGCTGTCAGTGGATATTTTTAAGGCATAGATAAGTTCTTGATTAGAATGAGTGTCAAGGGTTATGGGGAGAAGACAGGAAAATGGGATTGGTGGCAGATATCAACCATGATTGAATGGCGGAGTGGACTCGATGGGCCGAATGGCCTAATTCTACTCCTAGAACTTGTGAAAATTTTGCATACAAATCTGCAAGACTATCCCCGTACATAACTACAATCGCCTCAGTGAGTGCAGTATTCACAGAGCAACTCACTGAGTCCATGTGCAAGAGGTGGAATTTTTGTGCCATTTCACAGTCCCAGCTGCAGCTGGCCACAAAGGCCCGTTATAGCCGTCTCCTCCATTTTGGTCATCTCGTGAACCGTCGTCCCTCTTCACGCCTGGCCTTCTTTAAACCTTTGCTCCCCGGGGCGGACCTCGAGGGCGTGGAAGGTTAGACCCTCCCGGTTCCTCTCACCAGGCCCTTTGTCCAGCTTCTGCCACCATTGCCGTTTCCTTCCACTCCCTCTCTGATTCCTGATCCATGTGGTGAGCAAGTCAAGTCAAGTCAAATTTATTTATATAGCACATTTAAAAAATAACTCTCGTTGGCCAAAGTGCTTTACATTTGTTATAAGAATAGCACAAACATAACAAACTACATACATATATACATGTAGCCCTCACTCAGAGGACGTCAGGAAAGGCTTGGGAGTATAGATAAGTCTTTAGTCTTGACTTAAAAGAGTCGATGGAGGGGGCGGTTCTGATGGGAAAGGGGATGCTGTTCCACAGTCTAGGGGCTGCTGCAACCGCAAAGGCGCAGTCGCCCCTGAGCTTATGCCTAGACCGTGGGATATTCAGCAACCCCAAGTCGGCTGATCTGAGGGGCCTGGAGGTGGAGTGGTGTGTGGGAAGACTTTTTATGTAGGTGAGGGGCAAGCCCATTGAGGGCTTTGTAGACATGGAGGAGGATCTTGAAGTTTATACGGAACCGCACAGGGAGCCAGTGGAGAGAGGCCAGGATCGGGGTGATGTGGTCCCTTTTTCGGGTGCCTGTCAGGAGTCTCGCTGTGGCGTTTTGGACCAGTTGCAGGCGGGACAGGGAAGATTGGCTGATGCCAGTGTAAAGGGAGTTGCAGAAATCTAGGCGGGAGGAGATGAATGTGTGGATGATCTTTTCCAGGTCATCAAACTGGAGGAATTGTTTTATTTTAGCTATCGTCCGAAGCTGAAAGAAGCTAGCTTTTACCACGGCATTGACTTGTTTGTCAAATTTCAGTGCTGAGTCAAATATCACGCCAAGGTTTTTGACGTGAGGTTTGAGTAGTGGGGTAAGGCTTCCAAGGCTGCCTGCTATCATTTTGATTGAGTCCGAGGGGCCGAGAAGGATGACCTCAGACTTACTCTCGTTCAGTTGGAGGAAGTTCTGGGCCATCCAACACTTTATATCCTCCAGGCAGTGGGTAAGGTTAAACAGATTTGATTGGTTTTTGGGCTTCAGGGGGAGATACAGTTGTGTATCGTCTGCGTAGCAATGGAAGGAAATGCCGTGCCTTTCAATGACTTGGCCTAAGGGAAGCATATACAGGGAGAAGAGAATGGGGCCAAGGATGGAACCTTGTGGAACCCCACAGCAGAGATTAGCTGGGGAGGGGAATGAGTTGCCTATGTTAGTCGAGAAATTCCTACCTTTGAGGTAGGAGATGAACCAGCTCAGGGCAGTGCCATCAATACCAACCCCATACCGGAGACGGTCAATTAGGATGGTATGGTCGACAGTATCAAATGCTGCGCTGAGGTCAAGAAGGAGCAGGGGCCGGGCTCAGCAGCCTACCCTCATCGAGCGAGCTGGGCCTGCACTGGCTAGCTTGCACGCTGCTGCAGTGCCTCCAGCAGCCCTGTCCACCATCGAGGCCCTGTCCTGCTTCCCTCCGCTGGTCCACTAACCGGCCCTTTATTCCATCTTCCTCCTCTCCATTGTGAGCAGAGGCCGAGCTCAGCAGCTACCTCTCCGGTCCTGTTCTCGTTACCATGGCTCGCCGGGAGACGACCTTCTGCAGTGCGGCTCGTCGGGTCGCTCGCCGACATCTCTCCTTGCTCTGCCGTCGGCCATGCCCTGTCCTGCACGGCTGGATAGAGCTCGCGGGTGGTTTTAAACTGAATAAGGGGGGTGGGGTGTCGAATGGGATAGTGGAGGATGGAGTTAAAGGGAAAGGGTTTCTTAAATGTGTGAGCGTAGAGACAGAGGGGTGTAAAATGAGGGTAGAAGCAATAGGTAGCAAGGTGAAAAGTAAAAGTGGCAGGCAGACAAAACCAGGGCAAAAATCAAAAAGGGCCACTTTTCAACATAATTGTATAAGGGGTAAGTGTTGTAAAAACAAGCCTGATGGCTTTGTGTCTCAATGCAAGGAGCATTCGTAATAAGGTGGATGAGTTGAATGTGCAGACAGCTATTAATGACTATGATATAGTTGGGTTCACGGATACATGGCTCCAGGGTGACCAAGGCTGGGAGCTGAACATCCAGGGATATTCAAGATTCAGGAGGGATAGAGAGAAAGGAAAAGGAGGTGGGGTAGCGTTGCTGATTAGAGAGGAGATTAACGCAATGGAAAGGAAGGACATTAGTTTTGAGGATGTGGAATCGGTATGGGTAGAGCTGCGAAACACTAAGGGGCAGAAAACGCTGGTGGGTGTTGTGTACAGGCCACCTAACAGTAGTAGTGAAGTTGGAGATGGTATCAAACAGGAAATTAGAAATGCGTGCGACAAAGGCAAAACAGTTATAATGGGTGACTTCAATCTACATATAGATTGGGTGAATCAAATTGGCAGGGGTGCTGAGGAAGAGGATTTCTTGGAATGTATGCGGGATAGTTATCTAAATCAACATGTAGAGGAACTAACGAGAGAGCAGGCTATTTTAGACTGGGTATTGAGTAATGAGGAAGGGTTAGTTAGCAGTCTTGTTGTACGTGCCCCCTTGGGCAAGAGTGACCATAATATGGTTGAGTTCTTCATTAGGATGGAGAGTGACATTGTTAATTCAGAAACAACGGTTCTGAACTTAAAGAAAGGTAACTTTGAGGGTATGAGACGTGAATTGGCCAAGATTGACTGGCAATTAATTCTAAAAGGGTTGACGGTGGATATGCAATGGAAGACATTTAAAGACTGCATGGATGAACTACAAAAATTGTTCATCCCATTTTGGCAAAAGAATAAATCAGGGAAGGTACTGCATCCGTGGATAACAAGGGAAATCAGGGATGGTATCAAAGCGAAGGATGATGGGTACAAATTAGCCAGAAAAAGCAGCATACCGGAGGACTGGGAGAAATTCAGAGACCAGCAGAGGAGGACAAAGGGCTTAATTAGGAAAGGAAAAATAGATTATGAAAGAAAACTGGCAGGGAACATAAAAACTGACTGCAAAAGTTTTAATAGATATGTGAAAAGAAAGAGATTAGTTAAAACAAATGTAGGTCCCTTGCAGTCAGAAACAGGTGAGTTGATCATGGGGAACAAGGATATGGCGGACCAATTGAATAACTACTTTGGTTCCGTCTTCACTAAGGAAGACATAAATAATCTGCCGGAAGTAGCAGGGGACCGCGGGGTCAAAGGAGTTGGAGGAATTGAGTGAAATCCAGGTTAGCCGGGAAGTGGTGTTGGGTAAATTGAATGGATTAAAGGCCGATAAATCCCCAGGGCCAGATAGGCTGCATCCCAGAGTACTTAAGGAAGTAGCTCCAGAAATAGTGGATGCATTAGTAATAATCTTTCAAAACTCTTTAGATTCTGGAGTAGTTCCTGTGGATTGTCGGGTAGCAAATGTAACCCCACTTTTTAAGAAGGGAGGGAGAGAGAAAACGGGGAATTACAGACCAGTTAGTCTAACATCGGTAGTGGGGGAAACTGCTAGAGTCAGTTATTAAAGATGGGATAGCAGCACATTTGGAAAGTGGTGAAATCATTGGACAAAGTCAGCATGGATTTACGAAAGGTAAATCATGTCTGACGAAGATGTGGTGTATCTGGACTTCCAGAAGGCTTTCGACAAGGTCCCACATAAGAGATTAGTATACAAACGTAAAGCACGTGGCATTGGGGGTTCAGTATTGATGTGGATAGAGAACTGGCTGGCAAAGAGGAAGCAAAGAGTAGGAGTAAACGGGTCCTTTTCACAATGGCAGGCAGTGACTAGTGGGTTACCGCAAGGCTCAGTGCTGGGACCCCAGCTATTTACAATATATATTAATGAGCTGGATGAGGGAATTGAAGGCAATATCTCCAAGTTTGCGGATGACATAAGCTGGGGGGCAGTGTTAGCTGCGAGGAGGATGCTAGGAGACTGCAAGGTGACTTGGATAGGCTGGGTGAGTGGGCAAATGTTTGGCAGGTGCAGTATAATGTGGATAAATGTGAGGTTATCCATTTTGGTGGCAAAAACAGGAAAGCAGACTATTATCTAAATGGTGGCCGACTAGGAAAAGGGGAGATGCAGCGAGACCTGGGTGTCATGGTACACCAGTCATTGAAAGTAGGCATGCAGGTGCAGCAGGCAGTGAAGAAAGCGAATGGTATGTTAGCTTTCATAGCAAAAGGATTTGAGTATAGGAGCAGGGAGGTTCTACTGCAGTTGTACAGGGTCTTGGTGAGACCACACCTGGAGTATTGCGTACAGTTTTGGTCTCCAAATCTGAGGAAGGACATTATTGCCATAGAGGGAGTGCAGAGAAGGTTCACCAGACTGATTCCTGGGATGTCAGGACTGTCTTATGAAGAAAGACTGGATAGCCTTGGTTTATACTCTCTGGAATTTAGGAGATTGAGAGGGGATCTTATAGAAACTTACAAAATTCTTAAGGGGTTGGACAGGCTAGATACAGGAAGATTGCTCCCGATGTTGGGGAAGTCCAGGACAAGGGGTCACAGCTTAAGGATAAGGGGGAAATCCTTTAAAACCGAGATGAGAAGAACTTTTTTCACACAGAGTGTGGTGAATCTCTGGAACTCTCTGCCACAGAGGGTAGTCGAGGCCAGTTCATTGGCTATATTTAAGAGGGAGTTAAATGTGGCCCTTGTGGCTAAAGGGATCAGAGGGTATGGAGAGAAGGCAGGTACGGGATACTGAGTTGGATGATCAGCCATGATCATATTGAATGGCGGTGCAGGCTCGAAGGGCCGAATGGCCTACTCCTGCACCTAATTTTTATGTTTCTATGTTTCTATGTTAAGTGTGAATTTGGAGTCTTTTACCCAGAGTAAATGGAATCAAGTACCAGAGGGTATAGGTTTGAGGTGAGAGTGGAAAGATTTAGTAGGAACTGGAGGGGCAACTTTTTCACACAGAGGGTGGTGGGTATATGGAACGAGCTGCCAGAGAGGTAGTTGAGGCAGATCCAATATCAAACCATTCCTCCAATTCGACGACCTTGAAAAGATCATCCACGCATTTATCTCCTCCTGCCTTGATTACTGCAACTCCCTATACACTGGCATCAGCCAATCATCCCTGTCCCGCCTGCAATTGATCCAAAACGCCTCAGCGAGACTTCTGATAGGCACCCGTAAAAGGGACCACATCACCCCGATTCTGGCCTCTCTCCACTGGCTCCCAGTGCGGTACAGAATCAATTTCAAGCTCCTCCTATATGTATACAAAGCCCTTAACGGGCTTGCCCCCATCTATATCAAAAATCTGCTAACCCATCATTCTACCTCCAGGTCCCTCAGGTCGGCCAACTTGACTATCCCGCGGTCCGGGTTTAAGCTCGGGGGTGACCGCGCTTTTGCGGTTGCAGCACCTAGACTGTGGAACAGCATCCCTCTTCTCATCAGAACTGCCCCCCTCCATCGACTCCTTTAAGTCTAGACTCAAAACCTATTTCTACTCACAAGCATTTCTTGAGGTCCTCTGAGGGAGTGCTGTATGTATGTATGTATTGTTAGATCTATGTACCATTGTAAGTCAGTCAATGACGCCGGCAGTTGCCGAAAATATCGCCAAGTGGGACAGGCCCTTTAATTCTTGGACCTCCTTTCACAATGACCAACAAAGTGGTTATGTTCTTGTAAAAGTAAAACAATAATGAATGCAGTTATCATTTTATTCGAACTACGCAATGACTCAATGTTTAAAATCTTACTTGCCCATATGGTAAATATCAAAATCTTCTCTTTGGCTACAGTACAATCACCATGGGTCAAACGACTTGTTAGTACAGTTTGAGCTCTTTTTGTAAACATTGCAAGGAGATTGTTTCTCTGAATCAGCCTAACCTATCTGCAATCATGTAATTATTTTTCTGTTTTTTAGTGTCAAAAGATTGGGTCAGCCTTGTACAAACATTTCAGAGTTTACAAGCGCTCCACGTGCGGACAGTGCCGTGGTAAAATCATTGTCTGCCGCCTTGGTGAGAATAATCGAATGACATATTTCTGCTCGCACTGCCAGAAGGAAAATCCCAGCCAGGTCAACATCAGGTATTCTCAACCGTATATGGTGCAAACATACAGTCCACCAGACTGAGAGCTGATCGGAGGCTGGGCATTATGACAGTACAGTACAAGCCTTTGTCATTTCAAACCACCCTCACCTGTATTCATCTATCACTTGCCATGTTATGTCCTGTGCGTACCTCTTTTTCAGCTCGCTCTCCCCCCCCCCCCACTAAATCAGTCTGAAGAAGGGTCCCAACGCAAACGTTGCCGATCTGTTCCCTCCGCAGATGCTGTCTGACCCACTGAGATACTCCAGCACTTCAAGCTTTGCAGGAAAGAACTGCAGATGCTCGTTTAAATCAAAGGTAGACACAAAATGCTGGAGTAACTCAGCGGGACGGACAGCATCTCTGGAAAGAATGGGTGACGTTTCGGGTCAAGACCTTTCTTCAGACTGATGTCGGGAGTGGGATGGACAAAGATAGAGGTTCACTTGCGGCAGAGGTTCACTTGCAGCTCCTCCAACCTCATCTACTGTATCTGCTCTTCCAGTTGTCAACACATCCGCACATTAAAATTGTCCCACACTTATTGGGCCCGAGGCTGGCGTTGGGGTTTCGAGGCTGGCGTTGGGGTTTCGAGGCTGGCGTCGGGGTTTCGAGGCTGGCGTCGGGGTTTCGAGGCTGGCGTCGGGGTTTCGAGGCTGGCGTCGGGGTTTCGAGGCTGGCGTCGGGGTTTCGAGGCTGGCGTCGGGGTTTCGGGGCTGGCGTCGGGGTTTCGGGGCTGGCGTCGGGGTTCCGGGGCTGGCGTCGGGGTTCCGGGGCTGGCGTCGGGGCTCCGGGGCTGGCGTCGGGGCTCCGGGGCTGGCGTCGGGGTTCCGGTGCTGGCGTCGGGGTTCCGGGGCTGGCGTCGGGGCTCCGGGGCTGGCGTCGGGGTTCGGGGGCTGGCGTCAGGGTTCGGGGGCTGGCGTCGGGGTTCGGGGTCTGGCGTCGGGGTTCGGGGGCTGGCGTCGGGGTTCGGGGGCTGCCGTCGGGGTTCGGGGGCTGGCGTCGGGGTTCATCGGCTGGCGTCGGGGTTCATCGGCTGGGGTTTAGAGGCTGGCGTTGGGGTAGAGACTGGCGTTGGGGTTCAGAGGTTGGGTTTCAGAGGCTGGGATTCAGAGGCTGGCGTTGGAGTTCAGAGGCTGGCGTTGGAGTTCAGAGGCTGGCGTTGGGGCTCCGACGCTGGCGTTGGGATTTCGAGGCTGCCGTTGGAGTCCCGAGGCTGCCGTTGTGGTTTCGAGGCTGCCGTTGTGGTTTCGAGGCTGCCGTTTGGGTTTTGAGGCTGCCGTTGGGGTTTAGCTGCAGGTGTTGGGGTTTAGCTGCAGGTGTTGGGGTTTACCTGCAGGTGTTGGGGTTTACCTGCAGGTGTTGGGGTTTACCTGCAGGCGTTCGGGTTTACCTGCAGGCATTCGGGTTGAATGGCTGGCGTTGGGGGTTGAGCGGCTGGCGTTGGGGGTTGGCGTTTAGCGGCTGGCGTTGGGGTTTCGAGACTGCCGTTGGGGTTTCGAGGCTGCAGTCGAGGTTTCGAGGCTGCCATTGGGGTTTAGCGGCTGCTGTTGGGGGTTTACCTGCAGGCGTTCGGGTTGAGCGGCTGGCGTTGGGGGTTGAGCGGCTGGCGTTGGCGGTTGAGCGGCTGGCGTTGGGGTTTTCGCGGCTGGCGTTGGGGTTTCGATGCTGGCGTTTCTATGGTGGCGTTGGGGTTCAAAGGCTGGCGTTGGGGTTCAGAGGCAGGCGTTGGGGTTCAGAGGCTGGCGTTGGGGTTCAGTGGCTGGCGTGGCGTTTTGGGGCTGCCGTTGGGGTTTCGAGGCTGCCGTTGGGGTTTCGAGGCAGCCATTGGGGTTTAGCGGCTGGCGTGGCGTTTCGGGTCTGCCGTTGGGGTTTCGAGGCTGCCGTTGGGGTTTCGAGGCAGCCGTTGGGGTTTAGCGGCTGCCGTTGGGGCTTACCTGCAGGCGTTCGGGTTGATCGGCTGGCGTTGGGGTTTCGAGGCTGGCGTTGGGGGTTGAGCAGCTGGCGTTGGGGTTCCGAGGCTGTCGTTGGGGTTCCGAGGCTGCCGTCGGGGTTTCGAGGCTGCCGTTGGGGTTTATCTGCAGGCGTTGGGGTTGACGAACTGGCGTTGGGGGTTGAGTGGCTGGCAGTGGGGTTTAGCGGCTGGCGATGGGGCTTTGCGTCTGTCGATGGGGCTTCGCGGTTGGCGTTTAGCGGCTGGCGTTGGCGTTTCGGGGCTGGCGTTGGGGTTCAGAGGCTGGCGTTGGGGTTACGAGGCTGGAGTTGGGGTTCAGAGGCTGGCGTTGGGGTTCAGAGGCTGGCGTTGGGGTTAAGAGGCTGGCGGGGTTCAGAGGCTATCGTTGGGGTTCAGAGGCTGGCGTTGGGGTTGAGCGGCTGGCGTTGGGGTTTCGAGGCTGGCGTTGGGGTTTCGAGGCTGGCGTTGGAGTTTCGAGGCTGGCGTTGGCGTATAGAGGCTGCCGTTGGGGTTTAGCTGCAGGCGTTGGGGTTTACCTGCAGGCATTGGGGTTGAGCGGTTGGGGTTGAGCGGCTGGCGTTGGGGGTTAGGGGCTGGCTTTAGGGGTTAACGGCTGGCATTAGGGGTTAGCGGCTGGCGTTGGGGCTTCGCGGCTGGCGTTGGGGCTTCGCGGCTGGCGTTGGGGTTCAGAGGCTGGCGTTGGGTTTCAGAGGCTGGCGTTGGGGTTCAGAGGCTGGCGTTGGGGTTCAGAGGCTGGCGTTGGGGTTCAGAGGCTGGCGTTGGGGTTCAGAGGCTGGCGTTGGGGTTCAGAGGCTGGCGTTGGGGTTCAGAGGCTGTCGTTGGGGTACAGAGGCTGGCGGGGTTCAGAGCCTATCGTTGGGGTTCAGAGGCTGGCGTTGGGGTTGAGCGGCTGGCGTTGGGGTTTCGAGGCTGCCGTTGGGGTTTCGAGGCTGCCGTTGGGGTTTCGAGGCTGCCGTTGGGGTTTCGAGGCTGCCGTTGGTGTTTAGCGGCTGCCGTTGGGGTTTAGCTGCAGGCGTTGGGGATTACCTGCAGACGTTGGGGTTGAGCGGGTTGGGGTTCAGCGGTTGGCGTTGGGAGTTAGCGGCTGGCTTTAGGGGTTAACGGCTGGCGTTAGGGGTTAGCGGCTGGCGTTGGGGCTTCGCGGCTGGCGTTGGGGCTTCGCGGCTGGCGTTGGGGTTCAGAGGCTGGCGTTGGGGTTCAGAGGCTGGCGTTGGGGTTCAGAGGCTGGCGTTGGGGTTCAGAGGCTGGCATTGGGGTTCAGAGGCTGGCGTTGTGGTTCAGAGGCTGTCGTTGGGGTTCAGAGGCTGTCGTTGGGGTTCAGAGGCTGGCGGGGTTCAGAGGCTATCGTTGGGGTTCAGAGGCTGGCGTTGGGGTTTCGAGGCTGGCGTTGGGGTTTCGAGGCTGGCGTTGGAGTTTCGAGGCTGGCGTTGGCATATAGAGGCTGCCGTTGGGGTTTCGAGGCTGCCGTTGGGGTTTCGAGGCAGCCGTTGGGGTTTCGAGGCTGCCGTTGGGGTTTCCAGGCTGCCATTGGGGTTTCCAGGCTGCCGTTGGGGTTTACCTGCAGGCGTTCGGGTTGAGCGGCTGCCATTGGGGGTTTCGCTGCCGTTGGGGGTTTCGAGGCTGCCGTTCGTGTTTCGTGCCTGCCGATGGGGTTTCGTGGCTCCCGATGGGGTTTCCAGGCATCCGTTGGGGTTTTGAGGCTTCCATTGGGGTTTCGATGCTTCCGTTGCGATTTAGAGGCTGCCGTTGGGGTTTCGGGGCTGCCGTTGGGGTTGAGCGGCTGGCGTTGGTGTTGAGCGGCTGGCGTTCGGGGTTAGCGGCTGGCGTTGGGGGCTCCGCGGCTGGCGTTGGGGGTTAGCGGCTGGCGTTGGGGGTTAGCGGCTGGCGTTGGCGTTCAGCGGCTGGCGATGGCGTTCAGCGGCTGGCGTTGGGGTTCAGCGGCTGCCGTTGGGGTTCAGCGGCTGCCGTTGGGGTAGAGCGGCTGGCGTTGGGGTTCAGAGGCTGGCGTTGGAGTCCCGAGGCTGCCGTTGGGGTTTCGAGGCTGCCGTTGGGGTTTCGCGGCTGCCGTTGGGGGTTAGCTGCAGGCGTTGGGGTTTACCTGCAGGCATTCTGGTTGAATGGCTGGCGTTGGGGGATGAGCGGCTGGCGTTGGGGGTTAGCGGTTGGCGTTTAGCGGCTGGCGTTGGGCTTTCGAGGCTGCCGTTGGTGTTTCGAGGCTGCAGTCGGGGTTTCGAGGCTGCCGTCGGGGTTTCGAGGCTGCGGTCGGGGTTTCGAGGCTGCCGTTGGGGTTTATCTGCAGGCGTTGGGGTTGACGAACTGGCGTTGGGGGTTGAACGGCTGGCAGTGGGGTTTAGCGGCTGGCGATGGGGCTTTGCGTCTGTCGATGGGGCTTCGCGGTTGGCGTTTAGCGGCTGCCGTTGGCGTTTCGGGGCTGGCGTTGGGGTTTCGAGGCTGGCGTTGGGGTTACGAGGCTGGAGTTGGGGTTTAGAGGCTGGCGTTGGCGTTTAGAGGCTGGCGTTGGGGTAGAGACTGGCGTTGGGGTTCAGAGGTTGGGGTTCAGAGGTTGGGTTTCAGAGGCTGGGATTCAGCGGCTGGCTTTAGGGGTTAGCGGCTGGCGTCAGGGGTTAGCGGCTGGCGTTGGGGCTTCGCGGCTGGCGTTGGGGCTTCGCGGCTGGCGTTGGGGTTTCGAGGCTGCCGTTGGGGTTTCGAGGCTGCCGTTGGGGTTAAGCGGCTGGCATTGGGGTTGTGCGGCTGGCATTGGGGTTGAGCGGCTGGCGTTGGGGTTTCGAGGCTGGCGTTGGGGTTTCGAGGCTGGCGTTGGCGTATAGAGGCTGGCGTTGGGGTTTCGAGGCTGCCGTTGTGATTTCGAGGCTGCCGTTGGGGTTTAGCGGCTGCCGTTGGGGTTTAGCTGCAGGCGTTGGGGTTTACCTGCAGGCGTTGGGGTTGAGCGGTTGGGGTTGAGCGGCTGGCGTTGGGGGTTAGGGGCTGGCTTTAGGGGTTAACGGCTGGTGTTAGGGGTTAGCGGCTGGCGTTGGGGCTTCGCGGCTGGCGTTGGGGCTTCGCGGCTGGCGTTGGGGTTCAGAGGCTGGCGTTTGGGTTCAGAGGCTGGCGTTGGGGTTCAGAGGCTGGCGTTGGGGTTCAGAGGCTGGCGTTGGGGTTCAGTCTGGCGTTGGGGTTCAGAGGCTGTCGTTGGGGTACAGAGGCTGGCGGGGTTCAGAGGCTATCGTTGGGGTTCAGAGGCTGGCGTCGGGGTTGAGCGGCTGGCGTTGGGGTTTCGAGGCTGGCGTTGGGGTTTCAAGGCTGGCGTTGGAGTTTCGAGGCTGGCGTTGGCGTATAGAGGCTGCCGTTGGGGTTTCGAGGCTGCCGTTGTGGTTTCGAGGCTGCCGTTGGGGTTTAGCGGCTGCCGTTGGGGTTTAGCTGCAGGCGTTGGGGTTTACCTGCAGGCGTTGGGGTTGAGCGGTTGGGGTTCAGCGGCTGGCGTTGGGTGTTAGCGGCTGGCTTTAGGGGTTAGCGGCTGGCGTTAGGGGTTAGCGGCTGGCGTTGGGGCTTCGCGGCTGCCGTTGGGTCTTTGCGGCTGGCGTTGGGGTTCAGAGGCTGGCGTTGGGGTTCAGAGGCTGGCGTTGGGGTTCAAAGGCTGGCGTTGGGGTTCAGAGGCTGGCGTTGGGGTTCAGAGGCTGGCGTTGGGGTTCAGAGGCTGGCGTTGGGGTTCAGAGGCTGTCGTTGGGGTTCAGAAGCTGGCGGGGTTCAGAGGCTATCGTTGGGGTTGAGCGGCTGGCGTTGGGGTTTCGAGGCTGGCGTTGGGGTTTCGAGGCTGGCGTTGGAGTTTCGAGGCTGGCGTTGGCATATAGGAGCTGCCGTTGGGGTTTCGAGGCTGCCGTTTGGGTTTCGTGGCTGCCGATGGGGTGTCGTGGCTCCCGATGGGGTTTCGGGGCTGCCGTTGAGGTTGAGCGGCTGGCGTTGGTGTTGAGCGGCTGGCGTTGGGGGTTAGCGACTGGCGTTGGGGGTTAGCGGCTGACGTTGGGGGTTAGCGGCTGGCGTTGGGGGCTCCGCGGCTGGCGTTGGCGTTCAGCGGCTGCCGTTGGGTTTCAGCGGCTGCCGTTGGGGTAGAGCGGCTGGCGTTGGGGTTCAGAGGCTGGCGTTGGGGTTTCGAGGCTGCCGTTGGGGTTTCGCGGCTGCCGTTGGGGGTTAGCTGCAGGCGTTGGGGTTTACCTGCAGGCATTCTGGTTGAATGGCTGGCGTTGGGGGATGAGCGGCTGGCGTTGGGGGTTAGCGGTTGGCGTTTAGCGGTTGGCGTTTAGCGGCTGGCGTTGGGGTTTCGAGGCTGCAGTCGGGGTTTCGAGGCTGCGGTCGGGGTTTCGAGGCTGCCGTCGGGGTTTCGAGGCTGCCGTTGGGGTTTATCTGCAGGCGTTGGGGTTGACGAACTGGCATTGGGGGTTGAGCGGCTGGCAGTGGGGTTTAGCGGCTGGCGATGGGGCTTTGCGTCTGTCGATGAGGCTTTGCGTCTGTCGATGGGGCTTTGCGGTTGGCGTTGGCGTTTAGCGGCTGGCGTTGGCGTTTCGGAGCTGGCGTTGGGGTTTCGAGGCTGGCGTTGGGGTTACGAGGCTGGAGTTGGGGTTCAGAGGCTGGCGTTGGGGCTTCGCGGCTGGCGTTGGGGCTTCGCGGCTGGCGTTGGGGTTCAGAGGCTGGCGTTGGGGTTCAGAGGCTGGCGTTGGGCTTCAGAGGCTGGCGTTGGGGTTCAGAGGCTGGCGTTGGGGTTCAGAGGCTGGCGTTGGGGTTCAGAGGCTGTCGTTGGGGTTCAGAGGCTGGCGGGGTTCAGAGGCTATCGTTGGGGTTCAGAGGCTGGCGTCGGGGTTGAGCGGCTGGCGTTGGGGTTTCGAGGCTGGCGTTGGGGTTTCAAGGCTGGCGTTGGAGTTTCGAGGCTGGCGTTGGCGTATAGAGGCTGCCGTTGGGGTTTCGAGGCTGCCGTTGGGGTTTCTAGGCTGCCGTTGGGGTTTCGAGGCTGCCGTTGTGGTTTCGAGGCTGCCGTTGGGGTTTAGCGGCTGCCGTTGGGGTTTAGCTGCAGGCGTTGGGGTTTACCTGCATGCGTTGGGGTTGAGCGGTTGGGGTTCAGCGGCTGGCGTTGGGAGTTAGCGGCTGGCTTTAGGGGTTAACGGCTGGCGTTAGGGGTTAGCGGCTGGCGTTGGGGCTTCGCGGCTGGCGTTGGGGCTTTGCGGCTGGCGTTGGGGTTCAGAGGCTGGCGTTGGGGTTCAGAGGCTGGCGTTGGGATTCAGAGGCTGGCGTTGGGGTTTCGAGGCTGGCGTTGGCATATAGGGGCTGCCGTTGGGGTTTCGAGGCTGCCGTTCGGGTTTCGTGGCTACCGATGGGGTTTCGTGGCTCCCGATGGGGTTTCCAGGCTGCCGTTGGGGTTTCGAGGCTTCCATTGGGGTTTCGAGGCTTCCGTTGCGATTTCGAGGCTGCCGTTGGGGTTTCGGGGCTGCCGTTGGGGTTGAGCGGCTGGCGTTGGTGTTGAGCGGCTGGCGTTGGGGGTTAGCGACTGGCGTTGGGGGTTAGCGGCTGGCGTTGGGGGCTCCGCGGCTGGCGTTGGCGTTCAGCTGCTGGCATTGGGGTTCAGCGGCTGCCGTTGGGGTTCAGCGGCTGCCGTGGGGGTAGAGCGGCTGGCGTTGGGGTTCAGAGGCTGGCGTTGGAGTCCCGAGGCTGCCGTTGGGGTTTCGCGGCTGCCGTTGGGGGCTAGCTGCAGGCGTTGGGGTTTACCTGCAGGCATTCTGGTTGAATGGCTGGCGTTGGGGGATGAGCGGCTGGCGTTGGGGGTTAGCGGTTGGCGTTTAGCGGTTGGCGTTTAGCGGCTGGCGTTGGGGTTTCGAGGCTGCAGTCGGGGTTTCGAGGCTGCCGTCGGGGTTTAGAGGCTGCCGTCGGGGTTTCGAGGCTGCCGTCGGGGTTTCGAGGCTGCCGTCGGGGTTTCGAGGCTGCCGTTGGGGTTTATCTGCAGGCGTTGGGGTTGACGAACTGGCATTGGGGGTTGAGCGGCTGGCAGTGGGGTTTAGCGGCTGGCGATGGGGCTTTGCGTCTGTCGATGAGGCTTTGCGTCTGTCGATGGGGCTTTGCGGCTGGCGTTGGCGTTTAGCGGCTGGCGTTGGCGTTTCGGGGCTGGCGTTGGGGTTTCGAGGCTGGCGTTGGGGTTACGAGGCTGGAGTTGGGGTTCAGAGGCTGGCGTTGGGGCTTCGCGGCTGGCGTTGGGGCTTCGCGGCTGGCGTTGGGATTCAGAGGCTGGTGTTGGGGTTCAGAGGCTGGCGTTGGGGTTCAGAGGCTGGCGTTGGGGTTGAGAGGCTGGCGTTGGGGTTCAGAGGCTGGCGTTGGGGTTCAGAGGCTGTCGTTGGGGTTCAGAGGCTGGCGGGGTTCAGAGGCTATCGTTGGGGTTCAGCGGCTGGCGTTGGGGTTTCGAGGCTGGCGTTGGGGTTTCGAGGCTGGCGTTGGAGTTTCGAGGCTGGCGTTGGCATATAGGGGCTGCCGTTGGGGTTTCGAGGCTGCCGTTGGGGTTTCGAGGCAGCCGTTGGGGTTTCGAGGCTGCCGTTGCGGTTTCCAGGCTGCCGTTGGGGTTTCCAGGCTGCCGTTGGGGTTTCCAGGCTGCCGTTGGGGTTTACCTGCAGGCGTTCGGGTTGAGCGGCTGCCGTTGGGGGTTTCGCTGCCGTTGGGGGTTTCGAGGCTGCCGTTCGGGTTTCGTGGCTCCCGATGGGGTTTCCAGGCTGCCTTTGGTGTTTCGAGGCTTCCATTGGGGTTTCGAGGTTGCCGTTGGGGTTGAGCGGCTGGCGTTGGTGTTGAGCGGCTGGCGTTGGCGGTTAGCGACTGGCGTTGGGGGTTAGCGGCTGGCGTTGGGGGTTAGCGACTGGCGTTGGGGGCTCCGCGGCTGGCGTTGGCGTTCAGCGGCTGGCGTTGGCGTTCAGCGGCTGGCGTTGGGGTTCAGCGGCTGCCGTTGGGGTTCAGCGGCTGCCGTTGGGGTAGAGCGGCTGGCGTTGGTGTTCAGAGGCTGCCGTTGGGGTTTCGAGGCTGCCGTTGGGGTTTCGAGGCTGCCGTTGGGGGTTTCGAGGCTGACGTTGTGGTTTCGAGGCTGCCGTTGGGGTTTAGCGGCTGCCGTTGGGGTTTAGCTGCAGGCGTTGGGGTTTACCTGCAGGCGTTGGGGTTGAGCGGTTGGGGTTCAGCGGCTGGCGTTGGGTGTTAGCGGCTGCCTTTAGGGGTTAGCGGATGGCGTTGGGGCTTCGCGGCTGGCGTTGGGTCTTTGCGGCTGGCGTTGGGGTTCAGAGGCTGGCGTTGGGGTTCAGAGGCTGGCGTTGGGGTTTCGAGGCTGCCGTTGGGGTTTCGCGGCTGCCGTTGGGGGTGAGCTGCAGGCGTTGGGGTTTACCTGCAGGCATTCTGGTTGAATGGCTGGCGTTGGGGGATGAGCGGCTGGCGTTGGGGGTTAGCGGTTGGCGTTTAGCGGTTGGCGTTTAGCGGCTGGCGTTGGGGTTTCGAGGCTGCAGTCGGGGTTTCGAGGCTGCCGTCGGGGTTTCGAGGCTGCCGTTGGGGTTTATCTGCAGGCGTTGGGGTTGACGAACTGGCATTGGGGGTTGAGCGGCTGGCAGTGGGGTTTAGCGGCTGGCGATGGGGCTTTGCGTCTGTCGATGAGGCTTTGCGTCTGTCGATGGGGCTTTGCGGCTGGCGTTGGCGTTGAGCGGCTGGCGTTGGCGTTTCGGGGCTGGCGTTGGGGTTTCGAGGCTGGCGTTGGGGTTACGAGGCTGGAGTTGGGGTTCAGAGGCTGGCGTTGGGGCTTCGCGGCTGGCGTTGGGGCTTCGCGGCTGGCGTTGGGGTTCAGAGGCTGGCGTTGGGGTTCAGAGGCTGGCGTTGGGGTTCAGAGGCTGGCGTTGGGGTTCAGAGGCTGGCGTTGGGGTTCAGAGGCTGGCGTTGGGGTTCAGAGGCTGTCGTTGGGGTTCAGAGGCTGGCGGGGTTCAGAGGCAATCGTTGGGGTTCAGCGGCTGGCGTTGGGGTTTCGAGGCTGGCGTTGGGGTTTCGAGGCTGGCGTTGGGGTTT